>CM077161.1:1523789-1926686 GCA_039583875.1 Platanthera guangdongensis
ATTCTCGAGATAGTGGGTTACACGCCCCGTGTCACGGGCGTGACCATGGGCGTGACCGAAGGCGTGTTCTCTGGTCGACAATTTAGTTGAGTTCGACAAATTCTCGAGATAGTGGGTTACACGCCCCGTATCACAAGCGTGACCATGGGCGTGACCGAAGGCGTGTTCTCTGGTCGACGATTTTAGTTGAGTTCAACGAATTCACGGATAGTGGGTTACACGCCCCGTGTCACGGGCGTGACCCTACCCGTGTCACTTTATATATATAAGGATTGTGAAAACCCTAAACATTTTCACTCCTCATTCCAGCCATTTTTTCTGAGAGAACTTCTGTAGAGAGGGAAGGAGTTGCTGGAGCAAGTCCTAGAGGAGAAAGATCCGCCGCCGCCGTGAAGGAGAAGATGTCGCCGCGAAGAGTTACAAGGTCCATGACCGAAATTGAGGAATCGCCGGAAATGAGGTGAGCTTCCTCCCCTCTCCCTTGGTGCTAGATCTGTAGTTATCTAGGTGAGATGTCGACTCAAGAAATCTAGACTTGAGATGGTGATTTCTCTAGGATGAGCCGATCTAGGGCTTGTGTTTCTCAGGTTAGCGGAGTGTTCAGCCTCTCCAACCTTCTATGTGAAGATGGGGGATGGTTTCGTGAAGAGGAAATACCTCTTGAGGGTGAATAAGGGAGGAGGAATTTTGATGTGATTTTGGAAGATCGGCTTGAGGAGGAAGATGAACCGATGTTGTTCCTTCCGCTTTAAGATGCGCGCAGAATCTGTTTTCTACGCGCAGCGATTTTCTTGGCCATTTTCAGACGTGATACTACCATATCTAGGCTTTCGACTAAACACGAAAGTTGAAGCCCTTGAAAATACCTTTCCAACGAGTGATTGCACGACTTCAGGAGATGTCTGTAGCCACGGGAAAGTCCAAACAAATTTTGTGGCCGGTAAACCCTGAAGCAGAAATTGTGTTCTGTACGCAGCGGACTTTGAAGCCGATTTCAAGTATGTTACTGTCAAATCTGGGTTGTGCTCTGAATATGAAAGTTGTAGCCCATGGGAAGACCTTTCCATCGAGGGTTACACATCTTCATCGGATTCCTGTAGCTTCAAGAACCTCCGGTCAAATTTGCTGTCCAGATTTATTCTGCACTTAAATTCTGGATTTGGTATAGCATGGGATTTGGACTCAGTGGAGTCAATGATGCAAGTTAACTTGAGGCTTAGTGAACTCTTTTATGATTAATCATCTTAGTCCCATAATTGATGAAGTTTAATAATTGGATCCCATAAAATTGATTTGTGAAGCGAAGCATACTATGGTGAACTCTTTTATGTTAATCATCTTAGTTATGTAATTGATGAAGTTTTATAATTGGATCTCATGAAATTGATTTGTGAAATGAAGCATACTTAAACAAAAAGATTTGGTAGAAATTGGTACACTGATATAAATGCGCATCATGTTTATAAAGAGTTGAAATCATTTGGAATGACATGTAGGAGGATAATCTATGGTCATGTGAATGTTTGGTTAACGAAATGAATTTAGTAGTCTAATGCTTAGAGTGTCGTCTCTCTACGGGTAGCATTGTGGAAGGATGTATGTGTGGTGTTGACCGTCACTAGTTGGGATAGTGTTGAGATAAGTCAAGTCAGACGGTTGGGCTTGGTCCTCGGTGTTCATGTCCCGGGGCTCCTTCCGTGCCGAGTGGATGGTTAGGCTTGGTCCTCGTGCTTTCTCTGAGGCTCCTTCCATGTCACGGTGATGTGGAATTGCATGCGGTGTGAGTCGACACGCGATGTCGTAATCCTGGGTTAAGGATAGTGTGGTAGGTCTACGGGCTCGCCAGTCGTCACACCGACGGGAGTTGATAGTTAGACTTTGGGTGGTTGGGCTTGGTCCTCGGTGTTCACGTCCCGGGGCTCCTTCCGTGCCAGGTGAACGGTTGGGCTTGGTCCTCGTGCTTACTTCTGAGGCTCCTTCTGGGTCACACAAGGTCAGTTCGGGGCTTGGTCCTCGGTGCACATCTACCCGAGGCTCCCGCTGGGCCGTAGTACGTATGGGCTCCGATGTTGTGTTCTTAGCGTTGAGGCGTATGAAGTGTAGTACCCCCCCCCCCAACCTTTTGCCCGGGTCGGGCCGGAGGGGTACTACTGGCGCAAGGCATCCACCCAGTGCTTTTAGTGGAAAACGATCCACTCTATCCAAGCACTAGATGATCGTCTTGGTTGGATTGAATCATAACATTCACAACCCATCAGAATATAGTGGAAGCATTAACAGGAAACCATTGCAGATTTATATATCATATATCAAAATCAGAGTGGTTCTAGGCCGAAGCCTAAGTACTTATATAAGCATGTGCGCTATACATGTGCTACATATAATCCTCTTATACTCTCTCTCTACGCTACTTGGCAGAACTCACGTCTCTAAACTCTGGGGACGGCGGGGGTGCATCTGCTCGAGTAGAACTAGCTGCTGGCATAATCTCCTACGACAGCGGGTCACTACGGTACTACACCTCCTGTGAATGGTTAATCAAATAACTGTTAGTCACAGAGCTAAGTGGAAACAAATCTCCTCCCCGGATCCACATCCTGGGGACGAGCACGCACTCACCCAACAAAAGTAAATAGCCGAAGCGAGAGATGGTTAGCACAACATTTTATATATGAACAACTAGGAGCAGTTATAAAAGACTACAGTATAGCCGGAAAAAGCAGCAATAGTATAAAACAGTTATAACAAGACTCTACTAGCTCATCAGCACATGTTTTCATATCCTGAATTCCATCGCAGGCATTCACAGTCGCGCACATACCGCAGACATTCATAGTCGCGCACACACCGCAGGCATTCATAGCCGCGCACACACCGCAGGCATTCATAGTCGCGCACACACCGCAGGCATTCATAGCCGCGCACACACCGCAGGCATTCATAGTCGCGCATACACCGCATGCATTCATAGTCGCGCACACAACGTTGGCATTCATAGCCGTACACACAACCCTATGTCGACTTAGTTTGGACCGCTTCTGTTCTAGCAGGGTAGCGAGCCCCGCGTGCCTCACCGATGTGGCCGTCGGTGACAGTGGCCAGTCCTGGCACTTTTGGGGGTGATCGTACCGCACAACCCCAAGCCTTAACGTACAACCTTGTGTACTCTTGGATGTAAGCAACATCCGACGAATCATTTTGGCCGACCAGCGGAGGAAAACCCGATGAGGAATATAACGGACGGTCACCCGTGGTACTCATCTCCTTGTCGCCTTGAGTCGTCAACCTTCCCGTACCGGTACGAACGGTATGCGGAAGGGACTGACCCGCCACCATTTCACCGCAAGCAATTTACAATCAATCAAACAATGCAAACAATATAACATCGGGTCTACGTCAGCCTGCCCTACTAGGCTTACACTTCGGGCGTCGGCACTCTGCTCTACTTTCGACAAGGAGCGTGAGAGCGCTTTATTTGGGGCTAGACCTGGAGGACTACTTCAACTCCAGTTATCACCAACTAAGGCTCAACCTTAATAATGACTGCTCGTCAGAGCAGGACCCGAGAATATAAAAGTAAATTGCGATAAAGTTAAGTGCGGTGATTATGCTGCTTATTTAAAGTGCTGGAATGAAATGTGACCAGTACGAGACTGAAGTAGTACTGAGAAGAAAGTACTGAAATAAGCTTGACCAGTACGAGACTAGAGTAGTACTGAAATGAAAGTACTGAAATAAGCTTGACCAGTGCAAGACTGGAGTAGTACTGAAATGAAAGTACTGAAATAATCTTGACCAGTGCGAGACTGGAGTAGTACTGAAATGAAAGTACTCAAATAAGCTTGACCAGTATGAGACTGAAGTAGTACTGAAATGAAAGTACTGAAATAAGCTTGACTAGTACGAAACTGGAGTAATACTGAATTGAAAGTACTGAACTGAAAAAAATAAATGAACTGGACCAGTGTAAGACTGAAATTATCAAAAAGAAAATGGTTAGTAGTCCAATCACTCCATTCAGGAGCCTTCAGTTCCATCTCCGTTCTCAGGAGAGATTCAGTCCCATCTCCATCCAGGAGGCACATTCAGTTCCATCTCCGTTCTCAGGAGAGATTCAATTCCATCTCCATCCAGGAGGCACATTCAGTTTCATCTCCGTTTTCAGGAGAGATTCAGTTCCATCTCCATCCAGGAGGCACATTCAGTTTCATCTCCGTTCTTAGGAGAGATTCAGTTCCATATCCATCCAGGAAGCACATTTAATTCCATCTCCGTTCTCAGGAGAGATTCAGTTTTGTCTCAGTTTTTAAAGGTTTCCTTGGGTTACACCAATTATTAAGATCCGATTATGAGTTGGTTGCGCCTTATTAATCACGGCTTAATCAGATTGGGGCTTATCAGGAGTTACACCCTCATTATTCGTTAAGAATAATTCATAACTCATCACTCGTGCTCTCATCTTCCGAGCGTGCCCAAATCGCCCGAGAGTCGAGGCGCTCGACGGTTTCATGGAATCTCGAAACACCCGGAACTTGGTCACTTGCCTCGGCCACTCTCGTCAATAAGATAATTTGAATTTATAATTTCAATTAGAAAAGATAGTCGCACGCTCCAATTTTCGTTTTCGGATAAAACAAGCGTAATCATTTCCGAGCGCGACCTTATGCACTCAACAATTGAGAGAAATTTCAATTTTAAACTCCAAGTCTCCAAATTTTAATACAACCTATAAGGAGGTCTAAAATGAGACTGGAAAAATTTTCATAATTTTTCGAATAGTTTTGGGCCTTTAATTTGACCAAATAATTTTCATTTGGGCTTTTAAAAATATCAAATCAACTCCAACAATTCTCAAAATTTTTGTGGAAGACGCCCTCAACAAGAGAAACATTTTTCATGTTCAAGACTTTCTCGCTAGGAACTTATTTTAGTCTCCATAAAATATCAACCCATTATTAGCTATAATATTATAATATTTAATATAAATATTATAATAATATATTTATATAATATATATAATATATATATTATATATATATATATATATATATATATATATATATATATATATATATATATATATATATATATATATATATATATATGTTTTTCCTGTTCATCATCTCCCCCACCCCGCTGTCCATATCCCGCCGCCCCTTACGGGGCTTCTCCGCCGCCGGCCGGCCGCCGGTCGGACGCCGGCCGGCCGTGGCTCCACCACCGGCCAACCCGCCGGTGGTGGGCGCTCCCTCCGGCGGTGGTCCGGCGGCCTGCCGCCGCCGGCCGCCGCCTGCCGCCGCCGGCCGCCGCCTGAGCATTTTTTTTAAATGAACGGGAGGGGAGGGGGTGACGGTGGCGGCGCTCCGGCCGCCGGGAGCGTCATGCAAGACGTCAGAAATGGGGAGGGGAGGAAGAGAGGGTTCCACCTCGGTTTGGCGGGCTCGGGAGGGGCCGGCTTGGTCGGCCATGGCTCAAGGTGGCGGAGGAGTGAAGGAGGAGCTTCGGCTTGGCTTTTTCCGGCCACCAGAGCTCCGACAGAGTTGGGAAGGGGGAGGGGGAATGCTCTGAGAGCTGTGAGGAGGATTAGGGGAGGGGGGGGGGGTCCTTTTATAGGGTTGGGGAGGGGGAGATTGTAACGCCCCCTATCCGTCGCATAGCATATAGCAGTAGGTCCGGCCGGGGCCCGACGCCATATACCACAGACAGACCGGGTGGTTACTTATGGAAACCATCCAACCAATCTCAACGTCCTACACAGAGCATTCTAGCGGAAGCAATTTATATAAGTTGCAAAACAAGAACCCAGCAACAAGCATGAATGTCCACTAACATGATAATAGGAATGTTATTACAAAATACTCAAAAGTCGGCCTTAAGGCCTTACAAAATGTTTCACTTGTCTTTTACATGATTTACAAACCTCAGCGCGCAGGCCGGCCATACATGAATAAAACATAAAAACATTTCCACTTGGGCCTTCGAGGGCCAGCTTCGCAAAAAGGGCTTTAGCCCGCTATTGACCGCTTGGTCCAGCTGCACCTGCAAGCAAACAAACCACCGCAAGGTGGCAAACAAGGCAACGGTCAGCAATGCTGACCAAATTATAACGATCCCGCCCCCAACTCGGGGCGGCGATGCTCCTTCCCTGCATTTCATTAGCACAAGCGAGCAATTTAAAACCATAGCCATTTCATCACAGACGTTGGCTCGTACGGCCACACGTCCCGTGCACTCAGGGCACATTCTCGGTGAACCGGTCGATGTTACGTCAATTAAAGCCATTAACATTCCGGACTCACCACCGCCACTTAGACGGTCATTCCTATGAGCAATTTGTCTTCATGGTATTGGTCACGTCAATTTAAGCCATTGACCACCGAAGACCCCCATCTATGCCAACGGCGAGTGCCATGTACCTTTAGGTCTCTCTAACCCGAACGACATAAAGCGGGTACGGCTCCATCTAACCCGTGCTCACATCGCAACGGCAATTTAAGCCATTTGCGCGGGTCAAACTTTCACCGATTCCCATTCTACCGCAAGACACATAACCCCGTTATGTTCAGTTGGCACTCAGGCCACCAAGTTGGCAAGACCTCGTGTCCGCCCAGTTTTCCGGGTGCACCTTTGGGTTAGTCCCCAAGGCTCCCTGCTGCAATCTACCGCGTAGAAAACCCGAAAACACCAAATAGCACGGAGTCTTCTCCGGCCTTATGCAATGCAACATCACCGATCCGAACTAACATGTCCGGGTAGGCTTCAACCAAAATGCCTATGTCCGTTCTCGCATACAGACTCTAAACAACGGGGACTTCACATATCTACCCGAAGGAACGCCTCCAACTCTCCGCAAACTCGCGAGAGCGGGCTTCCTATGCAAAGAAAGAGAGCGACTCATGCTCAAGTTGAGGATCGTTACCCTTGCGGTCCTCTTTGGCGCCATCGAAAAGTAATCGGATGGAAATCACCGCACTTGCGTTGCCTCCGTGGATCCGGAGTCGGCTTGCGATTCGGAGCTCCGAAGCTCCTCCAATGGCGGATCTAGCTCCTCTTCTTCTTGCCTTAGCTCTTCTTTCTCCAAGGGTTTGGAGAGATAAAAAGGTAAGAAAAATGGTGGATTTCAAGTCAACTCTCGGGTATATCCTCCCAGGAACAACCCCCAGCCATTGGATCTTCAATCAAGGAAACGAACGGCTTTGATTCGGGGTTGAAATGCCCAATCTGGACCGAACACGGCCTGGCACACGCCCGTGTCCAGGGCCGTGTGCCTCATTCGCCGTCAAAATCGAATCACCTGGAACCTCACACGGGTATCGAACACGCCCGTGTTCGAGCTGACACGCCCGTGTTCCACCTGACACGGCCGTGTAGCTGGCCGTGTACCCCATGATTTTCTCCCGTTTTTAACCCGAGCACTGCACGGGTTCTAGGACACGCCCGTGTCCTTGCCCGTGTCACCTTGACACGCCTGGGCTCCAGGCCGTGTACATGGTCTCGACACTTCGCGGCTAAGTGTCGACACGGGTCGACACGCCCTGCGACACGCCCGTGTCGCAGGCCGTGTGCCATGTCTCGACACACTGTCGACACCAAAGTGTCGACTTCGCGGGACGAGTGTCGACACGGGTTGACACGCCCTGCGACACGCCCGTGTCGCAGGCCGTGTGCCGTGTCTCGACACAACGTCGAAGCACTGTGTCGACTTCACGGCTAAGTGTCGACACGGGTCGACACGCCCTGCGACACGCCCGTGTCGCAGGCCGTGTGCCCAGTCTCGACACAATGTCGAGACCAAAGTGTCGACTTAACGCCTTAGTGTCGACACAGGCTTGACACGCCCTGGGACACGCCCGTGTCCCAGGCCGTGTGCCTGCAGCCAGAACTCAAACTGGCCCAAATTATTCCCCTCTGCTCCTTTGAATTTCGGGGCGTTACAACTCTACCCCTCTTAAAAGGATTTCGCCCACGAAATGACATAAAGGGAAAAACATGTACAAAACTAAAATTTGTACCTGAGCGGAACAACTCCGGATATTCGTCAAGCATCGTCTGCTCTCGCTCCCAAGAGAGCTCCTCACGACCGCAATTGTCCCACCGGACTTTGACCATCCTGATCTCTTTATTGCGTAGCCGCTTGACCTCCGAGTCCTCAATCCGCACGGGCTTGACTTTTGTCGTTAGCCCACTATCCACCGGCACTTGATTGGCCGCGATCACTTGTGTAGGCTCTTGCACCGCCTTCCGAAGCACCGAAATATGGAATACATCATGTAAACCACTTAGCTCCACTGAAAGCTTCAGCCGATAGGCCGCTTCTCCTACTCGCTCCAGAACCTCGAACGGTCCAAGGTACCTCGGGCTTAGCTTTTTCAATCGCCGCACCCGCGAGACACCCTTGAACGGCTTGATCTTCAAGTATACATAATCGCCCACAGCGAACTCCACGTTCCTGTGCTTGGCATTATAGTACTTTGCTTGCCGGTCCTGAGCGATAAGCAACCTCTCCCGAATTGTCCTTACCAAAGAAGTAGCATCATCCACTTCTGATCGCTTATACAACTTTGACTCGCCCGTTTCTAACCAAGACAACGGCGTGCGACATCTTCTACCATAAAGGGCCTCGAAAGGCGCCATCTTAATACTTGCTTGGTAGCTGTTGTTGTATGCGAACTCCACCAAATAAAGGTGGTCCTCCCATTGCTTTCCAAAGTCCAAGACACACATGCGAAGCATGTCTTCCATGGTTCTATTGACCCTCTCGGTCTGCCCATCCGTTTGCGGATGGAAGGCTGTGCTAAACTTCAGCTTTGTTCCCAACATTTGCTGCACCAGCCTCCAATCATTGGACGTGAACCGCCCATCTCGGTCACTCACGATGCTGCGGGGCACACCATGAAGCCGCACTATGTTGTCCACATAAAGCTTCGCCAGCTTCTCCACCGGATCATCCTTCCTATGCGGGATAAAATGCGACACCTTTGTTAATCGATCGACCACCACCCAAATGGCGTCGTTCCCCTTCTGCGACCTTGGCAAACCATGCACAAAGTCCATAGAGATGTCGTCGAATTTCCACTCCGGAATAGGCAAGGACTTAAGAAATCCTCCCGGCTTTTGGCACTCCGCCTTTACCAAGGCGCAGGTTTGGCACTTCGCTACATATAGCGCCACATCCTTTTTCAAACCCGGCCACCAAAATAGCTTCTTTACATCACGGTACATCTTCGTGCTCCCCGGGTGAATCGAGTACTTGGTGTGGTGCGCCTCGTACAACAACTCCACCCGTAAATTGCCCACACTTGGGACGCACAAACGACCGTCTTTCCACAGCAATCCGTCCTCCACAACGAATTGGGAATTTGACCCATCCAGAGCCTCTATCATGAACTGCTTCATATGAGCATCCATATCCAAAGCCTGCCGAATCCGATCAGCCAGGTCATATTGGACTTCAGTCCAATTCAGCACTGCTTCAGCACTAGATTGTCTATCCACACAAACAATCTCCAACGCCTCCAGCTCCTGCACCAACCGCTCATCATGCACTGATAGCCAATTCGCTTGAGCTGGGGCTCGGCGACTCAACGCGTCCGCAACCGCATTCCCTTTGCCAGGCACGTAGTGGATCTTGAAAGTATAGTCCCCCAGGAACTCCATCCACCTACGCTGCCGCATATTCAGATCTTTCTGATCTATAAGATACTTCAGGCTCTTGTGATCGGTGTAGATATCAATCTTCACACCGTACAAATAGTGTCTCCACAGCTTCAAGGCAAAAATCACGGCCGCTAACTCCAAGTCATGGACCGGATAATTCCTCTCATGCACTTTTAGCTGTCTCGAGCCATAAGCTATCACGCTGCCGTGCTGCAATAGCACGCAACCCAAACCGCTGCCCGAAGCATCGCTATATATCTCATAGCCTTCAGTTCCAACCGGCGAACTCAGCACAGGCGCCGTGGTCAACCGACACTTTAATTCCTCAAAAGCTCGCGCGCACTCCGGCGTCCAAACGAACTTATGCTCCTTCCTCGTCAAAGTAGTGAGAGGTAGCGCTATCCGCGAGAAGTTCTCTACGAAGCGCCTATAATAACCGGCAAGCCCCAAAAAGCTCCGGACTTCTGCTACCGTAGCAAGCTCAGGCCACTCTCGTATCGCAACAATCTTCGCCGGATCCACAGCAATACCCTCTCCACTCACTATATGCCCGAGGAACGCCACTGAGGATAGCCAAAACTCGCACTTCGAGAACTTGGCATACAACTGGTTTCTCCTGAGTGTCTCCAACACCAAATGGAGATGCTTGAAGTGATCCTCCTCACTTTGCGAGTACACCAAAATATCGTCGATGAAGACGATCACGAAATGGTCTAGGTACTCCCTGAACGTCCTGTTCATCAAATCCATAAATACTGACGGCGCATTAGTCAGCCCAAACGGCATGACCGTAAACTCATAATGCCCGTATCTCGTACTAAACGCTGTCTTCGGGATATCACTCTCCCTTATCCGCAGCTGATAGTACCCAGACTTGAGATCTAACTTCGAGTACACCATCGACCCGACTAACTGATCCAAGAGATCATCAATCCGGGGGATCGGGTACTTGTTCTTCTCAGTCAGCTTGTTTAGCTCCCGATAATCAATACACAACCTCAAGCTTCCGTCCTTCTTCTTAACAAAGAGGACCGGTGCGCTCCAAGGCGAAGAACTCGGGCGCACATACCCTTGCTCCAACAACTCTTGTAGTTGAACTTTCAGCTCTGCCATTTCCTTAGGCGCTAGCCGATACGGAGATCGTGACACAGGCTTTGCACCTGGCACTAGCTCGATAGTAAAATCTATCTCCCGTTGTGGCGGGGCTCCAGGAAGATCTGCGGGGAACACATCAGGGTATTCCGATACCACTGAAATACAATCCATCGCGGGCTTCGGCTTTGCAACCTCCACTAGTGTAAAGAACAGTTCTGCTCCGGCACGAACCGCCTTCACCACCTGAAGAGCAGACATCAACGTCTTGCTCGACCCCTTTAAGCCCGTAAAAGTCGTCTCACGACTTGCTCCCAGCTTTACTTCCTTGCTACCGCAATCTATATGGGCCTGCTGCTCCGAGAGCCAGTCCATTCCAAATATGACGTCGAACTCCACCAACGGAAGTAAGGACGCCCGCAGGTCAAACTCCTGCTCTCCAATACGAGTCTTAACCTCGCAGATTCTATCCGCTCGCATCGAACACCCATTTGGCAACAACACATCCAACTTATCCTTCGCCATCGAAGAAGGGACTCCGATGCGTAATATAAATCCTTCGGACAAGAAGGAGTGTGAAGCTCCCGTATCAAAGAGTGCTCGTGCCGGATTTTCACAAATCAACACAAATCCTAAACAAGTAGTGGTAAGGTAACATGTGCATAACAAGCATATAAAGGAATTGACTTGCTATAAATTAAACCGTACCTGTCACCACGTCAGCTTGTTTAATGGCCTCCTGTTGGCCAAGATTGTAAACTCTTGGTTGGGCCGGAGCATAGTGGGATGCGGCCGACTCCACCGCCTTTCCCTTCTCTTCATAAGTGGCTCCCGGCCTCCTCTCGGACCTAGGACGTCCGCTCCAACAATCACGGGCGAAATGCCCCGTCTTGCCACAAGTAAAGCACGCGCCCGAGGTCCGACTCGTAGTCGCCCCAGAAGCACCAGAAGAAGCTGGACCCGAAGTCCTATGTTTCTTGAAAGCTCTCCGATAGCCGGACTTTGAAGTAGTCGGCACTCTGAACTCAGATTTCTTTTCACCCAAGCTTTTCTTCGCTTGTACACTCTTCATGTCCTTCTCCAAGGACCGGGCAGTATTGACCAAGGTTAAGAAACCCTGCGTCATTGGCCCCGACAGTAACAATCTCAGCTCATCCCTCAAGCCTTCATAAAAACGATTAGTCTTGCGCTCCTCATCCATGATGGTGGAGCTAGCATAACGACTCAACCGCGTAAACTCGTGGAGATATTCATCCACGTTCCTCTCACCCTGCACCAACCTCAGGAACTCATTCTCCATTGAAATCCTCTGAGTAGAAGGGAGGTATCTTGCTAAGAACAATTCCGAGAACTCTTCCATCGGAACGTCTATCAGTTGTCTACCTCGCAGATGATGCAGCTCCAAACCTTCCCACCACATCCTTGCTTCACCGTCCAGCAGGAACGTAGCAATGGTGGTCATCTGCCACTCCTCCGTCTCCGTCGCTGTCATGACTCTCTTCACCCTAGAGAGCCAGTCTTCAGCTTGAGATGGGGTTCCCAACCCCGAGAATAACGGAGGGTTAAAGCTCATTACATGCTTCAACTGCCTCTCAATCGCCCTCCTTGGCACTATTGGTTCTACAACCACTTGCTCCATCCTCCTCGGCTCAGCCTCTTGAAGAGGTACTTGCTCCATCACAGGAGCGGGCTGCTGCGCTTGCCTCCCAGGCTGCGCATTGATCACGGCCAACACCGCTTCAGCCACAAATCTTATATTTTCAGCCGACAAAGGTGTTGCGGGAGCAACTTTCGGTGCACTACTTGCCTCAGAAACTCGGCGTTCTGACGGCCCAACACCACTTCGGGTCACCTATAGTGGTACAAAACACCGTTAAACGACCATATAAATTGCAAACAGCAATTATAGGAACACGCAGGTTCCTCAAACACGAGTATTTTCATTCCTAAGTGGACATTCATGGGTTCGTTTTACGGTTATAACGATGACGCACACAATGTGCTCACCACCCCTTAAAAAGATGACGCCCGTGTCCTTGCCCGTGTCACCTTGACACGCCTGGGCTCCAGGCCGTGTACATGGTCTCGACACTTCGCGGCTAAGTGTCGACACGGGTCGACACGCCCTGCGACACGCCCATGTCGCAGGCCGTGTGCCATGTCTCGACACACTGTCGACACCAAAGTGTCGACTTCACGGGACGAGTGTCGACACGGGTTGACACGCCCTGCGACACGCCCGTGTCGCAGGCCGTGTGCCGTGTCTCGACACAACGTCGAAGCACTGTGTCGACTTCACGGCTAAGTGTCGACACGGGTCGACACGCCCTGCGACACGCCCGTGTCGCAGGCCGTGTGCCCAGTCTCGACACAATGTCGAGACCAAAGTGTCGACTTCACGCCTTAGTGTCGACACAGGCTTGACACGCCCTGGGACACGCCCGTGTCCCAGGCCGTGTGCCTGCAGCCAGAACTCAAACTGGCCCAAATTATTCCCCTCTGCTCCTTTGAATTTCGGGGCGTTACAGAGATCCCCTCCCTTTGGCAATGTGGGATTAATCCCTCCCTAGGGAGGGATTAATCACCACCCTCCAGCTGTCCAAGGACAGCTGGAGGTGCCACATATTCCCCATGTGGGGGATAGGGGAAAGCCTCATGGGCTTGGGCCTCCATGGTGAAGAAAGAGAGGGTGAGAGTGGGAGAAGAGTGGGTAGGGTGGGCCTCCATTTGAACTTAGGAGGCTTGCTGGTTGGGGGCCCATGGAGAGTGTGGGGGGGCATGGGCTATCCTCCTATGGAGAGGAGGTGTGCCCCTCATTTGGAGAAAAATCCAAAATGTGGATTTTTAAGAGGGTTTGACCAAGTCAACCCTAGGTTGGGTCCCCTTTGCTGGTCAAAGTCAAAGTGGGTCCAAATCGTCGGGGTTGGGTCAAAGTTCGGTGTCGTGTCATAATCGGTGTGCGCACGCTTTTCGGTGCGCAACTACGCCTGATTTGACCACGGGTTGACCAATTGTCGTCCAAATTGAACGGGAAGACTTCCGTTGACTTCGTATTGACCATACGAGTCCAACACCACTGACTGTGGTCGAATCGGAGTCCGTTTGGCGAAAGTATGAAATTTGCGCGTCGCAGTGCGCTAAAATGACCGAAATGTGTAAAATTGTCGTTAGAACTCGGATTGTGACGCGACGAGCTCCGGTGCGCTCATATTGACTATACGAGGCCACAGGAACTGACAAAACTTGATTCGGAGATCTACAGCTCGATATCCAAAATCTCGTTCTCGATGCGTTTTACGCGGAATGGTAACATCCACTATATGACCTTGAGGTCCAACTGAACGAGTTCTGATGCGCTCGTATTAACTATACGAGGTCACATGAACTGACAGAACTCAATTCGGAGTTCTCTAGCTCGATTTCCCGCCTACGGTTATTTCCCATCGGGTCATGGGTAGGGTTCGGGCCACTTTTATTGGGCCCACTAGAGCTCTGGTGGCCCAAAAAAAGTCGGGATGTTACAATCCAATAAAAATAAAAGGATTTTCGTCCCCAAAAATTTGCTTGAAGTAGGGGGGAAATGTAATATACCTGGGGAAAGAGCCCTGGGTGCTTTTCTCAGAGGAGTGCTTCAGGTTCCCACGTGAACTCCTCTCGTCCACAGTTTGACCATAACACCTTAACCATCAGAATGGTTTTGTTCCGTAGTGTCTTCACCTTGTAATCTACCACTCTGACGGGATCGAGCCAGACAGATCTATCTGATTGTAGTTGCGCCGGAGGGGTAGAAAGGTACTACTCTGGTTGACGGAGGACTCGTCTCAAGGAAGAGACATGAAACACATCGTGAAGATTCCCCAACTATGGGGCAAGCCTAAACGATAGGCGACGGGGCCAACACGCTCTATCACCGGATAGGGGCTCAAGAAGCGGGGATCTAACTTTTTCTGCTTCCTCAACCGGGAGACACCATGCATGGATTTACTTTCAAAAACACCATTTCCCCCACGCTGAACTCCACCGGTCGGTGTCGCGCATCATAGTACTTAGCCTACCGACTCTGCGCTTCCAACATTCGCTCATGAATCAGCCGTATCGCTGCCGTAGTGTCATCGATGTAAGCCACTCCCAAGACTTTCGGGTCCTCTTCCTGAGCCCAAGTCAATGGGGTTCGGCAACGTCTTCCATACAATGCCTCGTATGAAGCCATCTTAATGCTAGCCTGGTAGCTGTTATTGTATGAAAATTCGACCAACGACAACAGCTGCTCCCACGGCTCATTGTGCTCCACTATGCATAGTCGAAGAAGATCATCCATCGTCTGGTTCGTCCTCTCCGTCTGTCCTTCTGTCTGTGGGTGGAAGGCCGTGCTGAAGGCCAACTTGGTTCCCAAATACGCCTGCACCCGCCTCCACTCCTTACATGTGAAACGCCCATCGCGATCTGACATGATGGACTTTGGTACTCCGTGAAATCGTACCACTTGCTCTAGGAACATCCTGGCTAGGATATCTACTCCGTCACCCTGTCGATTTGGTATGAACCGTGCTACCTTGGTGAGTCGATCAATGACCACCCATATTGAGTCATTCCCAGCGCGGGATCGAGGCAGGTCGTGGACAAAGTCCATGGAGATGTCTTCGAACTTCCACTCTGGTATCAACAGGGGCTGTAATAGGACTCCTGGACTGCGACATTCGACCTTGACCTTCTGACAGGGGCTGTAATATCCCATGTTTGGCATCTATAATTGCCGTTCGTCAACAATCCTTTATTATAATTTGATTTAAAAATACTAATTATTTATTAAATTATATCATTATTTAAATTTTGTCTGGGGTGGGCGAAGCCCGCCGGGGGGGACGGGCTCGAAGCCCGCCGGGGGGTCAAGCGGGCGAAGCCGGCTTGATTGCGGACGAAGCCCGCATCGACGCATTGAGAACGGGCGAAGTCCGTTCGAAGATGCTAGTCTTATATATATATATACAAGTCGCAGGCACGGGCCTCCGGCCCGAGGGCCACGCGCCATAGTATCTGACCGGCGACAGCGGGCTCCCCCCCCTCGCGAATTTGCGGCCTCCCCCACCGCCGGCGGCGGAGGAGGCCGAATTGGGGTGGGGAGTATTTTTTTGGTCGGGTTTTATGAGAGAGAGTGTTGGGTTTTTTTGCGTATTTTTTATATGCAAACCAAATTCGTTATTTACAGTTTACGATCCAACGGTTGAGGATTAAAACAGTCAAATCCGACGACCACCTATTTTCCCATATTTTTGAACTCACGCTATTGACATACCACCATATATATATTTAGAATAGTAATAGATATATAAGGGTATATAGATATTTGGAGGCACGCCAAATATTGATTATTGGTCATTGAATCATGAAATAGAAGGAGGGGAGAGTTGGGCGAGTTGGGAGAGAGAGAGGAGGGAGAGGGAGAGAGGGGGCAGGCGAGAGAAAGAGGAGGGAATTATAATGAGAGAGAGGGAGAGATAAATTAATTTTTATAGATTAGAATTTAAAAAATTTTATAAAATAAAAATAGGAATAGTATTTCATATTTTTTACAGTCATGTTAAGTACTCATATGTATATATTTTGAAAAAACAATTCGGGTGCGTGCGCAGCCCGCTCATAGACGGACGCTGCCCGCAGCGACGCATCGAGCACGGGCGAAGTCCCTGCGCAGGCGGGCGAAACCCGCCTGGATGCGGCCGAAGGCTGCCCGAGAGCTTCGAGCACGGGCGTAGCCCGTGCGAAGTAGCTCGTGTGTGTGTTTGTGTATATATATATATATCTTTAAACTATAAGCAATGACCTAATCAACGCATGGTGTAATATGGTGTAACATTTTAATCCTGGAATGACCTCATAAAACCAGCTTTTGTGAGTTAATTGAGGGATATTTTGGTCTTTTGTCCGGATTAGTGCTTAATTAAAAGAGACCGGCATTATTCCCCCAACTCAAAATCCTGATGCCCCTCTTCTTCTTCAGCGCAGCTAGGGCACCATCTCCTCAAAATCGTGAAAGCCGGTCTCTTCCCTCTCCCGATCAAAGCTGCACGACCCAGCCTCGCCTCGCCTTCATCCGCCGATCGATCCACGACCCAGCCTCGCCTCGCCTTCATCTGTCGATCGATCCACGATCCATTCACCCGCCTAGCCACGCCCCACGTGTAACGTGCCGATTCGCACTACGCCCCTCGTATGCATTTTTGAGTAAGGAGAGCTGACTTGCGTTCAGGAAGTGCTGGCTGCGGGGCTGCGCTTATAAACGGGAGGAGAAATTAGTGCGGAATAGGACACGGGTAGAGACACGGGCGTGTCCCTACCCGTGTGGGAGAAACCAACTCTCGAGTCGATGACTCAAGTTGTCCAGAGAAGGACACGTGTAGTGACACGAGAGTGTCACTACCCGTGTGAGGGAGACACGGGTAGAGACACATGCGTGTCCCTACCCGTGTCTATCCAGCCAACAGTCAAGTCGAGCACTCGAGTTGTTGTCGAGTATTCGAGATAGTGGGTTACACGCCTCGTATCACGGGCGTGACCAGGGGCATGACCGAAGACGTGTTCTCTGTTCGACGATTTTAGTTGAGTTCGACGAATTCTCGAGATAGTGGGTTACACGCCCCGTGTCACGGGCGTGACCATGAGCGTGACCGAAGGCGTGTTCTCTGGTCGATGATTTTAGTTGAGTTCGATGAATTCTCGAGATAGTGGGTTACACGCCCCGTGTCACGGGCGTGACCATGGGCATGACCAAAGGCGTGTTCTCTGGTCGACGATTTTAGTTGAGTTCGACGAATTCTCGAGATAGTGGGTTACACGCCTCGTGTAACCGGCGTGACCCTACCCGTGTCACTTTTTATATATAAGGATTGTGAAAACCCTAGTCGTTTTCACTCCTCATTCCAGCCATTTTTCTGAGAGAACTTCTGTAGAGAGGGAAGGAGTTGCTGGAGCAAGTCCTAGAGAAGAAGATCTGCCGCCGCCGTGAAGGAGAAGATGTCGCCGCGAAGAGTTACAAGGTCCATGGCCGGAAATGGAGGAATCGTCAGAAATGAGGTGAGCTTCCTCCCCTCTCCCTTGGTGCTAGATCTGTAGTTATCTAGGTGAGATATCGACTCAAGAGAGTGTAGACTTGTGAGATGGTGATTTCTCTAGGATGAGGCCGATCTAGGGCTTGTGCTCTAAGGTTAGCGGAGTCTTCAACCTCTTCAACCTTCTATGTGAAGATGGGGGATGGTTTCGTGAAGAGGAAATGCCTCATGAGGGTGAATAAGGGAGGAGGAATTTCTGATGTGATTTTGGAAGATCGGCTTGAGGAGGAAGATGAACCGATGCCGTTCATTCCGCTTTAAGATGCGTGCAGAATCTATTTTCTACTCGCAGCGATCTTCTTGGCCATTTTCAGACACGATATGTCCAAATCTGAGCTTTTGACTAAAAACAAAAGTTGAAGCCCTTGAAAATACCTTTCCAACGAGTGGTTGCATGACTTCAGGCGACGTCTATATCCACGGGAAAGTCCGAACGAATTTGATGGCCGGTAAACCCTGAAGCAGAAATTGTGTTCTGTACGCAGCGGACTTTGAACCCGATTTCAAGTATGTTACTATCAAATCTGGGTTGTGCTATGAATATGAAAGTTGTAGCCCATGAAAAGACCTTTCCATCGAGGGATTACACGTCTTCACCGGATTCCTGTAGCTTCAGGAATCTCCGGTCGAAGTTGCTGTCCAGATTTATTCTGCACTTAAATTCTGGATTTGGTATAGCATGAGATTTGGACTCGGTGGAGTCAATGATGCAAGTTAACTTGAGGCTTAGTGAACTCTTTTATGATTAATCATCTTAGTCCCATAATTGATGAAGTTTAATAATTGGATCCCATGAAATTGATTTGTGAAGCGAAGCATACTATGGTGAACTCTTTTATGTTAATCATCTTAGTTATGTAATTGATGAAGTTTAATAATTGGATCTCATGAAATTTATTTGTGAAATGAAGCATACTTAAACGAAAAGATTTGCTTGAAATTGGTACACTGATATAAATGTGCATCATGTTTATAAAGAGTTGAAATCATTAGGAATGACATGTAGGAGGATAATCTATGACCATGTGAATGTTTGGTTAACAGAATGAATTTAGTAGTCCAATGCTTAGAGTGTCGTCTCCCTACGGATAGCATTGTGGAAGGTTGTATGTGTGGTGTTGACCGTCACTAGTTGGGATAGTGTTGAGATAAGTCAAGTCGGACGGTTGGGCTTGGTCCTCGGTGCTCATGTCCCAGGGCTCCTTCCGTGTCGAGTGGATGGTTGGGCTTGGTCCTCGTGCTTTCTCCAAGGCTTCTTCCATGCCACGGTGATGTGGAATTGCATGCGGTGTGAGTCGACGCGCGGTGTCGTAATCCTGGGTTAAGGATAGTGTGCCAGGTCTACGGGCTCGCCAGTGGTCACACTGATGGGAGTTGACAGTTAGACTTTGGGCGGTTGGGCTTGGTGCTCAGTGTTCACGTCCCGGGGCTCCTTCCGTGCCAGGTGAACGGTTGGACTTGGTCCTCGTGTTTACTTTCGAGGCTCCTTTCGGCTCACACAAGGTCAGTTCGGGGCTTGGTCCTCGGTGCACATATACCCGAGGCTCCCGCTGGGCCGTAGTACGCATGGGCTCCGTTGTTGTGTTCTTAGCGTTGAGGCGTATGGAGGCCTAGATGAAGTAGTGTGGATGCCCACCTAGTAGTGGAGAAGCCCGCTCCACTGTCACCGCCTGGCCACGGCGGTCGATGCCTGAGAGGTTAGCTACCTGCTCGAAAAGTGGGAACTACTGGTCTATGTCGACATAGCGGTTGTAAGTGTGTGAGCATGAGTGAGTCATTGCATAGCATACATACCATTACATTACATTGCACAACAAGATCCTCATCGTATAAGTTTGTATGGGCACTCCTATACGATGAGTTACTTTACGTAACCCGATCCTTAACTTATAAGCTTGTATGAGCATCCTTATAAGTTAAGTTACTTTCTTGCTATTATTGCTTATACTTGTTATATTGTTATAGCTCTTGTATACCTGCTAGTTTATAATGTTGTTAATCATGTAGTATTATTACCACCTGCTTGTACCTCTTATCTTACTTGTTATATAATACCCTTGTTCCTTTCTTCGCCCGGTGTCGAGGAGTCGCCGGGGGAGCAGATGTGAAGCCACTTAGTCTTTTGACTAACAGTTGCTACATCTTCCTTTTTAGGAGGTCACCCCGCAGGTAGAGCAGCTGCAGACTATGCAGCAGGGCAGCCAGGACAGGACGATAGGGCCTGAAGGGAAGGTACCGTCGTTACCGTCAGTCACTGATGTGAGTGTTGAGCGACTCTGATGTAGCCCTTTTGGGCATTTACTAATTGTACTCTGATACTTGTAGAAGCTTGTTTTAGCTTCTTATTTGTACTCTTTTGGACTTATATACTTGTGTGGATTTGACTTCTCTTATTTATATACTGGTTGGGTTGTCATATGTATATTGATATTGGTTGTAGCCGACAGAATAGGCGTCTTGTGGTACAGGTTAGCCCGTGTGCTAATGCTACCGCAAGACGACTGTTCTGGACATAAGACCACCTTCGTGCCGTGTTTTGGGATCCGGGAGGGGGGTCTTACACCACGACCTAGCATCGCCTCCCGTCGCCATCGCAAGCCCGTCGTCGTCGCAAGCTGGTCTCTTCTCTCTCTTACATTCATTAGTGCATCATTTTTGCCACAAAGGTTTGAAATCACAGGTACATTTCTTTGTTTAGGAATAGAAGACCCCGCCCTTGCTGAAATTGTAAAAATGAATGTAACAAAACTTTGTGGCTGCGATGGAGAAGAGGGAGGGGGCGAGGGCGAGGGCGAGGAGGAAGCTGTAGATGAAATCCCGCAAGGCCGGGGTCTTATATTCCATATTTCCTCATACCTAAATCTTCTCCAGGTATTCTGATGCACTAATTTTACTTTTCGCCAAACCTCCACAATGCGTCTTTTCCCGTTTTCTCAATTTGTTTTTCAGCCTGCAATTCATGCCTGTGATTTCTACTTACGATTTCTGTCTCTAATTTCTTCCTGGATGAGGTATTTGTACCTGCGATTTCTGCCCACATTATAACAATTTCAGCCTGCGTTATTGCGTTTCTTCCTGTACATGTTGTAAGCAACATCCGACTATAATGCAAGCTATATATTTTGTTCAAAATTAAAGTTATAGTAATTGTTACTAATAGTCAGATTTTTTCCCAAATTTGCAAGTTATTTTGTTGCTGGATCTGTTTATTTGTGTGTATGGTAATAATGAGATTGTTGAAATTCAACAAATCTTTGATCATAACAATCATTTTTAAAGTTTTTTTTGGTATTTTATGATTTGAACATCCATGGGTTTTGCATTTAAGATTATAGGATTTGCTGAACTCAGGATTTGAGAATCTTAGGATTTGCATTCAGTGATAATTTATGTAACATCTCCTTCCCTACTAGACCCCTAAACTTAGATTAGGTTAGAACATGTGGTGGGTGAATGAGGTTTAGGCTAGGTTTGACCCATGGAATTAGGGTGGATTCACATAGTGCCCGCTATAGGGCCCAGGTCAACTCAAGTCAAACTAGCCCAATATGGAGTCATAAGCACACATTGGCCCCACCGCTATGCCCTTAACCCTAAAACAATCTAAGTGAACCAAAAGACACTTCATTGGGCCACTCATTGACCCAAGTCGACCCAAGTCAACCCTAACCCTAAATTGGTCAAACCCCCACTTATATGCTCAACTAGCCCAAGTGGGGCACCATCATGGCCCAACCTAAGTTGGGTGGTGTCATTGGATCCATGACCATCAAGTGGGCCAACCCACTCATCATGTTGACCAAGTCAACCTAAAAAGTCAACAAGTCAACATAGGACTTAAAGAAAAGAAATGAAATGGGTCAAGACCAATCCCAATGGCCAAAGCCCATGAGTCAAGGCCCATGACCAGCCCAAGTGGTCATTGACAACCCCCACCCCTCTAAAATAGGAGAGAGAGTGTATGCATGGGGGTGTTTTTGGAAATTTGGGGAAAGAGAGGAGAGAGAAGAGAGGGAAAGAGGGGATGGAGGCCACTTAGCCCTCCTCCTCCCTCCCAAAGCTCATTTCTGAGCTTAGGATTAATTTCCCAGCCAAATTCTAGCAAAGGAGGTGCCACTTGGAGCCAATGAGGAGCATCCAAGGTGGTGGCCGAAATCCTCATTGATGACATCTCCCTATACAACAACCCCACCCCCATTTTGACCTCACCATCAGCTTCAGAAGGCCGAGAGGAGTGGAATTCGATATCTGGATCGAAGCTTTTGGTGGAGAAACGAGTTCGGGAGCAAGCTCGCCAGAGAGGAGAAATTCCTTGGCCAACCACCGCCGCCGTCACCAACGGGCTCCGATTAATGTCTGTTTCTCCTCCTCTCCCCTTGTGCTAACTTCCTAGATCATTTAGGAGAGATTTCGAGCTCAATTGAGATTGGATCCATGTGAGGCGTGAGAGAAAATCTATGGTTTTTAATGGAGCTTGGGTTCGCCGGAAACCGCCGCCTACGACGGCCAAGTCTCCTCCAAACGTTAGCCCCCACCTCAACGGAGGTGGTGGTGGCCGGCCGGGGAGGTGGCTGGATGGACGGGAAATACCAGATAAAGATGATACAGGTCGGTGCAATCGTGGCCATCCGCTGGAGGAAGAAGACGCATGGATGCCATCCATCTTGATGTATTAAACTATAGCTTATTTTATATTCTGTCACACTTTATTCTGTACATTGCGGGCTGATTTAAGGCCTCTTAGAGACATATTCAGAAAATGTGTTCAACATATAAAATGTAGCCCTAGGTCTTAACTTTAAAATGACACCCTAAAGTTATAATTTGGAGCAATACAGCTCCCTGGAGGACCATTCTACCAAGACTGGTTCTAAGCTAGGACAGATCTTTAAATGAGTGCCCAAGCCAAACCCTAAGTCCACATGACCTAAGATTTTTGTCATGCATGTGATTTGGTCTTACTTTGGTACTTACCAAAAATGGAAATTTTTGAAAATTATTTTTCCCTAGTTTTTCGAGAAATATCATTTATTAAATTAATTGAATGTTTGGAGATCTACAACTCCAAATGCCCTCAAATTTTGGTGGCATGACCATTAGGTCAATATAAAACCATGGTAGAAATTTCAGATCATTTTGACCTCTAAATGTTTGGGAAATCTCACATGCATGAGATAGGTATGTTCAAATTTGTGGTGCCTATAGTAAAATAGAAAAATGGGAATTTAGCCCATTTGGACAATTGCACATTCATGAAACTCTGGACAGAGGCTTATAGGGATGAATATACCCTCCATAGGAAGGTTGGGATTTTTGGGATCAAAAATCCCATTATTTAGAATTATTGGAAAATATGTCTAGTTAGGAAATAAATTTGAATCTCTAGCATATGAATTTATTAAATTCTGAAATTTTGTCACAAGCTTTATTAGGTCATAATTCACCTCTGGCAAAATTTATGGGACTGTTAGGTAATGTTAACTTGGATTTTATGTAGAATTTACCATTTTGCCCATTATGAAAATTAATTAAAAATAAGGGAAATTATTGTTAAAATATTATGGAAAAATGTACAGTAGTTTATTTCTATGATTAAATCTCTGTTAAATTATTTGAGAATTTTTGGATGTCTCTATATGCTGAAAACCATAATAATGACATTTTGGTAAAATTGTTCATATGGATATTAGTTAGGTCAAATCACTATTTAGGATTTTGAAATTCTGTATTTAGCTTTATTATATCAACATGGATCCTCAGTAAGTTTCCTAGAATTTTTGATTGTATAAATATTGTACTTCATTTGAAAAGTAGTCGATTTGTGGTTTATTATTAAATAGATATTAAATGGAATTTCACATGGGAAAATTATGAAACTTGGTAGGAAGTCATATTTAATCTTATGGAACATCTGATAAATTTCTTAGGTAGGATGGACCATTATAGATTGTACATCATGTGCAAGGTGACTCAGGTAGCTCAATTAAAAGAATTAATTTAGCCCTTAACTCCTTAGAAAAATAGTGAAACCTAGGACGGTCAACATCATACACCAAAACAATCTATGATAAATAATTAGGGGCAGTTGGCCCAAGAGTTTAGAAGACACGTCATACGGGTCAACATTAGGTCATGGTGCGCTTAGTATATATAACATATGATACTAGGACCCACTGGGGATAAGGTTGTCAGTTGAGATCAAATCTATGTTGGAAAGATAAACCCCGGTTGGTGTCCAATATGTCACTTCTTGATAACGAGTGGTAGACTGCAACATCCTAAGGTTAGTGGCTAGTGTTGAAATCTGTGAAGTGAAAGTGGGTGAATGGAGTAGAGCAACCTATCTGTGCGGACTACGCAGATAGAAGCGCCGGATAGCCAAGCTGGCTGGTGCTCTGCAAGCAGTTGGATCCCAGGAAGTAACCGGGCGGATAACATCTCTATCCACGGAGTCCAGCAAGAATGGACTGAAGAACTGGAGCTCGACAGACTGGCTTAGCATAATCCTTGGTCTTACTCTGGTGGAGCGGCTAGTGGAAGCTGCGGAGATCGCCAGTCAGTGCGGACTGATGCTGGAGTTCGCCGAGGCAGGCGGACTGGATCCAGTGTCCGCCAGTAAGTATGGACTGGCCCCTATGACCAGTGGGCTGAACTTGGTTGGTCGTGAACCAAGTCCAGGTTGGCTCAGTCTGGGGAGATCGCGCAGTGGAGTGTGGACTGTGTTTCAGTCCGCCAAGCTCGGTAGAAGTGTTGTGTGCCTTGGTTGCGAGTTTGGGAGAAGCAGACTGGAGGTTACGTCCGCAACTTCGTGCGGGTTGGAGCTGAGTCCGATGAGTCCGGTAGTGCCTTGATGACAAGGCTATGGACTGGGATAAGCGAACTGGGCAGTCTGCAGGATATGCAGACTGGAGTAGTCTACAAGATATGCGGACTGGAGGTGTCTACTGTGTAGCAGACTGGAGCTGTGTCCGCCGAGTCCGACTGTGCCTTGGTGACGAGGATGTGGACTCGGGATATGCGGACTGGACTTTGTTCGCGGATTGGTGGACAGCTATTGCGGAGTTCGGCTGCGGTCTTTGCTTGGCCTTTGGCGACAAGGTGGACTAGCGTTGTAGTCCGCCTTGGAGAAGCTTAGGAGGACTGGCTATCTTGCAGAGGCAGCGACAGACTGGTGTGTGTATCCGCGGACTTGCGGATACACTTGTTCTTGCTGCGGGATGTGGCGGTAATCCTATCAGCTAGCGGGGCGGTGACCACACTCATCATCGTGCCTATAAATATGACCCATATCACATCAGGAAAGAAGGAGAACCGAAGTAAGTGAACAATAAAGTGAGCCCGTCACATTTGCTATGGATTGGACTTTCGTGTCCACGCGGTTTGATAGAGTTGATCGGTGTATGCTGCGCAAGTTGTGCGGATAGCGCTGGAAAGCCAGGACGGCTCTAACTGCGGTCAGGGACAGTGCGGACTCTGCGATTAAGCAACAGACGGTAAACAGCAGGTCGCAGACAATGACCAGGCAGTCTTCTCTTTGGTAACGTGGTTTGGGGTTCAATAAGTCTCCTGCTTTAGGCGAACTATTCTATTCGGCATCGCAGCTTGTGCGGTCTGGCGGCTAGGCGACCTCGCTGTCAAGCGGCTTGCAGATCGGCGGTTAAGAGCTTAGCATTGGAATAAGGGGTAGTCCGCGCGGCTTGGGTTGCGGTCTGGCGACCTGGCGGACTGAGCGGACTCCTCAGCAGTAGACTGATGGCTTGGTGATTGAGTCCACGCGGCTTGTGTTGTTTTGTCTTTTTAACTATCTCTGCTCTCCCTGTGATGGTTTGTCGAATCATGTCTCGCCATGTATGTCTCACCTTGTAAAAAAGTTTGCTGTTGATCAATAAAGACTCTTGTTTGCTGCATGTGTTTCTGGTTGTTACTTGCTTCACGCTGAGATAACCCCTACTTACTCCAAGATCCGGGAATATTTCAACATGGTATCAGAGGTGTCCTCTTTAGAAGTGTTGAAATTTAACATGGTATCAGAGGGAGGTTGGAGTGGACAAGCAGTGATCAACGGAAGTAGTTGCTCTTGTGAAGAGGAAACCAGTGGTAGAACCATGACAGTGGAAGATGCAAGTTGTCTTGGAATTGATCTTCTTACAGAGATGAACTTTGAAAGGTGGAAGTCCTGTATGAAGAGCTTTCTTCTTGGCGAGGACCTTTGGGAGGTTGTGTGCGGAGCAGGAAGACAAGAGGCTACTGCTAGCAATGCTGAAGAGATGAGATCTTGGAAGGAGACAAATGCGAGAGCAGAGTCTTTTCTCAAGCAGGTGATCTCATCGGAGCTCTTGGAACACATCAGTGGATGTCGGTCAGCTGCGGAGGTTTGGACTTCCCTTGTTGGGTTGTTCAGGAAGGAGGTGAAGGTTGCTGTAGAAGATGGTCCCTCTACTTCATATCAGCAAGAGAGAAGTGTTTCTCCTAAGCGTGATGGGAAGAGGAAGGAAGGACCAAGGTGCTATAAATGCAAGCAACATGGTCATCTCAGGAAAGAGTGCAAGGTTGTCTTGCTCTCTGCGAACGTTGCTCAAGTTGGGAGTAAGGAGAAGAACTTGCTTGGGGAATCAACAAGTTCTGGTGCTGATTGGATGACGGCCAGTGATAGTGCAGCTATCTGGCATGAAAGACTTGGGTATGTGGGGATGGACAAGCTGAAAGCAATGGCAGGAAGAAGACTCGTAAGTGGCTTGCCTAGATGGTCATCCTACAGCGACGGTCAATCTTGCGCAGGGTGTTAGCATGGTGAAGCTCTTCGCTTTACGGTTGATAAGGCACAATCTAGGTGTAAAGCACCTTTGGAGGTTGTCCATTGTGCTCTGGTGGGACCGACCGTCACAGCCAGTCTTGGAGGCAATAGGTTTATGCTGATATTGGTTGATGACTACTCGAGGTATACTTGGGTATACTTCATGAAGGAGAAGTCTAACATATTTCGCTTGTTTGTGGAGTTCAAGAAGCTTGCGGAAGGCCAGCTTGGCCCGCGGATCAAGAAGTTGAGGACAAGCATCAATGGTGAGTTTGGCTCAACCGAGTTCTCGAACTTTTGCAGGAAGCATGGATCCGGAGGGAGCTGTCTTGTGGTCATACTTCATAGTAAGGTGGTGTTGCAGATCGGATGGTCCATTTGTTGACAGAGACCTGCAAGTGTTGGCTTCAGTGCAAAAGCATTCTGAAGGCCTTTTGGGCGGAAGGTATGGCTTGTGCGGCGCATGTCATCAACCAGATGACTCTTAGTCCGATCAAGGTGAAGACTCCTTATGAGCTGATGTTCGGAGTGAAGCCCAGCGTGAAGCCCAGCGTGAAGCACCTTCAGATGTTTGGATCTACCTGCTTTGTATACACTCCGGTTGCTCTCAAGACAAAGCTTGTCTTTGTTGGGTATGATGAGCAGAAAAGGAGATGAAGGTGTATGGATCCTGCGACGAAGAGGTTCATCGTGTCGAGAGACGTTGTCTTCGATGTGCTGACATCGTATTGGGGTAGCTCTTGTGTGGAGCTAGAGATGAGCATGTCAGATGGTGGGCTGAAGGAGGTTGCTGCTAAGGTGCATATGGAGCTGCCTGAGTCACTAGGAGCTCTAGGTTTTTCTAGCTCCGGGGCAAAGGAGTCAGAGTCGGGAAGCAGGGGGAGCGATGCTCCAGGTACTTCTGGCTCGAAGACGGAGGCTTCTGGTTCGAGAAGCAAGGGGAGCGATGTTCCAGGTAGTTCTTGTTCAAGAGAGGAGGCTTCTGTTCAGGTAGCAAGGGTAGCGTTGCTCTAGATGCTCCTGGTTCTAGTGAGGTGGCTTCTTGTTCAGGAAGCAAGGGGAGCATTGTTCCGGGATTGCTCGTGAACGGAGCTGGTTCAGGAAGAGCAGCGGAGGTGGCTAGCCATGATCAGGTTCTTCGGAGATCGAAGAGGACCAGCAACCCACCAGCTCGATATTGTGAAGGGAACACGATGAGCTTTGTCTCATGTTTCCTTGCTAGCCCTCAGGTCGAGCCAGTACCTTTTAGCTGTGATGATCCCACTAGAATAAAGGAGGTGGTTGACACCAAGGCTGAAGAGGTGACTACTCTCAGTGGTGACAAGGCTTGGGCCCTTGTGCCCAAGGTTGTTGGTGATACTCCTATGATGCATAAGTGGAGGTTGAAGCTGAAGAAGAAGGAAGATGGAAGCATGGCTCTTTTGGGAGATGCTGGAGGGCTCCCTCATGGTCCATGATATGCGGTGCGAGGACCATGTCTTGGACATCTCTTTGTAGATGCTATCAGAGGGACCAGGTGCAAGGTTACGAAAGCTGTTGAAGCTGTTCACCACTTCTCACTTCAAGGGAGAGTGTTGAAATCTGTGAAATGAAAGTGGGTGAATGGAGTAGAGCAACCTATCCGACGGACTACGCGGATAGAAGCGGCGGATAGCCAGGCCGGCTGGTGCTCTACAAGCAGTTGGATCCCAGGAAGTAACCGGGCGGATAACATCTCTATCCGCAGAGTCCGACAAGAAGCGGACTAAAGAAACTGGAGCTCGGCAGACCGGCTTGGCATAAGCCTTGGTCTTGCTCTAGTGGAGCGGCTAGTGGAAGCTGCAGAGATAGCCAGTCAGTGCGGACTGATGCTGGAGTTCGCCGGGGCAGGCAGACTGGATCCAATGTCCGCCAGTAAGTGCGGACTGGCCCCTATGGCTAGTGGGCTGGACTTGGTTGGTCGTGAACCAAGTCCAGGTTGGTTCAGTCCGGGGAGATTACACAGTGGAGTGCGGATTGTGTTTCAGTCCACCAAGCTCGGTAAAAGTACTGTGTGCCTTGGTTGCGGGTTTGAGAGAAGCAGACTGGAGGTTGCGTCCGCAACTGCGTGCGGACTGGAGCTGAGTCCGCTGAGTCCGGTAGTGCCTTGATGACAAGGCTATGAACTCGAGATAAGCAGACTGGGCAGTCTGCAGGATATGCAGACTGGAGTAGTCTACAGGATATGCGGACTGGAGGTGTCTGCTGTGTAGCAGACTGGAGCTGTGTCTGCGGAGTCCGGCTGTGCCTTGTTGACGAGGCTGTGTACTCGGGATATGCAGATTGGACTTTATCCGCGGATTGGCGGACAGTTGTTGCGGAGTCCGGCTGTGGTCTTGGCATGGCCTTTGGCGACAAGGCGGACTGGCGTTGCAGTCCGGCCTTGGAGAAGTTTAGGCGGACTGGCTATCTTGCACAGGCAGCGGCAGACTGGTGTGTGTATCCGCGAACTTGCGGATACACATGTTCTTGCTGCAGGATGTGGAGATAATCCTATCGGCTAGGGCAGTGACTACACTCATCATCGTGCCTATAAATAGGACTCATGTGACATCAGGAAAGAAGGAGAACCGAAGTAAGTGAACAGTAAAGTGAGCCCGTCACATTTACTGCGGACCGAACTTTCATGTCCGCGCGGTTTGATAGAGTTGACCAGTTTGTGCTGTGCAGGTTGTGCGGATAGCGCTGGAAAGCCAGGACGGCTCTGACTGTGGTCAGGGACAGTGCAGACTCTGCGGTTAAGCAACAGCCGGTAAACAGCAGGTCGCGGACAGCGACCAGGCTGTCTTCTCTTTTGCAACATGGTTTGGGGTTCAATAAGTCATCTGCTTCAGGCGGACTATTCTATTCGGCATCGCAGCTTGTGCGGTCTGGCGGCTAGGCGACCTCGCAGTCAGGTGGCTTGCAGATCGATAGTTAAGAGCTTAACATTGGAATAAGGGGTAGTCCGTGCGGCTTGGGTTGCGGTCTGGCGACCTGGAGGACTGAGCGAATTCCTTAGCAGTAGACCGACGGCTTGGTGATTGAGTCCGCGCGGCTTGTGTTGTTTTGTCTTTGTAACTGTCTCTACTCTCCCTATAATGGTTTGGCGAATCATGTCTCGCCATTTATGTCTCGCCTTGTAAAGAAGTTTGTTGTTGATCAATAAAGACTCTTGTTTACTGCATGTGTTTCTGGTTGTTACTTGCTTCACATTGAGATAACCCTGGTTTACTCCAAGATCCGAGAATATTTCAACATGGTATCAGAGGTGTCCTCTTTAGAAGTGTTGAATTTTAACAGCTAGAACGAAGATCGGCGGAAGACCGCCGCTCTCCCGATAACATTCTAAACTATTAGGTTTGTCCTAGCGTAACATGAGAGTTGGTATGGATCATGGGTAGACATTAATAAAAGTAAATATTCTTGAGAAAGGGAGCTTTGGGCTTCAGCCCATCGTAGTTCCTAGTGCCCCCGAGAGCCCTTCACCGGGCATGCCCTGGGCAGTCCTGGGATTGACTCTAAATTGCTCGGTATAACAAACATCAGAGAAGAGTAGTCTAATAGGCTAAGAAAATGTTGATGTTCATTCTCACCGGTGAAGGGTTGGAGGGATTCAGAACTAGGGCATTGATGTACATTCTCACCCGTGAAGGGTGGAGGGGATTCAGAACTAAGACTTTGATGTACATTCTCACCCTTGAAGGGTTGGAGGGATTCAGAACTAAGGCATTAATGTACATTCTCACCCGTGAAGGGTTGGAGGGATTCAGATCTAAGGCATTGATGTACATTCTCACCCGTGAAGGGTTGGAGGGATTCAGAACTGAGGCATTGATGTGTAATCTCACCCGTGATGGGTTGGAGGGTTTCAGGACGGGTTGGTCCTGCGAGCTGGAGGATCGGATTGGAATATCTTGCATGTGCATAAAAATAAACTTGTGGCGGGTCATGCGATACTGGGCCAATCGTCACACCGATGGCAGTACGGTGACTCTGGCAAGGTGTGATGGTTCTAGGAGCCAGTGAGTTGTTTTACACTGCGATCTGGAGGACAATCCCCAAAAATACACACTCGACCAAAAAGACTGGTAAGTAGCCAGCAAATAGTATGCAGAGACTCTAGAGTGCACCTAGGATGTATATAGAGGCGTATGAGAGGTCTATGCCTGGTAGTGTGTATACCCTCCTTGGAGTGGAGACGCCCACTCCACTGCTACCGTAGCCACAACAGTGTTATCAGAGAGTGATGCTAGCTCTAAAAAGCAGGAACTAAAGGTCTGTGATCACAGATTCGTGTGTGTGTGTTGCACTTGCAAGAATCATAACCTGCATACATAACATACATACATAACATACATACATATTTAGGTCATACGCACCATGGATCCTTATCATATAAATTAGTATGAGCTATTTTATATGATAAGTTATATTTTTGAAACCTTAACTTATAAGTTTGTATGTGCATTCATATAAGTTAAGGTACTCTTGTAATGATAGTGTAGCGGTAGATAATTTACTTTTTGCTCTTTCTTTACTTTACTTATTGCACTCTTCTTTCAGTACTGCTTACTTACTTTACATGTGCTATATATATAGAACTGCGAATGTAATGACATAACTGTTAGAAATATATCCATGATAGAATAGATCCACCATCACCTGCTTCTATTTTGATACTGCTTTGTTGTCTTCCGCTTTTGTCCTCCCGCTCGGTACCTAGGAGTCGCGGGGGTGAGGCGAGGATGATAATGACTTAGTCTTTATGACTAACGGTCGGTTATGACCATGTCATTTTAGGAGCTCGAGCAACTGGAGCACCAGTATGACAAGCAGGACGAGGTGGCAGGAATTGAGGAGCAGATACCATGTGTTACTGCCGTAGCTCAGCGTCAGGTGATGACGAGTGTGCTTGTTTGGAGTTTGTTTCCGCATAGTGTTATAGTGAGAGAGAGAGAGCGTTACTATTCAATTTTGGCATGTACGTGCATAAACACTTTTATCTTTCTGTACTCATTGTGGACTACTGTTGTACCTTTCATTTTCATATATATATATATGATATGTACTGTGATCTTTGTAGACTTGTTAGTTATTACTACTTATTTTACTTCTATTCTCGATTGACCGAAACTGGTTGAGTGATCGTACTCGCCGGCAGGATCGCCGGCAGGATCGGCGTCTTGCGGTGTCGACTAACCCGTGAGTTAGTGTCATCGTAAGGTGACTGTTCTGGGCATAAGACCGAGTTACCTCCTTGATAAGGGGAGAGGTCTTACAATTTACGACTATATGAGATCCACAATTATGTTCAAGATTTGCATTCGGTGATGTTTTTATAATATAAAATGTATTCATAGCTTCTTCCCTTTTTAGCTCAAGTATATCCTTCTCAGCTTAAAAAAACATATGTTGGAAGTTTTTGTGTTCAAAATTTTTTCACATTTCGAAAAATCAATTATTTTTTATTTGCATATATACCCGTATTCCTTTTTTGCCTATATCTGCTCTATTTGCATTATTGAAGTTCAAAAATTATGCTTGATATTACTCAATTTTCTCACAAATTGTCTCATATTACTTTGTAAATAGCTTAGGTAATTTTTTTGCCCTTTATTGTCCATTCTTTTGCAATTTATTGTGAATTTTTTTGCAAACCTTCATGTGAAAGAATTGTTGCAAAAAAAGATACCAAGTGATTTTTCTAATTTGAGATTTTATGATATTGCTAAGTGTTATCGTCATTAGTCCTCATTCTATCTTTGTAATTGTTATTGGAATTTATTCTACTATCATTTTGTTAATGAATTGTGCAAAAATCTTAATATTATTTTTATTTTGCAATGAACTGTTATTTTGAAATGATCTAACAATAATATTAGCCTGCAAAGACTTTCGCCTCGCATCCTGAATGTCGTCGTCCGCAACAAATATTGCCCCCCATGACAATTGTCGTCGCCCACGACTAATGTCGCCACCCCATCATGACAGTTGTCCTCGCCCCGCCCAACGTCCCTCCCCTAACCGAATGTCGTCGCCTCCGCCGAATTGTCGAATGTCGCCTTCCCCGCCGAATTGCCGAATGTCGCGTTCCCCGCCGAATGTCACCACTTAAGACAAATTTCGCACCTCACGACAAATGATGCCGTCCATGACAAATGTCGTTACCCCCTTACCCCTGACCAATGTCACAGCCCCCGCCGAATGTCGCAGCCCCCGCCAAATGTCATCGCCCCCGACCAATGTCGCCGCCCCCGACCAATGTCGCCGCCCCCGACCAATGTCGCCGCCCCAGACCAATGTCTCCCACTACGAAAAATGTCGCCAACATGACAATTGTCGCCTCCCACGACTTATGTTGTCCTCACTACAAATGTTTCTCCATACGACAAATGTTGCCCCTCACGACAAATGTCGCCCCTCACGACAAATGATGTCCCAACGATAAATGACGCCTCAACGACAAATGTCGCCCCCACGACCAATGTCGCCCCCTCCCCCCCACCACCACAACAAATGTTGCCCCACGACAAATGTCGCCACAAAGACAAATGTCGCCCCCATGATAAATGTCGCCCCCTCGACAAATGTCGCACCCACGACGAATGTTGCCCGCACGGGGTCCCCCGTGCAAGACTGCTTGTATATACATATATAAAGTTTAGTTCAGGGCTACTCTTATTATCAGCCGTTGATGGAAGACTCGATTTATTTTCCTCTCTGACCATATTTTAAAATTTTTTTGACACAAAAGCAAAGAGGTTGGTACATTCATTCATATCACAATCCAAGTATAGCAGATTTAACACATAAGAAGGTAAAGTAGTAGGCCACTGAAAAGAAATCGACACAATAGCATGTGACATCTGATTGGTCATACGTCTAGAGAATAAAAAAAACCAACACTCGGGATCCCCTTAGCCAACTTAACAATATTCAAAATGATTGGCCGGTCCAGTGAAGAGGGCACCACAGAAGCCCTCAAAAGTCAAATAAGTAGCGCAATCATCTTCAACTGACACGGATGGCCAACCAAACTCCAGAGTCATTTCCACCGCCAAACGAGCCGTAAATGCATCCGCCACCGCCAGAGATGAGAAATGAGCACAATGCGTAGATCGCCAAACCAAGCACATACTAGAAGAGTCACGAGTAACAACACCCACACCAACTAAGGTTGGCTTACCCATGGTAGCCTTGTCAAAGTTGATCTTAACAACCCCATACGGGGCGGGCCCAGGCACACGAGTGGGAAGGCTCAGCAGGAGAAAAGATCTCGAGGGGGGGGGGGGGGGGCACGACAAAGCCGCGTGGTTAAAGGTCACAGTCACGACCAAATCCTGTAGGGAAGGCTCTCATAGCTTATGATTGTGATGCCACTGCACCACAATGCCCAATAAGCAGTAGATAAGAGAGCAAAGTCCTCCCGTGACAATGAAGTATGAACCTCTCAGATCCAATCAAATATTCTGAAGATAAACTCTTATTGTGGGCCACAACCGGGAGACCCAACAATGAGTTTTGTAGATAACTCTGCCCATTATATATGTTAGATGTTTATTTAATATGTCTGCACGTGTCAAAACTGACTCGGAACGTCTTAATGTGTTCATGTCATTCTAGGGCTAGGATCTACGCTGGAGATACTATATAAACTATTCCAGACTCGATAGGGTATATAAACAATCTTGGGCAACTAACCAACCCTATATTATCAAGATAGAACTTAGGGTTTCCGCTCCCCGTCCACTCTCCTTTTTCACTACAACTCTACGTCGTTCTGTCATTCTTCGTGAGTTTCACGTGCATCGCCCCTCCTTCACGAATCCAGATTTGGTTCTCCTAGTTGTTCCTGTCGTTGATCGCAAGGGAGGAATCTTGCACCGTTTTTGCGATCTTCTCGTCGCTGCTCTGTGTTTTTTCGTTCCCGACGATTCAGAAGCATGTCACTGCTGCTGCAACCTTTTGCTTTGTTGCGTTCGGGATTGCTGGTGGCAATCGTACATCTGAGTTATAGATCTCGTCGGGATTGCTGATTACCCGGTGTTGTAGTAGTAGATCGCTTATGTTGCTCACGTTTTAGGTTGCCGAAAAGGATACCTCTGCTAATGTGTTGTTCTCTCTCATCGGGTGCATATTTGAGTTCTCTAGCAGATCTGGATCAGTAGATCCATATTGGGATCTCATCTTGCCAGTTCTTCTGAATCGGTTTTCTTGGATCAAAATCTTCTTCTCGATCTAGACTAACAATTACTAACTTAACCAGATCCATACTGGAATCTTTACAGCGCCAAATCTAAAATTGCTCTTCTGGTTTTTTATAGCTACATGAGTGCCAGATCTTGAAATCTTTGTTGTTTGCCGATCTCCAAATCTGCAATGATCTAGTCTTTCTCTATTTCAAGGGTGTAGAATTAAAATCGGGCTTATGCCTGTAGGAATCCAAAGCTTGGTCTCTTGCCGAGTATTGTCGTGAGATCCTGCACGTTTGTCAATATGACAGCCGATTCCTTGTCCTTTTTGGGTGTGTTTCTGTGGAGATCGTGTCAATAAGCTCTAGTCTTCGATGATTATGCTCAGCCGGAGAGGAGGAGCAAACAAAATATTGGATTGGATCTGAAGACACGAAGTCATTTCCATATGGATCCGGTGACTTCTTTCTAGTTTTTATGCTTAAAATAAATTCAAGATGTCAAAAAAAAGTGCACTACATTGCCAAGTTGCAGTTCTTCGATGCCACTGAATTCCTCGGTTAGAAGTTGTATGGCCAACTGGGAATGAAGGAAGGTGAGATTTTCTATACTGTTCTAAGCAATTTCTCCACTACCCGTGAGGATGTGGACGAATATCAGAGGAATAAGGATGAGGTCTTTTGCAGGGACTACCTTCTGAACTCTCTTAATCCAATACTTGATCTGACCTATAATGTATACAAGTATGCAAAAAAGATTTGGTATCGCTTGAACACACATTTCTGAAAGGAGGAGGAACTGTCGAAAACTCTCCTAAGGGAGAAGTTTTTCAACTAAAAATTCAGTACTAACATGTCAGTCACCTCTCAAGTCATAGAGCTAAAACATTTACATATCAAGTTGGAGGACGATCATTCTGATATGTCTGATAGTCTTTTTGTGTAACTAATTCTGAGCAAGCTACCTCATGAGTGGATCACTTTCAAGACTGAAATATACAAACTGAAGTTGAAGATCGCACTATATGAACTTAAAAGGTTCATCGACATTGAGGATCAAAATATTGTTGGGAAAAGATTGCAACAAGTTGGTTTGTCCTCATAAGCTGTCAACTTCAATTCTCAATATGGCAAGCCTCACTAAAATCCACTGACATATAAAGGTGAAACCTCTAAACAGTTGGTGCCTAAAAAGCCTTCTTTCAAAAGGAAGAGGGACAAGTGCTACAACTGTAACACGTCTATTCACCGGGCCACTGAGTGTAAGGCTCCGAAGAAAAAGGAGGAAACCCCACAAAACATGGCAAATATATTGGTCGATAGCTCTGATACCAAGTCCTTTATAGCTATGATCTGGAGCAGTCACAACAGTGTATCCTCTAAATGGTGGATAAACAACGATACTACTTGTCGTGTAACGAATAACAAAGATCTTCTGACTAGGGTCACAACAATTAAGGAAAAGGTAGAAAACTGCAATGAAGGAGAGACTGAGGTGACTTATGCTGGGATAGCAAAATAACTGGTCCTCTCTTCTAGTAAAACTTTATAATAAAAACATGTTAAAAAATAGTTCCCAATATAACTAAAAATCTGATGTCCATGAGTTTATTAGATAAGACTGGAATGTCTTTCACAACCCAAAACGATAGAATAATCTTAACGATTAATCACATTGTTTTGGTTATGCGTATATGATCAATGAAGTATATAGACTTAGTTTAAACAACAATAATATTAACCAAGCGAGTTCAAATCTTATTGAACCTAAGTTGTTCTATAACAGACTTGAACACATAAATATAGGAAAATGCGAGATCTAGCTAAGAGTTATAACATCCCCGTAGATCTATCTATTTGATTTGTAAGTGTGAGGTGTGTGCACAATCTAAAATCACTAGAAGGTCTTTAAACTTGGTTTCTAGAAGCACACAATGTTGGGTTTCTCTATAAGGATGACACAATGCTTGTGCACGTAGCGGAAAAGAAAAACATCAAGAAAAACCCAAAGAGATATGGATCGGGCCATGAACGATGAATCAAGAAGTTAGCAAAACTAGGCAAAAATTACCTCGGTGGCGTTGAGTCACAGCTCAACGGAGATGCTCCAAACTTTGTGTTCCTGCTGGTGGCGAGTTGTACGTGGAATAATATCCACGTCTCTGCAGAAATCCACATGAGCGGGAGAACGCCGAGCTATCCGTCACACGGATTATCGGGGAGGAGAGAGACCGCACCTTGCTTTCCCACGGACTGCTAGGTCCGCGCCAGGGATTGCAGCGCCAGCGACGATCGCCGGAGAGAAGGTGGTCGACGGAGCAAACACGGCGGCGGAACTCTTCCGGCGGCGAGATCGGGATCGGCGGAACGATCGCGGAACTCTTCCGTCGGGTTCGATTCGATCAGAAGATATATCATCTCGAAAAACCCTAAGTGTTATATTTATACTAAAGGTATAAATAAACCTAGGTTTATCGCTATCCGCAGACCACCCGAAAATAGGGTACCAGAATCGGTGAATATCGGTCGGCGAGAATCGATCAGCGAGCATCACCATGGATCGGCGAGAATCAGAGTATAATACTCGACGATTCTCGCCGATCGTCGAGCCTCACTTGATGATACACGTCGAATCTCGTCGACCGTCGAGCCGCGGTCGACGATACATGTCGAAGTCGTCGATCGTCGAGAATCAGCATATTGATTCTCGACGATTCTCGTCGATCGGCGAGAATCAGAGAGACGATTCTCGCCGATCGGTGGGAATCAGAAAGACGATTCTCGACGAATGTTATCGACCCTCGGACGACAATCCTTACCAGCCCTCCAAGGCAACATTTGCCCAACCCGATGATTCTTTAAGGCAACACTTTGCCCACAACCCCATTCAGGTCGGTGATTGGCAACCTTTACCAACACAGTCAATCATCCAACTTCTCCACATCTCTTATGTGCGACCCTGCAGGCCCATATCGCGTTGGCAGTGAGATTACATGTTTGATCACTTCCAGATCACAATGGTAACTCCAACAGACTCCCACTTGATCTCGAAAGTATCAAAGCAAAAACCTCACAAACAATGAGCGACATCTAGCAATGCATCATTGCTCCCCAAGCAATAAGAGTTCATAACTCATAAGCCTTTATGACCAATGTATCAGTGTTGTATTTGTCCCTTTGTCCCTTACATCCGGAAAGAACTAGAGGCATGGACCGTGTCACCCTCGTAATAGCTCAATCCAAGTTTCTTGATCCAGGACGGACTTCCAGAGAATGGTGAGTCCAATATCACATATTGACTCAACCAAGCATGGCCATGCATTTCTCAGTCCAGTTCCATCAAGGGGCCCATGGATGCAACTCCTGTCATACGGGAGGACAAATCCCATATATGCTCACACACAAACACCGAAATGATTCATAACATGCCCAACAACCACCCTTATCATCAACCTTTCTCAAGGAAGACTTTAGATGACATCAAAGCACGCTCTTCCTCACTTGATGAATGCTGTGACTTCAGGTCAAAGGATCACAACACCATTGTCAATTGAGATCTACTCGTGACACGATTGGATGACAATCCACAGAGTAGTCTCATGTTGGGTCTGTCCAGTACAACTTGTTCACTAACAAGTACCCACGTGATGACTTGATATCACAATATCATGACCTGTGAGAACCGGTCATCAGTCAACGCACGTGCTAGTCTTCATGTACCATCATCACCCTTAGTTTCTATGATGATACTCGACCATGGACCTTTAAGAATGAAGCTTCAAATAAATCATGGGCTCTCACATTCAAGTCACGTACTTGATGTCCCATGGAAGCGAACATTCTAAGGGTATCTATTATGTTAACATTTAACTATCATATAGAAAAAGACATAATAAAAGAACTTGCCATTAATTGTAAAAGGAAAAACCAGGTACACAGTTCATCATATGAACAAACAGCCAACAAAATACATATTTACATGCAATCCACAAGATTCTCGCTAGAGTTGATCATTTAGGTATCGTATACCCATCGATCTAGTATGACCATCATGCTTTCTCTGCGCGAGAGGCTTTGTCAGCGGATCCGCAATATTTTCCTCAGTCGGCACTCTGCAAATATTTACATATACTCGTTCGACAATCTCACGAATAAGATGAAACCGCCGAAGTATGTGCTTGGAGCGCTGATGAGATCTAGGTTCCTTAGATTGTGCAATTGCACCATTGTTATCACAGTAGAGAACTACGGGACCAACAATGCTAGGAACTACATCAAGCTCGCCGATGAATTTCCTAATCCATACAGCCTCCTTCGCCGCATTAGCTGCTGCGATATACTCGGCCTCTGTTGTAGAATCAGCAACTGTCTCTTGCTTGGAACTCTTCCAGCTCACAGCTCCTCCATTCAGGCAAAATACAAAACCTGACTGAGACTTGGAGTCGTCTCTATCAGTTTGGAAGCTAGCATCTGTGTAACCACTTACAACGAGCTCTTCCTCTCCACCATACACCAAGAACACATCCTTAGTCCTTCTCAAGTACTTCAGGATATTTTTGACTGCAATCCAGTGACACTCACTGGGGTCTGACTGATACCTGCTAGTCATGCTCAAAGCAAAGGAGACATCGGGCCGAGTACATAACATCGCGTACATGATTGATCTAATTGCCGAAGCATATGGAATCAACTTCATGCGGTCCTTATCTTCACAAGATTTTGGACACTGGTCCTTAGAGAGATTCACACCATGAGACATGGGCAAAAATCCTTTCTTGGACTCAAGCATGTTGAACCGCTTCAACACCTTTTCGATGTACGTACTCTGGGTCAAACCCAACAACTTCTTCGATCTATCTCTATAGATCTTAATACCAAGTATATAAGTCGCTTCACCCAAATCCTTCATTGAAAAGTAGTTCCCTAGGTTGTTCTTAACAACTTTCAGGGTAGGAATGTTATTCCCAATCAACAGTATGTCATCTACATACAATATCAGGAAGACAACAATGCTCCCACTGATTCGCTTGTAAACACAAGGCTCATCTTCATTCTTGATGAAACCAAACTCTTTGATTTTCTCATCAAAACGAAGATTCCAACTTCGAGAGGCCTGTTTCAGTCCATAAACTGACTTATTCAGCTTGCATATTTTAGTGGCTTCATCTGGGGATACAAAACCCTCGGGTTGTGTCATATACACTTCCTAAAGGAGGTTTCCATTAAGGAAAGCCGTTTTGACATCCATCTGCCAGATCTCGTAGTTATAATACGCAGCAATAACAAGCAATATCCTAATGGACTTCACCATAGCAACAGGGGAAAAGGTCTCATCATAGTCAATACCATGAACTTGCTTGAAACCCTTAGCCACCAGTCGCCCTTTGAATGTCTGTACATTCCCATCCATGTCGGTCTTCTTCTTGAAGACCCACTTGCACCCTATGGGTCGTACCCCTTCAGGTGGTTCCACCAAGTTCCAAACTTGGTTTGCATACATGGAGTCCATTTCAGATTTCATAGCCTCAAGCCATTTGTTGGAGTCCGGTCCATTCATAGCCTCTTGGTAGGTTGCTGGTTCATCATTATGATCCATAAGCAACACATTACCTATTTGAGACACGAGAAGTCCATATCTCTCAGGCTCAAACCTCGGTCTACCAGATCTACGTAGGACTTGTGTTCCCTGAGCAGGTTCTCTAGCTACAACATCTTGTAGTCCTGTCTCAGAATCCAATTCCGGTTCATTCACTACATGTGGTTCTTGAACTTCTTCAAGCTCTACCTTTTCAGTCTTTCTTGATAAGAACTCTTTCTCCAAAAAGACACCAGTCCTTGCGACGAACACTTTGCCCTCAGACGGTAGGTAAAAGTAATACCCTTTCGTTTCCTTAGGATATCCCACCAGATAACATTTATTCGATTTGGGTTCCAGCTTGTCAGGCATTTGACGTCTCACGTATGCCTCACAGCCCCAAATTTTAATGAACGACATACTAGGACGCTTCCCAGTCCATATCTCATATGGTGTCTTCAGAACCGTTTTCGTTGGAGCGCGATTCAATGTCATTGCAGCAGTCTCTAAAGCAAAACCCCAAAAGGAAACAGGCAAGTCTGCATGACTCATCATCGAACGTACCATGTCTAACAGAGTACGATTTCTCCTCTCAGACACACCATTATGTTGTGGTGTTCTAGGTGGAGTGAGCTGTGATACAATACCACACTCTTTCAGATGATCACGGAACTCATGACTCAGGTATTCGCCACCTCGATCAGATCGGAGTGCTTTAACCCTTTTACCCAACTGGTTTTCTACTTCATTCTTGAACTCTTTGAACTTTTCAAAGGTCTCGGATTTGCACTTCATAAGATACACATATTCGTATCTACTGAAATCATCAGTAAATATAACAAAGTAGAAATACCCATCTCTAGCCATAGAACTCATAGGTCCGCATACATCACTATGTACAACACCCAAGAGATCCTCAGCCCTCTCAGTATAACCAGTGAAAGGAGCTTTAGTCATCTTGTCTAACAAACAAGACTCGCATCGCTCAAATGATTCATAATCAAATGAGTCCAAAAGTCCATCTCTATGGAGCTTGGATATGCGCTTCTCGTTGATATGGCCCAAACGACAATGCCAGAGAAATGTAGGGTTCGAGTCATTTGTTTTTAGTCTTTTATGATTTTCTACATTACAGATCAGATGGTCCAAGTTCAAAACATAAAGAACATTAAACAATTGGGCTACAACATAACAAACATCATTCTTAAATATAAAACAATAATTGTTCTTAATTATAAAAGAAAATCCAATCATGTCCAAACATGAAATAGATATAATGTTTCTAGTTATGGCCGGAACAAAATAACAATTATCAAGTTCTATTGCAAGCCCACTGGGCAAAGAAAGACGATAAACCCCTACGGCTACAGCAGCAACTCTTGCTCCATTGCCGACGCGGAGGTCCACCTCCCCTTTACTCAGCAATCTTCTCCTTCCCAGTTCCTGCACATTTGTACAAATGTGAGAACCACATCCGGTATCCAATACCCAAGATGAAGGAGCAGAAAGGTTTATCTCTATAACATAAACATTTGAAGCGGAAGTCATACCTCCCCTCAATTTCTGCAGACTCTCAATGTACGAAGGACAATTCCTCCTCCAATGACCAGCCTTGCCACAGTGGTGGCATTTTCCTTCCTTCACCGTGCTTTTCTTTTTCATCAGTGCTGAAGACTTGGGCTCAAGGTATGACTTAGGTCCCACCTTCGTCTTCTTAGAGCCCTTGCCCTTGCCCTTATGCACCATCAGTATGGGGCTGGCAGGCTTGACCTTCTTCATATTGATTTCGGCAGTTCTCAACATGCCTAGGAGTTCGGGCAGTGTCTTGTCTATTTCATTCATGTTGTAGTTCAAGACGAACTGCTCATAACTGTCCGGCAACGATTGCAGGATCAGATCCGTGGCCAACTCTTGACCAAGAGGAAAACCCAGCCTTTCAAGGTTCTCTATATACCCAATCATCTTGAGTACGTGAGTCCCTACTGAGTCTCGAACTCCCATCTTGCACTGAAACAACGCTTTTATGATGTCGAACCTCTCTTGACGAGCCTGCCCTTGAAAAATTTTCTTGAGATGCTCGTCAATCTCTGTTGGAACACCCTATTACTAATTTGGGTCAGGATCACTATGTCTCTAGGAATCTTTGCTTGACCTTCTGTATAGCTTAATAGGTCAATTAGAATTGAGTCTAAGGGTTAGAAGTCTAGGTTTGGAAGCTGCCCTGAAGACCAGGATTCTCAGTCTGGAGACTAAGTCTGATCGTCGAGCTCAGCACGACGATTCGTCGAACTCCGATCGACGATCGTCTAGCTCAACTTCGACAGATCGTCGAACTCCATTCGACGATCGCTGAGCTCAACTTCATTATATCGTCGAACTCCATTCGACGATCGGTGAGCTCAGGTCGACGATTTTGACTATGCTTTGGATGTTTATCTCTGAGCTCAGTTCGACGATCTTTGAGCTCAGATCGACGATATTTTGCTGCTTAAGATTTCCTGATCGCTGAGCTCAGCTCGACGATAGCAGAGCTCAGTTCGACGATTTCAGATAACTTCCAGAATTCAAATTCAAAATCAGTTAGGAGTTATTCTGCAATTAATTCAGAGATTTGCTAGCCGTTTTCATTCAATTCTGGACCAAGTTTCAAGGGATTTTTCAAGGAATGTTTCTGTGGACTTTCCTCCAGAAGAGATTATGCAATTAAGGATGCAATTAATGCAGGCCAACGGCTATACTTGACAGAGAATGATATTCTATTCTGTACCAGAGAATAAAAGACAGAACTTTTTGAATCTCTCAAGAGAGCACACACAATACAGAGAGAGGATACATATTACATAGAAGCATTCAAAAATCTTCTGTCACACAGAATTCTGAAAAACACTCATCCAAGGAGATCAAGCTTTCTAAAAATCTTCAGATCTCTGTAGTTGTCAAAGTGTTCAAGGCCAACATATTTCCAGACTCAAGACATTCAACCTTTCAGCTATTTGCTGAAACCATCTATTTGCTGAAACCATCTATTGCTGGAGTTCAACCCTTGAAGGCCTATCACCCTCAGCAAAGCTTTTCTTCCTGAAGATTTCAAGAATTCAGGGGGAGCTTTGACATCAATCCACTTAGTCTTCTCAGTTGTTTGAGAAAGAGAAGACTACCATCACTCTCTCACCCCCATTCTGTAAAGGGTTTCTCAGACTCCCTTCAAAAGTTTGAACTTGGTTTTTGAGCACCTTGTCAAAAGCTCATTGGTGGCAAGACACCTGATCAAAAAATCTGCTTTGGTTTTTGAGCACCTTATCAAAAGCTCATTGGTGCCCAGGACACCTGATCAACTCATCCTGCAGTGGATTCCTACCTAGGGTGGTAGAAGAGTGGATGTACCCAAGTTTGGGGAACCACTATATTTCCTTGTGTCTTCTGGTTCTGCTTGCTTTCTTTTTTTATTTCTGGCCTTGATTTTTCTGTGCTTAGTTTTTGCTTAGCTTAGTGCTGTGATTAGATTTATTTTTGCTTCCCTGCTCACACATATTACAACAATTGTTGTAAAAGTTTGTAAAAGTTTTTAAAGCACCATATACTCTATTCACCCCCCCTATAGAGTATATCAGATCTAGTTGCACTTTCAATTGGTATCAGAGGCAGGTTGGTTGAACATACCATACCTGATTGGTTGTACAGGCTAACACCTGAACCCAAAGATCCCAAACTAGATCTGTTCTTCTTTTGTAGTGTATTATTAGATTTTGTTTGCACAAATCATGGCCTAAAACAAAGATTATGCTAGCACCAGACCTCCAGTGTGCAATCTTTCCAAGTTTGCACTTTGGAAGGCAAGGATTAGACTTTACATGAATTCTATTGACGAAGATATCTTTAACTCTGTTTTGACAGTGTGTCCAAGACCCCCAGAGAACACAAGCACAAATGCCGTGCCACCTCCATCAGGAACATATGCTGACATCAAGAGATGGAAGGTAGCTGATGCTAAGGCTATGAACATCCTAGCCCAGACAATGTCAGATGACATATTTCAAAAGGTAGCTGAATGCAATTCAGCCAAGGAAATTTGGGACAAGCTCTCAGAAATAGTCTCAGGCTCAGTTGATGAGAGAAAGGACAGAAGATCCCATCTCATCTCCCAATATGAGAATTTCAAGAAGGGAGAGACTGAGTCAGTGGGAGACATGTACAACAGACTAAGTCTAATTGTTAGTGAATTAAGGACATTGGACAAAGAGATCTCTCTAACTGAACTTAATGATAAGATTCTAATGTGCTTCCCCAGCACTTGGGATTCAAGAATCTGGCCAATTAAAGATGCCAGAAGTCTGAATGAGATTACCACTAAAGCCTTGTTGGGTAAGCTCAAATCTTATGAGCTACTCATCAAAAATAGAGAGGAAGAACAGAAGGCTGCCTCACCAGCCACAAGGAAAGAGAAGACCATAGCATTCAAGGCAACTGAGGATCTGCCTGAAGATAAAGCTACAGGCAATGATGAACTACTCAGCTTGTTGGCCAAAAGATTCTACAAGATGGCCAGAAAGGACTTCAGAAGAAGATCATACAAGGAGCAGGATAAGCCAAGGTATGACAAGTCCATTAGCAATAATAAAGACGTTATTTGCTTTGGTTGCAGGAAACCAGGGCACATAGTTCCTGACTGTCCAGAGAACAAGAATAAGGACATAAGGGACAGAAAAGAAAGAAGAAAGGAGAAAGACTCCAAAAGGAATGGCAATGGCAAACCTTCTTCAAGCAAAAATAAGCATACAAGAAAAGGGTTTGTTGCTGAATCCTGGAGTGAGACAGAAGAGGAGTCAGAAGCCTCATCCAGCTCTAGTGATGATGAGGATGATGCAGAAGAAAAGGAGTTCTGCATGATGACAATCAATTCCTCACAGCATAATTCAGAGGAAGAAGAGTCAGAGTCAGACTCAGAGACTCAACCTGAAGAAGATCAGGTAATTAGTTCTTTTGATTTTAGTTCAGAAGATTTTAAATCTGAATTTAAAGCACTGTGTTTAGACCTGCTAAAGTCTGAGAAAGAGATTATCTCTCTCAGAAATCAATTATCTGAACACAATGCTCTAAAGTCAGAAAACCTCAAACTCTCTCAGGAGTTGGAGTGCTGTAGGGAACAGATAGCTTCACTGAAAAGTGAGCTCTCTGAGGCCAAGAAGCTTAAAGAATCCCTTAATGGGAGAAGCATCAAGCTGATGGACATCACAAGAACATTGAACTCTAGATTCAACAGTACACTGGGCTTGGGTGCTTCATCCAGCCAACCTATAGTCCTAACAACTCCCATCAAATTCATTTCTGACAAGGGAAAGGGAGTTGTAGAGGTTGCTAGGAAAAATTCTGATCTGCCTCAGAAAACTAAGTCCCAGCAGAGATCGTCGAACGTTGATCGACGATCGCCGAATGAAGATCGACGATCGCCGAACGCAGCTCGACGATCTCAGGAAAAATCGTCGAACGCTGATCGACGATCTCAGCCCAAGACGTCGAACGCAGGTCGACGATCTCATATACCTGACCTCAGCCATAGTCGACCGTCGAACGGAGCTCGACGATCTGACCCAAGATCGTCGAACGCAGCTCCAAGATCGTCGAACAGAGGTCAGAGCTCTGGAAAATTTTTCGAAGGCAAATCAAAATTAAATCCTAAGGGTTCTTCATCCCAAATCTTTAACCCTTATACTGAATGGATTATACCTCCAAGGAGATATCATCCTGAAGGATATAAGAGTCAACCTGAGATGTCTTTCATTTCAGAATTTAGAGGTTATCAACCTAGGCCCAAGGTAAACTGGGTCAAAAACAAATGAATTGTCTTATGTGCAGGTGAAGACCTATCCAACATCTAACCAGCAATGGTACTTGGATAGTGGGTGCTCTAAGCACATGACAGGGAACAAGGATAACCTCACATCCTTCAGAGCCAAGCTTGGATCCAAAGTTATCTTTGGTGACTCCAACTTTGGACAGACTAAAGGATATGGTGCAGTCCAGATTGGTTCAGTAACTTTCAAGAAGGCAGCATATGTGGAAGGACTGAAGCACAACCTAATTAGCATCAGTCAGCTGTGTGATGAAGGCTACCAGGTGACCTTCAGCAAAGCCTTATGCAAAATCAAGTCAGAGGACAACACAACTATGTTGACAGGTAAAAGGAAAGGTAACATCTACCTAGTAGATTTTCTTTCAACTAATGTAGATATCTGATTGTTTAACTCTGTCTATAGACCAAATGTTTTATGGCATAAGAGATTAGGACACCTAAACCTTAGAACTATTGCTAGGCTATCCAAGGACAACCTTGTTAGAGGACTACCTTCTGGCCCCTACAAGAAGGAAGAACTCTGCAGGGCTTGTCAATTAGGCAAGCAAACTAAAAATAGCTTTAAGTCACTTAATAAGAGTGATTCACCTAGGATATTGTATCTGTTACACATGGATTTTTTTGGACCCATCACAGTATAAAGCCTAGGAGGGAAATCCTACACTTTAGTAATTGTAGATGACTTCTCTAGATTCACTTGGGTGTTCTTTCTAAGGAAGAAGTCTGATAACTTTAAGTGTCTGACAGAGTTTCTCAAATGTATACAGATTGAGTTCAATACTCACATTGCCCTGATCAGAAGTGATCATGAGACAGAGTTTGATTCTCTTCTTATGTAAGAGTTCTGTCAGAGTGAAGGGATCAGACACACTTTCTCAGCTCCTAGAACTCCTCAACAAAATGGGGTAGCTGAAAGGAAAAATAGAACCCTTATTGAATCTGCCATCACACTGTTGTCAGATGCTCATCTACCTCTATCCTTCTGGGCAGAGGCAGTGAACACCTCCAACTATGTGCTGAACAGAAGTCTAATACATAAACTAAAGGGAAAGACTCCCTATGAATTACTCAAAGGGAAGAAACCTAAAGTTGACTATTTTAGAGTTTTTGGTTGTATTTGCTACATTCACAATAATGACAAGAAATATTTAGTAAAATTTCAAGCCAAAGCTGATGAAGGAGTGTTTCTGGGATACTCAATGATCAGCAAGGCCTATAGGGTCTATAACAAATCATCTTTGAAAATTGAGGAATCTGTTCATGTTTCATTTGATGAAACTAACATGTCTTTCAAGGAGAAGACTTCTTCTACCATAGAACCTTTGCAGGAACTTTCTCTAGTTAAAGACTTGAACAGGTTACAGGTTGCTCAAGAGGATGAAAGCAGTGAAGATGAAGGGAATGCTCAACATATTGAAGCATAACTTGAAGAGCCAGTTGTTGTACCACAAGAGGAAACAACAACACAGGTTGGTGAACAATCAACACCCCCTGTTGATTTAGTAACATCAAGAGACCATCCAATTTCCCAAATAATTGGAGAAATCTCAGCTGGTGTGCAAACCAGAAATCAGGTCAACCAAAACCTGTTGCACACCTGTTTCCTATCTCAAATTGAACCTCAGTCCATTCAAGATGCAGAGCAAGATCCACACTGGATCATTGCAATGCAAGAGGAGTTGCATCAATTTGAGAGGAACAAAGTATAGGAACTAGTGCCAAAGCCTAAGGATCATTCCATTGTTGGAACAAAATGGGTATTCAGAAACAAACTGGATGATCAAGGAGTAATTATAAGGAACAAGGCAAGGCTAGTTGCTCAGGGATACTCTCAAGAAGAAGGAATCGACTACGACCAGACCTTTGCACCAGTTGCAAGACTAGAAGCCATCAGAATATTTCTAGCTTATGCAGCTCACAAAGGCTTCAAAGTATATCAGATGGATGTCAAAAGTGCTTTCTTAAATGGAGACATCAAAGAGGAAGTTTATGTCAGACAACCTCCAGGTTTTATCTCTCCAACTTTTCCTGATTATGTTTTTAGACTGAACAAAGCATTATATGGTCTCAAGCAAGCTCCTAGAGCATGGTATGAGACCCTAGCATGCTTTCTCTTGGAAAATGGTTTTATAAGGGGTAGAGTAGACCAAACTCTTTTTATTAGAACCCATAAGTCTCATACCCTGCTAGTACAGATTTATGTAGATGATATCATTTTCGGTTCTACTGACTCAAAATTGTGCAGAAGGCTTTCTAACCTGATGCATTCTAAATTTGAGATGAGTAGCATGGGTGAGCTATCCTTCTTCCTAGGATTGCAAGTCAAAAAACATGCTGAAGGCATCTTTATTTCTCAAACCAAATATGCAAATGAACTGGTTAAGAAATTTGGTATGTCTGAGGCATCTTGTATGAGAACACCCATGCCTACCAATACTGTATTGGATGCTGATGAACATGAGAAACCTGTTGATCAGACAATATATAGAGCAATAATTGGCTCTTTACTGTATCTTACAGCTAGTAGACCAGATATAATGTTTGCTACATGTATATGTGCTAGGTTCCAAGTAAGCCCTAGAGAGTCACACCTAACATTAGTAAAGAGGATTCTCAGGTATGTTAAAAGTTGTCCAAATCTAGGTCTGGTATCCAAAAGATTCAGCATTTGAGTTAACTGTATTCTCTGATGCTGATTATGCTGGATGCAGAATTGACAGGAAGAGCACCAGTAGAACTTGTCAGTTCCTTGGTGACAGACTTGTCTCTTGGTTTTGTAAGAAACAAATATCTGTGTCAACTTCAACTGCTGAAGTTGAATATATGGTTGCAGGCAGTTGTTGTTCACAAATCTTGTGGATTCAAAACCAACTCCTAGACTATGGCTACAACTTAGAGAAGTCTAAAATCTTTTGTGACAATACTAGTGCTATTTCCATAGCTCAAAATCCAGTCCTCCATAGTAGGACAAAACACATAGAGATTAGACATCATTTCTTAAGGGATAATGTTGAAAAGAATAAAATTGAATTACAATATATCCCAACTGATTTACAAAGGGGAGATATTTTCACCAAGCTCTTTGATGAAAAGAAACACACCTTCTTCCTAAATCAGTTAGGAATGTTAGATGGAGGAAGCCTTAAATAATCTCCAAGATTTTGAAAGCTTAAAAATTGACCAATGCTAGGTAAACATTCTGATTTTTCTTAGTGTCTAGAATTTTTCTGATCTCTGAACTGCGCTCGACGATTTGCCCCAAGATCGTCGAACGAAGATCGACGATTTCCAAAATCATCGAACTGAGTTCAGCGCCTCTCAGATAGTATGAACTATCTCTTCCGGTCAACGATCGTCGAACGGCGCTCGACGATTTTGTTCTCTGAACGATCGTCGAACGGAGCTCGACGCTCTCCAAGATCGTCGAACGGAGATCGACGATGTTGAAGACTCTTCAGATTCCTTTAGAAGCCTCGATCATCGAACTGAGTTCAACGATCTTTCCAATTCTGCTTCGAACCCTAATATAAAACTCTTTTTTCGCCGTCGTTCTCATTTGCGCTTACGTTTTCTCTGCAAGAATCTTCTTTCCCTCCAAACAGTTCTACGCTTGGTCGTTTTGTTTGTTGAGTTTTTGCAGGTACCAATGGCCGTGTCAGTTGCTGTCCTAGCTGCAATGAAGTTTGATGCAGGTTTTGACATTGATATGGAATCTTTCAGCACCACTGATCAGATCTTTCAAGATATACTGGGTTTGTTCAAGGACCAGAATCTGACAGCACTAATGACCACCAGGATCAAGCTGGCTTCAGACGAGATCAAGGAGTGGGTTTATACTGCTCATAATCAAGATAACATCACTATAGTTGGGTCAATAGCTGGAAATCAGGTACCCTTGACCCCCACAATTTTAACAGAAGTTTTTGGATTGAGAAATGGAGAAGAATCTGCTGAATTATCTGGAGATGAGTTTTCTGAAATGCTTGCCAGAATGGGTCATCCAGAGGGAAACCCTAGCAAGCTCTTCAAGAGGAATCTGTCTGTTGAATATCGGTTCCCGGCAGATGTTGTTGGAAAAGTGTTCCTGGCAAAGCACTCAGCCCATGATACAATATCCAGACATCAGCTCTGTCTCATGGGAGCTCTTGTGGATAAGAAAAATCTGAACTGGGGAGAGGTTTTCTTTGACCTCATCAAAAAGAAAATAAACAAAAGTTTTGTCAATTTTGGGAGAATTATTGGAGTTTTTCTGCAGACCAGGTGCCCTGCCTTGCTGGTCTCCTCTGGAGTTCATATCAATGCCTCCAAGAGACTAACCTGTGCCCTCTTTGGCAAGTCGGACAGGCAAATCAGCAAGCCTAGCAGGCCCTCCTCCAGTGTCCCTTCAGGCACAAGGACTCAAAGAGTCACTCCTCCACAGGTCTCTGCCCCTGCAGATGACCTGGCTGCTGTTGTTGCTGCCTCTCCTCCTTCACCAATTCCATCCCTTCCCCAACCATCCACCATTCCAGCTCCCTCCACCATCACCATATCTAGCCCATCTCCAACATCAACTTCATCCCCAGAACCCATTCCACCTCCACCAGAAGACCAATTCCACCCACTGTTCTCCTACCCTCCACCAGATATCACCTCCTCACCCTCTATTCCATCCTTCACCCTACTGGATGACTCCTTTATGGATGATTCCCCATCCTCTCCTCCTGAATTACCTACCTCCTCCACTTCATTCCAAGACCTTCTCCACCACATCATAGACCAGCCAACATTCACTCCATCCATATCAATTCCCCTGTCCTCAATATCCACCCTACCAACACCTCAACCATCCATACCAACATTCTCCAGCCCTTCCCTTCCAGCATCCCCAGCTGCTTCCATACCATCTACCTTTGCTCCAGCTGTTGAGCAAGTAGACCTCTCAGCCCTAGCTGACAGGTTGTATGAGTTACTTGCCCCCAGGCTAACTCTACTATTGGAGACCTCCTTGGCTCCTCTACACCTGTCAGTGGCAGCTCTTTCTGCCAGGATCTCCTCTTTCTTCCCTCAGGCAGCACCTACAGCAGTGTGCCTTGATCCAGATGTATCTGCATCTAGGCAGGGGGAGATGCCATATGAAGAGAATCTTCATGCTGCTGCTGCTGCTGCTTCTGCAAGCCCTCTGTCTACTGCTTCTGTTAGTTCTGCTTCTCCTGCTGCTGCTGCTGTGCCTCCTACTGCAGTTCTGGCAATAGACCTCAGGTCTCTGCTATCTGCTTTTGATTCTACCTTCTTCAGCTGTCTGCCAGAGGGTAATGCTGTCCAGCCCCCAGAAGACTTATCCAAGGCACTTGTGCCTTTCTCTTGTTGTGACCCTAGCATGATCTCCTCCTTTGTAAATTCAGTCATTGCTGCTGCTTCTGAAGAAAGGACTGATTTTGCTTCTGAGATTACTGATACTGCTGCTGAAGTTCCTACTACTTCTGATGAGTCAATATCCAAGGACATTCTGATGTCAGAGGCCACTGATTTTGAGCCTTCTGCAGTCTTTGATGTTGCTCCTGCTGTTTCTGTTGTTGTTAGTAAATCTGCTGTATCTACTGTTATCAGTGAAGTTGCTGCTGTTGTCACTTGTCCAGAGCCAACTGCTGCTGCTGTTGTTGCACCTTCTCCATCTGCTGCTGTCCCTGTTGTTACCATCTCAACCCCTACTGCTGCTGCTGTTTCAGTTTCTACCTCATCTACCTCTATTCAGCTAAAGAAAGATTTGATGAAGAAAATAGATGCTCTATATGATGACCAGAGTTCTGAATCTGATGAATTTAAAACAGACTCTGATGACTCATCTGCTACCATTGCCAGGTAAAGGAAGGCAAGGAGCAAGGCTATGAAAAGGGTTCCTCCTGCTAAAGTTAAGGATAACAATGATATCCCTTATTATATCCTTCATAATTGCCCAATCACTGAACACTGGATGCAGTATTCCAAGAACCAGCTGAAAGCCATGAAGAAAAAGAGAAAATATGAGAAGGGTTCATCCCCATTCCAGCACTCTCATCCTCCTCCACCACCTCCTCCTGATGCAGGTGCAGGTGGAAGCTCTGCAAGTCAACCCCCAGCCAGAAGCCAGACTCCCTATCAACCTCATGCCAGATCCTATCAAAGGGAAAGCCAATCCAAGGGTTCATATTCTAGGAGAGGAGGATATAGAGCTAATCAGAGAGATATTCAAGTATATTCCAAAGGGTACTCCAGGCAGCACCCATATTCTAGGGGAGGACATATCTCATCTGATACATCATCAGGTCCTTTCCCTTATAAGCTGAAAGAGACTGTGTATGTCAGGCCTCCTCAAGACAATCCTTCCAACAGGTATGAGCCACCTGTACCTTTTGAGGACCCTGAAAACAATCCAGCTGCTTGGACTGCCAGGATGAAGGAATTGGCTGCACTGGATCAGATTAAGAAGGCCAAAGAACAAGGATTAGATTCTTCCAACATTTCTACAATGTCTGAGCAAAGACAGAAAGAATTAGAAAGATATGCTTCCAGTAGATTCCTTGATGCTGATAGATACATGGAATTACACCCTGCAGCTGTGGTTCCCAGGCCTTCAAAGCAAACATATTTGGGTGCAGCAGATGACACCAGGTCCAACAAGGAAGCCCTAAATCCTAACAGAGAAATTAAAATGGTTAAAGGCAAAGAGAAGAAGTGATATTGTAAGGTGTCAATTTCTGGAACCTCTGATTATCTGGATGCTATATATATATCTCTATGATGTTTCTGCATGTCTAGCTGTTGTTTTTATATTTTGCTGATTGTATGTTGTTATTCAAATTTTTTCCAAAGTCTGTAAATAGTAATCCTAACCCAAATAGGGGGAGATTGTTGGAACACCCTATTACTAATTTGGGTCAGGATCACTATGTCTCTAGGAATCTTTGCTTGACCTTCTGTATAGCTTAATAGGTCAATTAGAATTGAGTCTAAGGGTTAGAAGTCTAGGTTTGGAAGCTGCCCTGAAGACCAGGATTCTCAGTCTGGAGACTAAGTCTGATCGTCGAGCTCAGCACGACGATTCGTCGAACTCCGATCAACGATCGTCTAGCTCAACTTCGACAGATCGTCGAACTCCATTCGACGATCGCTGAGCTCAACTTCATTATATCGTCGAACTCCATTCGACGATCGGTGAGCTCAGGTCGACGATTTTGACTATGCTTTGGATGTTTATCTCTGAGCTCAGTTCGACGATCTTTGAGCTCAGATCGACGATATTTTGCTGTTTAAGATTTCCTGATCGCTGAGCTCAGCTCGACGATAGCAGAGCTCAGTTCGACGATTTCAGATAACTTCCAGAATTCAAATTCAAAATCAGTTAGGAGTTATTCTGCAATTAATTCAGAGATTTGCTAGCCGTTTTCATTCAATTCTGGACCAAGTTTCAAGGGATTTTTCAAGGAATGTTTCTGTGGACTTTCCTCCAGAAGAGATTATGCAATTAAGGATGCAATTAATGCAGGCCAACGACTATACTTAACAGAGAATGATATTCTATTATATACCAGAGAATAAAAGACAGAACTTTTTGAATCTCTCAAGAGAGCACACACAATACAGAGAGAGGATACAGATTACATAGAAGCATTCAAAAATCTTCTGTCACACAGAATTCTGAAGAACACTCATCCAAGGAGATCAAGCTTTCTAAAAATCTTCAGATCTCTATAGTTGTCAAAGTGTTCAAGGCCAACATATTTCCAGACTCCAGACATTCAACCTTTCAGCTATTTGCTGAAACCATCTATTGCTGGAGTTCAACCCTTGAAGGCCTATCACCCTCAGCAAAGCTTTTCTTCCTGAAGATTTCAAGAATTCAGGGGGAGCTTTGACATCAATCCACTTAGTCTTCTCAGTTGTTTGAGAAAGAGAATACTGCTATCACTCTCTCACCCCCATTCTGTAAAGGGTTTCTCAAACTCCCTTCAAAAGTTTGAACTTGGTTTTTGAGCACCTTGTCAAAAGCTCATTGGTGGCAAGACACCTGATCAAAAAATCTGCTTTGGTTTTTGAGCACCTTATCAAAAGCTCATTGGTGCCCAGGACACCTGATCAACTCATCCTGCAGTGGATTCCTACCTAGGGTGGTAGAAGAGTGGATGTACCCAAGTTTGGGGAACCACTATATTTCCTAGTTTCTTCTGGTTCTGCTTGCTTTTTTTTTTTGTTTCTGGCCTTGATTTTTCTGTGCTTAGTTTTTGCTTAGCTTAGTGTTGTGATTAGATTTATTTTTGCTTCCCTGCTCACACATATTACAACAATTGTTGTAAAAGTTTGTAAAAGTTTTTAAAGCACCATATACTCTATTCACCCCCCTCTAGAGTATATCAGATCTAGTTGCACTTTCAATCTCCTTGCACCCCATATTCTCATGTTGCTTCCGAAGCTCAGATTTCATAGTGGCAAGCATAAGGCATTCGACATCTAAAGCATCGTCAGTATACTTCTTATAAGTATCCTTCTCAGCACGGGAAGAGTTCCCGGTCGGCACCTCGGGGGCTTCTTCTTCCAAGACATAGAGCTTTCGCTCTTGCCTGAGAACAATTCTCAGGTTCCTGTACCAGTCCATGTAATTTGTCCCACTGAGCTTATCCTTCTCAAGGATGGCTCTCAGAGACAACGTGGAGTGTGAAACACTTGCCATGGAATTCTACAAAAATTTATGCAGAATAAAATCAGTACCAAAATTTCAAATACAATTTATTTTAATTTGGACTTCAATTAAAATACTCCCACTATTTTGTTCGAAATGATAGCCCTCACTAACAATTCGGAGAGTTCATGCGAGCTACTCTCTTAGTGGACAAGATCCGTATTTCACCAACACTATGAGTCCGCTTTGGCGTTCCTCTCACGATGCGGTTATTTAGGTAGGCAACGCTTGCCAATTGCATCCTCATGCAATTCTTGTATGGTTGATGAATAACTCCTTATTTGCATCCATCATATGGTGCATGCCAACCCTATGCCTCTAGGCACTCAACCTTTGAGGTCACCTAGTTAAGTATGACCCGATGTCGACAGTGGGATATCACAATTATCCGCTCGCACCCTTACCAAGATAGATTAATGCACCTTGCTTTGGCAAGCCCACACTTCATCGATCGAGGCAGGAAGAGTGTCATCCATCGGAAGGCATCCAAACACTTAATATTAGATGAAGGGATTTTGATTATAGGTTAACAATTAACCATGATCAACATTGGATCAATGTGCACATCCAAAGAAAAACAATTCTAAACCACATGCATCCCTTATGTGCACATCCTAACACCATCAACACTTGATAGAAGGAAGGGCTAAATCTGAACATCCGGAAACTTCCAAATCCTCAGATTTACATGCATTGGACAAAGGCAAAGACAACTCAACTTAAAGCAGTAGACAAGCTCATCTCTCTTTGTTGGATTCAAAATCCAAAACAAAATCGAGGGATGGTTACTGCTAAGGAGACTACAATTTCTAACACTTAGAAATTGCCACACAATTCCAGAAGTTCTTGGCGAGGTACCAAGACTAAATCTAGACATTTAGAACGGTTTACACGCACTGGAATAATAAAACTTCCAAAACAACGATCATGGCCGAAACCTGGCTCTGATACCACTGTTGGGTATCTCTATAAGGATGACACAACGCTTGTGCACGCAGCGGAAAAGAAAAACATCAAGAAAAACCCAAAGAGGTGTGGATCAGGCCATGAACGATGAATCAAGAAGTTAGCAAAACTAGGCAAAAATTACCTCGGTGACGTTGAGTCACAGCTCAACGGAGATGCTCCAAACTTTGTGTTCCTGCTGGTGGCGAGTTGTACGTGGAATAATATCCACGTCTCTGCAGAAATCCACACGAGTGGGAGAACGCCGAGCTATCCATCACACGGATTATCGGGGAGGAGAGAGACCGCACCTTGCTTTCCCACGGACTGCTAGGTCCGCGCCAGGGATTGCAGCGCCAGCGACGATCGCCGGAGAGAAGGTGGTCGACGGAGCAAACACGGCGGCGGAACTCTTCCGGCGGCGGGATCGGGATCGGCGGAACGATCGCGGAACTCTTCCATCGGGTTCGATTCGATCAGAAGATATATCATCCCGAAAGACCCGAAGTGTTATATTTATACTAAAGGTATAAATAAACCTAGGTTTATCGCTATCCGCAGACCACCCGAAAATAGGGTACCAGAATCGGTGAATATCGGTCGGAGAGAATCGACGAGAATCGGCGAGAATCAGCGAGAATCGATCAGCGAGCATCACCATGGATCAGCGAGAATCAGAGTACAATACTCGACGATTCTCGCCGATCGTCGAGCCTCACTTGATGATACACGTCGAATCTCGTCGACCGTCGAGCCGCGGTCGACGATACATGTCGAAGTCGTCGATCGTCGAGAATCAGCATATTGATTCTCGACGATTCTCGTCGATCGGCGAGAATCAGAGAGACGATTCTCGCCGATCGGCGGGAATCAGAAAGACGATTCTCGACGAATGTTATCGACCCTCGGACGACAATCCTTACCAGCCCTCCAAGACAACATTTTCCCAACCCGATGATTCTTTAAGGCAACACTTTGCCCACAACCCCATTCAGGTCGGTGATTGGCAACCTTTACCAACACAGTCAATCATCCAACTTCTCCACATCTCTTATGTGCGACCCTGAAGGCCCATATCGCGTTGGCAGTGAGATTACATGTTTGATCACTTCCAGATCACAATGGTAACTCCAACACACAACTACTTGAATTGATACATTCAGACCTCTAGGATTTTCAAAGTCATGTCACTAAAAAGGGAATGAAGTATCTCGTTACAATCATAGAAGATTATTCCAGATATTGTCATGTGTATTTATTGGAATCAAAAGATGAGGCTTTTGAGACGTTTAATACCTTCAAATCTCGTGTTAAAAACTAGCTAATCTTAAAAGTTAAGAGATTTAGAAGTGATCAAAGAGGAGAATATACTACTACATGGATTATGGGATTTTGTGCATTTGAGGGTACAATATTTGAAAACACCGCTACTTACTCACCCCAGTCAATTGGTGTTGCTGAATATAAGAATAAAACTTTAATAGAAATGTTGAATTCTATACTCTTCATAGTTGGCATGTCTAATTAATTTTGGGGAGAAGTAGTACTTATTGCAAATCATATTTTGAATAGAGTGTCTTATTCTCATCTCACTTCTACTCTATGAGCTGTGACACGACCTGTAACACTCTCATCCGTCACATGAGATATAACAGAAGGTCTGGCCGGGGCCCCACGCCATATTCCATGGACAGTTAGCGGAGTTACGTATTAATACCAAAATACTATGAGACATTATCGAATCTTAACACAGAGCATTCTAGCGGAAGCTTTTAAGTAAGTTAGAAGAACCCATAAATATAACATGAATATCCACTACAGCCACATCAGGAATGAAATAACGTACACAAAAGTATTGGCCTTATGGCCTTACAACATTCAACTTGAATTAAAGTGTTTTACAGACTTCGGCTCACAGGCCGGACGTACATGATAGTAATAAAAGAAAAACACTTCGCCTCGGCCTTCAAGGGCCAGCACAGCAACAAAGGCTTTAACCCACTATTTGCCACTAGGCTTACCTGTTCCTGCAAGAACAATCCACCGCACGGTGGCAAAACAAAGCAACGGTCAGCTAAAACTGACCAAATTATAATGACCTCACCCCTTACTCGGGGCGGCGGTGCTCCTTCCCTGCATTTGTATTAGCAAAAACCAACATATAAACGAAAGTGCAATTTAAGAACACTTCACCACAAGCATAGGCACGACGGCCACACACCTCGTGCTCTCAGGGCACATTCTCAGTGAATCCGATCAATTCCACGTCTTTACCACCTCCCCCAGGACGGCAACATCATATCGTGAGCATTTCAGTCTTTCCGGCCCAAAACCTAAGACTCTCCATCTATGCCAACGGTAAGTGACAAGTATATTAAGTCTCTTTAACCGAACCACATAGAGTGGGTACGGTTCCACTCACCCGTTGCTCACATCGCCTTGTTAATTTAAGCCATCGGCACGAGTTAAGATTCCCCGAATCCCAACATATTGATCATACAATAGTACATAACCCGGTTATGCACAAGGTCGGATCTCAGGACACCAAGCTGAGCTCCTACAACACTCAGCCCCACACACTGGCCCCTAGGTCTCCGCGAGACAGGCCTCACAACAGCTTTTTCACAGAGCTACCGCCGGCGATAACACTACCGCCGCGCGGTATCTGGCAGAAATGCGTTTCTGCCCAGTTTTCTGGGTGCTCCTTGGGGTTAGTCCCCAAAGTTCCATGCTGCAATCTACTGCATAGAAACCCGAAAAACAAATAACACGGAGTCTTCTCCGGCAATAAATGCATAATGAAACATCACCAATCATGATCAACCAGTCTGGATGGGCTTCACACACCAAGTCTATGTCTGTACTTCGATTCCGAACTCTATATGCAAAACTACGGGGATAATCCATATCTACCCGAAGGAATATCTCATGCTCACCGCACACTCACGGGAGAGAGTTTCCTATGCAAAAGGAAGGGGACTTCACATGTCCAAGTAGAGAATTGTTACCCTTTAAGATTTCTTCGGTGCCATGCCCAAGATCCAGATGGATGGATGTGACCGCAATGACCTTGAATCCCCCAATCCGAACTCGGCTTACAAATCGGATCTTCGGAACTCATATGGCGGCAAAATCTCTTCCTTCTTCCTCCTTCATTCTCCTTTCTCTCTAGAACTTAGAAAGAGAGAGCCAATGAAGAAATGAGTTGGGAAAACCTAACTCCTGGCCATATACCCGCAGAGGCACGCACCTGCCATCGGATCGCCAAATAAAGCCAGTGGACCGCCTGATTCCTCCAAGAAATCAGTTTACGAGAGCTACCGCCGCGAGGTAGGAAGTTACCGTCGCGCGGTAGCACAATTGTTCGGCTTCTCGAGGATGCCACCACTCAGCCATCCAATTGGGCGGCGACACGTGGACACATCATAACTGCTATTCTACCACCACGCGGTAGAAAACTATCGCCATGCGGTAGTCTACGCGTTCGGAAGGAAACGACAAAACTGCGCTATTGCCTGCGGTAGGGATAACGCCGCGCGGCAACAACCCGAGAGATCTGTCAAATAAATCGTCGGGCTACCGCCCCGCGCTACCGCTACCGCCGAGCGCTAGCGCTTCTTGAGAATTGTCGAGCTCTGAACGCCCCGAACAAAACGTCGAGCGGACTACTGCCGCGCGGTAGGCATTACCGCTCGACGCGAGCATGCGTTGAGATGCCGAGAGCGTCGAGAGCATCGAGAGTATTGAGAACACTGACCTACCGTTAGCGGTAGGTCTACCGTCAGCGGTAGGTCTACCGTCGCGCGGTACCTTCTAGAAAGGCATTTCCTGAACCTGGGGCGTTACAAATCACCCTCACTTAAAGAAATTTCGTCCCGAAATTTAAAGTTAAAGGAAAAACAAAAATAATAGCAATACATCAGGTTACCTTAGGGAAAAAGTTCGGGAAACTCCTCCCTCATAGTTTGCTCGCGCTCCCAAGATAACTCTTCTCGACCATAATTGTCCCAACGGACTTTGACCATCCTGATGACTTTATTACGGAGTTTCTTGACTTCCTCATCCTCAATGCGAATGGGCATGACCTTCGTCGTCAACCCACTGTCGACCGGCACTTGATCCGCAGCTACCACCTGTGTAGGCTCTTGGATAGCCTTCCGCAACACTAAGATGTGAAATACATCATGCAAACTACTCAACTCCGCCGAAAGTGCCAAACGATAAGCGACTTCACCAATCCACTCCAAGATCTCAAAAGGCCCAGCATACCTCGGACTAAGCTTCTTTAAGCTTCGAATCCTTGATACGCCTTTAAATAATTTTATCTTGAGGAACGCCCCATCGTCCACCGCAAACTCCACGTTTCGGTGCTTGGCATTAAAGTACTTGACCTGCCTATCTTGAGCGATCAGTAGCCGTTCTCGTATCAACCGTATCGTTGAAGTAGCATCTTCAACATCCCTTAGATTGTATAACTTCGATTCTCTTGTTTCTACCCAAGACAATGGTGTATGACATCTCCTTCCGTACAGAGCCTCAAAAGGCGTCATCTGTATGCTGGCTTGGTAGTTGTTATTATATGTAAACTTAATCATGTATATGGTCTTCCCACCTTCTCCCAAAATCCAACGCGCACATACGAAGCATGTCTTCCATAGTCCTGTTCACCCTTTCAGTTTGCCCATCTGTTTATGGGTGAAAAGCTGTGCTGAAATGCAACTTAGTACCCAACAACTAGTGAATGAGCCTCCAGTCATTAGACGTGAACCGACCATCTCGGTCACTTACTATGCTCCGGGGCACGCCGTGTAATCGGACTATGTTGTCCACATAAAGCTTTGTCAGCTTCTCCACTAAATCATCCTTCCTATTGGGTATAAAATGTAACACCTTCATTAAACGGTCAACGACCACCCAAATGTCGTCAATCCCCCTTGTGCGATCTCGGCAAACTAAACACAAAATCCATGGAGATGTCATCAAATTTCCACTCCGGTATGAGAAACGACTTCAGGAATCCGCCAGGTTTCTAGCATTCAGCCTTCACCAAGGCACACGTTTGACATTTCACCACATACAACGCTATGTCTTTCTTCAGACCCGACCACAAGAATGATTTCTTCATGTCCTTAAACATTTTGGTTCTCCCGGGGTGAATCGAGTACTTTGTAAAGTGCACTTCGTACATCATTTCATCCTGTAACTTCCCCACATTAGGAACGCACAATCGACTACCTTTCCACAAAAGGCCATCATCAATAGAGAACTGGTCGTTAGAACCATCAATGGATTCCTCCCAATGATGTTTCAATCTTACGTCCAACTCCAAAGCCTGCCGAATCCTGTCCGCGAGGTCGTATTGAACCTCCGTCCAACTCAAACATGCGTTTGTACTAGATACCTTGTCAACAAAGGCGATCTCCAAGGCCTCCAAGTCCTGAATAAGCCGCTCATCGTGCATCTGTAACCAGTTGGCCCGTGCAGGAGTCCTATGACTCAGAGCGTCTGCCACGATGTTCCCCTTTCCGGGAATATAGCAAATCTTATAGGTGTAGTCCCCTATGAACTCCATCAACCTTCGTTGACGCATGTTCAGGTCCTTCTGATCTAACGTATACTTCAAACTCTTGTGATATGAATATATATCAACCTTTACTCCATAAAGGTAATGCCTCCATAGCTTGAGAGCGAATACCATGGCCGCCACTCCAAGTCATGGACCGGGTAGTTCTTCTCATGCACCTTCAACTGACGTGATCCATAGGCTATCACCGACCCGTGCTGAAGCAGGACACATCCTAAACCACTCCTAGAGGTGTTAGTATAAACTTCAAAACCTTCAGAACCACAAGGAGAACGTAAGACGGGTGTTGTGGTCAAACGACACTTCGAAAGCTTGCGCGCACTCAGGCGACCAAACAAAGTTCTGGTCCTTCCTTGTCAGAGTAGTGAGGGGCAATGCTATCCGCGATAAGTTCTCCACGAAGCGCCTGTAATAGCCAGCAAACCCCATAAAACTCAGGACTTCCGCCACAGTAGACAACACAAGCCACTCCTGTATATCAGCTATCTTTGCCGGATCTACCACAATACCTTCTCCACTAACTATATGACAAAGGAACACAACCGTGGACAACCAAATTTGCATTTGAAGAACTTGGCATACAGTTGGTTCTTCTGCAATATATCCAACACCATATGCAAATGCTTGAAATGATCCTCCTCGCACCTCGAGTACATTAGTATATCGTCGATAAAGACTATCACGAACTGGTCCAAGTACTCTCTGAACGTTCTGTTCATCAAATCCATAAACACAGATGACACATTCGTCAGCCCAAACGGCATAACGGTGAACTCAAAATGCCCATAACGTGTGCTGGAAGCTGTTTTGGGAATGTCGCTTTCCCTTATCCGAAGTTGATGGTATCCGGATTTCAGATCCAACTTTGAGTACATAGTTGACCCGACCAGCTGATCGAACAAATCGTCAATCCTTGGGATTGGATACTTATTCTTCTCTGTTAGCTTATTCAATTCCCGATAATCAATACAGAGTCGTAAGATTCCGTCCTTCTTCTTAACAAAGAGCACCGACGCGCTCCAAGGCGACGAACTTGGATGCACATAACCTTGATCCAACAGCTCTTGAAGCTGTACTTTCAGTTCCGCCATCTCTTTAGGTGCTAACCGATACAGAGAGCATGACATAGGTTTGACACCTAGCACTAACTCAATGGTGAAGTCAATCTCTCGCTGAGGTGGAGCTCCATGGAGATCTTCAGGGAATACGTCAGGAAACATAGATACAACTGGGATGCTATCCAGACCAGGCTTGGGCTTCAAAGCTTCCACTAATGCGAAAAACAACTCTGCACCCCTACGGTCTGCCTTAACCACCTGAAGAGCAGATATCAAAGTCTTGCTCGACCCCTTCATGCTTGAGAACGTGGTCTCACGATCTGTATCTTGTCCAAATCTGACCACCTTACGGTTGCAATCAATATGCGTATGCTGCTCCGATGGCCAGTACATACCAAAGATCATGTCGAACTCCACTATCGGCAGTAGCGACGCATGCAAATCAAACTCTTGACTCCCAATCTGTATCTTCATGCAACACACTTTATTCGCGCGCATAGAACACCCATTAGACAACATCACATCCAATTTGTCCCTTGCCATCAAAGAAGATACTCCGATGCACGATACAAATTCTTCGGACAAAAAGGAATACGAAGCTCCCGTGTCGAACAATGCTCTCGCCGGATAATCAAAAATCAAAACAAATCCTATCACAAGCTGTCATAAGCTAACACACATGAGGCAACAAGTTTATAAAGCAAAACTGTTATTAATTAACTCATACCTGTCACCACGTCAGCCTGCTTTATGGCCTCCTGAAGGCCAAGGTTGTACACTCTAGGCTGTGCTGGGGCATAGTGGGATGCGGTTGACTTCACCGCCTTTCCCTTCTCCTCGTAAGTTGCTCCAGGCCTCTTCTCGGACTTTGGACTTCCGCTCCAACAATCTCAGGCAAAATGTCTCGTCTTTCCACAGTTATAACAAGCGCCTTGAGCTTGGCCTATAGTTGCCCCAGACGCACCCGAAGAAGGGGCTGGACCCGAAGTCCGAGCCTTCTTGTTCCACCTACGGAACCCAGACTTTGAGTTCGGCACTTTGAACTCCATCTTCTTCGCACTCGAGTCTTTCTTCCCTTGGACTCTCTTCAGATCTTTTTCCAATGATCGGGCCGTGTTGACCAGAGTTAGGAAGCCTTGCGTCATAGGCCCAGAGAGTAGTAGCCTCAGGTCATCACGCAGACGCTCGTAGAACCAGTTGGTCTTACGCTCCTCATAGACAAATGTAAAGCCAGCATAACGACCCAACTGCGTAAACTCATGGAGATACTCGTCCACACTACCGTCTCCCTGTGTCAGTCTCCGGAACTGATTTTCCATATCGATCCTCTGAGCCGAGGGAAGGTATCTTGCCAAGAATAACCTCGAGAATTCCTCCATCGAAACATCAGTGAGTTGCCTTCCGACCAAGTGATGCAGCTCCAACTCTTCCCACCACAACCTCGCCTCTCCATCCAACAGGAAGGTGGTTATGGTGGTCTTCTGTCATTCCTCCGTTTTAGTGGTCGTCAAGACTCTTTTCACCCGAGAGAGCCAATCATCGGCCTGGGATGGGGTTCTAGTCCCCAAAAACACCGGAGGATTGAAGCTCATTACATGTTTGAGCTGCTTCTCTGTTGCTCGTCTTGGTACTAAAGACTCTACCACCACTTGTGCCCCCATTCTAGGTTCTGCTGCTCGAAGCGATACCTACTCTCCTATGGGGGCAGGATGCTGCACTTGCCATCCTGGATGGGCATTAATATCGCAAACACAGCCTCAACCACAAGTCTTATTGTTTCCGCTATAGGGGTTGCAGGCACGTCATTGGGTGCACTACTTTCCTCAGAAAGCGGGCATTCTGATTGCCCTGCGCCACTCTTGGTCACCTATAGTCGTACAACACACCAATAAGTGACCAAATAAAATTGCAAAAAACAATCATAGGAACACGCAGGTTCCTCAAACATGTGTAATATCATTCATAAGTGGATATTCATGGTTCTTTTCATGTTATAATGATGACGGACATGACTGTGCTCACCGCTCCTTAAAAAGAATTCGACCACGAATTCTCCTAAGAAAGACCGACATCGTAGTCTGATATCAAATTGTAACGCCCCCATCCGTCACATGGGATATAACAGAAGGTCCGGTCGGGGCCCCACACCATATTCCACGGACAGTTAGCAGAGATACATATTAATACCAAAATACTATGAGACATTATCGAATCCTAACACAGAGCATTCTAGCGAAAGCTTTTAAATAAGTTAGAAGAACCCATAAATATAACATGAATGTCCATTACAACCACATCAGGAATAAAATAACGTACACAAAAGTATTAGCCTTATGACCTTACAACATTCAACTTGAATTAAAGTGTTTTACAGACTTCGGCTCGCCGGCCGACCATACATGATAGTAATAAAAGAAAAACACTTTGCCTCGACCTTCAAGGGCCAGCACAATAACAAGGGATATAACCTGCTATTTGCCACTAGGCTCACCTGTTCCTGCAAGAACAATCCACCGCACGGTGGAAAAACAAAGCAACGGTTAGCTAAAGCTGACCAAATTATAATGACCACACCCCTTACTTGGGGCGGCGGTGCTCCTTCCCTGTATTTGTATTAGCAAAAACCAACATATAAATGCAAGTGCAATTTAAGCACACTTCACCACAGGCGTCGGCACGACAGCCACACACCCCGTGCTCTCAGGGCACATTCTCAGTGAATCTGGTCCATTCCGAGTCTTCACCACCGCCCCACGAGGACAACATCATATCGTGAGCATTTCAGTCTTTCCGGCCCAAAGACTAAGATTCTCCATCCATGCCAACGGTAAATGCCAAGTACATTTGCTCTCTTTAACCGAACCACATAGAGCAGGTACGGTTCCACTCACCCGTTGCTAACATCGCCGTGTCAATTTAAGCCATCGGCGCGTGTCAAGCTTCCCCGAGTCCCAACATATCAATCATACAATAATACATAACCCGGTTATGCACAAGGTCCGCTCTCAGGCCACCAAGCTGGGCTCCCAGAGCACTCAACCCCACACATTGGCCCTCAGGTCTCCGCGAGACAGGCCTCACAATAGCTCTTTCACAGAGCTACCGCAGGCGGTAACACTACCGCCACGCAGTATCTGGCAGAAATGTGTTTCTGCACAGTTTTTCGGGTGCTCCTTGGGGTTAGTCCACAAAGTTCCCTGCTGCAATCTACCGTGTAGAAACCCGAAAAACAAACAGCACAGAGTCTTCTCCAGCAATACATGCATAATGAAACATCACCAATCCAGACCAACCCGTTCGGGTGGGCTTCACACACCATGCCTATGTCCGTACTTCGATTCCGAACTCTATATGTAAACACTACAACAAATATGGACATCAGCCACATTTTTAAGAGGCTTTGGCGACGTTTGTCAAACGTAGCTAATGTTTTCACGACGTTTTTATAAACGTCGCACAAGCATCGCGAATACAAACGTTTCCAAAAGTATTCACGACATTTTTTATATCCCCGCCGCCAATAGAGTTATGACAGTAGCGACGCTTATATTAATAAACATGGGGAGTCTTAGCCGCATTGTGTTGTGAAAAACATTGCGAGCTTTAGCCACATTTTTTCTAAAAAACGTTGCAATTTCACATTTGTTTAAGCTTTGGCCACGTTTGTTAAAAAAATACCGTGAATATTGTTTTGTATATAACAAAAATTATATGATATTTTTATTGTCAATTTTGTATTCTGATCCCATGTATTTTTTTACTGCCACTGCAGTCTATTGGATATCATATTAACCAATAATTTTTGTAAGCGCACCCAAACATTTAACAATACGTATCTCAAGATCCTATATAGTATTATAGCATAGAGATTATGTAACGTAAATGAGATGAATGCCTCAGCATGCTTGAACTAGAAATACTTACATTAGTTCAAATAGCCATTACTAATTGGTCAATACGATGCAAAGAAATTTTTTTGCACGTCCAAATAGCCATTACTAACAACTAAGCAAAACTAAACACTTTAAAACACATTGAAGGAATGGCTTCTTCAAAGTTAAAATATTTCATATACATGAAGAAACAAACATACAAATCCTGATGAAAACATGATCTCATTCATACAAAATAAAAATAAAAAGATGTTGCATAGTAGTGTTATCCGTTCATACTCATCAAGCCAACGGCTTCCTGGCATGCAAATATCCATTTTTCCATCCTATCTAGAATGTCTTTTTGACTGGTAGCTTCTCTTGAGCAATGAAAATCTAATTATCCATATCAGCCAACAATATAGAAAGATCTGTTTTCCCTGAGAACAGAAAAAATAGATATTACATATCATATTAAACTGGTCGATCAAATAATTATCATCACAAAATCCATTGCTATAATACTATTTGGAAATAGAGTGACATGAAAAACACAAATTTAATAAAAGGCATGCAAAAACTATATGGTTGTCATTGAGGCCTCATGCGAGCAGGGGAATTTCATTCTATTTAAGAAAGAGGGAAGGTGTTGAGCGGGGTCCATAATGGGATGTGTCCACATCTAGTTAAGTTTGTCCGAAGGGCTACCATGAGTCAAGTTTGGTGCAATTTAATTGGGCCACTTGACATTTAGGTGCAGTCATATAGGGATTTACACCCCCTCCTCCAGAATAAAAGACCTCATGGAATTGATCACCCAAAATATAATGACCATGATCCAGGGCTTGAAACGAAATGTTCTTGTAATACATACACATCTTCCCATTATATGTCATGAAATATAGGAGCAAAATAAATGCAGGAAAATAAACCCTATAATCATATAGTAACAAAGCTTAAATACATATAACCTGACTAAGATGATCCATGGGAAGGGGATTGATGGGTGTCAACAAACACGTTAAAAAGAGCTAAGCACAAACAACACATTTAGGGAGACAAAATAAAGTTGTTCGGTTAAGGGAGTTAAAAGAAGAGAAAATTTATTGAGGAGAAATTAAGAAGAGAGATCAAGGTTCAGAGCATACCAATCATGTTTGAGTGCTCTATATTTTTTGCCTCAACATAACTACTCCAACCAATGATCGTGACACCGAGCAAAAAAAACATGAACAGAATGCACAAAATACCCTATAAAACATAATACGCATCCAATAAGCATTTTGAAGGTAAACACCAGTGCCAAATGAATTAATCATCATTTTTCACAAGTTGATATAAGAAATGAAATTTCAAAACAAATTGAAAGAAACGCACAAACCTTGAAGAGCAGATTCCAGTAAGGAAGCAAATAAAGTATAAGGTTGTCTCTCTGCCATCTACGAACATATCATATTCTTGTTTCAACGATTTTAGTGGATGGTCAGAGTGAGCTAAATTATAATTCCCATTGAATTCTGAACCACGATCTTGCCGTTTTGACAAATATTTTGTTTCAGAAGCAGGCTGCTCCAAAAGATCAAGATCATAATTCTTATTTTTCCTGTTTTATCTCTTCAATTAATATTGCAGCATTGGGTCTCTTTTGTATGTTGTTGCCCTCATACGAGAGTGAAAACTTTGATACATAATGTCCAAAATGAGGTGAAGGGCTTGAAGTAGACTGTCTTTTCCGGAATGCACAATATATTTTCAGATATAAGTAGTACATCAAAATAGGCCTGTTGCTTGGAGTTGAAGAAGGGTGAAGTAAAAAATAAGAGAGCTAAAACCATTTCAGCTAAGTTAGAGCTTTCCGTGAAATTATAACTCTTCCCAAAAGCTCCAGAGCTAGTCTTAAGTGGACAAATTTGATACTATCACCATCCCACAAAACACTATCCATATGCACATGGACTCATACATTGATTTATTTGGTACCATATAGAAACATTAATGAACATCCGTGCAGCAAAACAAGGCATATATATAAAGATATATGGGATCACAAAAAATATTATATGCACAGTTCCTAATTTTACTATGTAGCTTAGACAAACTAGTTGGCTAAGAAGTTTTCAATTTCTAACCTTTCCAGCAAGAGTCAAATGAATGTGATAATTTTGGCTCAAAATGCACAATTTTATATCACAGACTACCAAATAAATACAAATTTAATTATCCGTCTCTAAGCCCCGCAACTCTAACGAGCCATCAAGAAAATCTGAAAGGGCCAGATAAGAAAACCCTAGCCCTCAAAGGCCCAAACAACACCCGTAAAGATGATACTGTTCCCAGTCGCTCAGATCTTCGGGGTTGAAGGAGCTCGGGGACGTGGACATGTTGACTTTCATTCGAGAGGAGCAGAAACCCTAAACCCAACACCCGTTGTGTCTGTTGCGCCTAAAAACTTGAATTGGAATATGCTTCTCGTGGAAACTGCGCGCGGCTGCTTCAAAGTTATATGCCATTTGTTAGGGCAAATGTTTTGGCTCATCCAACGGCCTCAGATAACATCTTCGAATCCGACGGATCTAATCAAGACAACTGGCACAATAGATCAGCGGTGCCCACCATTCCAGTATTAATCAACGGTGACAATGCAACCAACACAACAGGCATCGCAGGGCCCGCGTTCTTCATCGGCCGCACAGTGGAATCACAGCCGTCGGATATCTTAGCAGTCACGACCAAGCCCGTTTTCCCAGGCGTAATCCCCACCAGCAATTATAATATCAATTAATGTATTTTGCAACGGTAATATAGTAATTAATGTATTTGGCAACGGTCAAGAGTATGACCTTTTTATATGCATCAATGTACGCTTTAATCGGCAAGTAATGAAGTAATTATTTTTCCCTTCCTCTGTTTCCTGATCCCGTTCTGCTCTCCACTCCTCCGGACACCTCTCCTCTGGCCTTCCTCCGGCACGTTATTACCCATTCCCTCTCCCCCTCCGGCGGGATCGTTACATCTTTGGTGCTCTTGTTGAGAGAAAACCTCCGATTCCACCAGACAGTATGGGAGAGGGACTCCATTCCATGGCGGACTTCAAAACAACCCTCCAAAATGAACAGACAACCAGAGCGACTCAGATGAAAGAGGTCCAGCAACGAATACTAGCGGAGCTTGCGCAGCAAACACTACAAATGCGGCAAACGTTCGCCACAGAGTTACAGACCAAGGAAAACCTCATGGCGCGGCAGATCCTAGAGAGTAAAGAACATTCAGCCGACCAAATCGCCGAACAAATCAACGGGCTACGCAAGGACATGATGTTACAATTCGAAGGGCTACTTAAAAGGGGAACTCCTCCTGATCCGAGACCAATCATCATAGAGGAAGCCCAAAGCAACCCCCCAAGACAACCAGAGTTCTTTCCCTCGCAAGCATCGCAGGGAATCCTGGGATCCATCCCAGCCCACCACAAAAATTAGGTCGACTCTAACCGCCCCGGTAATTTAGAAATAATCTGCCCCCGTTTTTCTGAAGGTGACCCGACCGACTGGTTTTATGAATTAAAACAATATTTTGAATATAATGACATCAGGACACATGATTACCTCCTAATTGCCTCACTACACCTAGATAAACCCGCATCCAAGTGGTACCAGGCCACCCTTAAGGATCATCCCGCCTTAACATTCCAAATGTTCGTCGACGCAATCCACAAGCGTTTCAGATCGTCGTTATATGTGAAACCCGCTGGACTGTTAACCAAACTCCAGCAAACCGCTACAGTGCTTGCATATAAACGGGAGTTCGAAGAGTTAATTACCAAGGTACCAGGTCTTAGGCCCGAGTTTGCAACAGACATGTTTGTCTCAGGACTTAAGGAAAGTATCAAGGGCCCAGTAATGCTGGCCCGCCCAATCGAGGTTCATGATGCCTTCACTCTCGCGCGAATGCATGAGGATCAACAAAACACGCACTATAAAAACCGCCACACAGCCCCAGTCACGCACAATTATGTGGCAAACCGAGCTAACCAAATGAACAACAATAGACCGAAATTCCCACCGATTAAAAGGTTATCCCCCGCAGAACTCCAAGCCCGACGGGATAAAGGACTGTGCTACAACTGCGACAAACGCTATCACGCGGGTCATAAATGTAAGGGAAGAGGAGCCTTACTATACTTAAGAGGCACGGAAAAAGAAGAAGATGAGTTAGACGATCCACCTGACGAACTAAATGAGGAAGAGGACCCCACCACCCCAATCTGCCTACAGGCCTTAACCGAGGTCATCCCCAATCATGGGTTAAGAATGACAGGACACATCAACAACCAACCCTTGGAGATATTTATAGATGGAGGGAGTACCCATAACTTCATTTCCCACCGATTGGCGAAATTCCTCAGGTTACCTGTCATTAAGGTCACGGACTTCCCTGTGTTCATGGGTAACGGGTCAACCGAGACTTGTAAGGGTAAATGCAAAGATACTGAATTGATTATCCAGACTACTTCATACAAGGTGCACTTGTACGTCCTAGAAATCGAAGGCACAGACCTTATTTTAGGACAAAGGTGGCTTAGTACCCGAGGCCTAGTCACAACGGATTATAAAAAGCTCACATTGTCGTACGAAGGAAGTATGGGGCGGGTGTCCTTGACCGGGCACCAACCCGGCAGCCAGGATGGCCTAACCACATCATCACAACTCCGTAGAATGATAGCCGTCAAACTGGCAGCCTTGTGTTTACTGATAACTAAGGCCTTTCCATCCCATAAGGCCACGACCCTCACCGAGTTTAAAAATAAAGTATCACCCCCGGTTTTCTGCCTACTTAGGACCTACTCAACACTATTCAAGGAGCCAAACTCCCTCCCACCTTCAATGGAAATCGACCACAAAATTATGCTCCAACCTAACACCGCAACTCCTAAATTAAGACCGTTCCGATACCCCTACCATCAGAAAAATGAAATCGAAAAGATGGTAACAGACATGCTCACTCACGGGCAGATCCGACCCTCAACCTCCGCTTTCAGCTCACCAGTCATTTTGATCAAAAAAAAGGATGGGACATGGCGTTTTTGCGTAGACTACATGACTTTGAATAAAATTACCGTCAAAGATAAATTCCCAATACCAACCATCGAAGAGCTCCTCGATGAACTTTACACCGCTCGCTATTTTTCAAAAATCGACCTGAGATCCGGATATCACCAGATAAGAGTGGCTAAGGGAAATATCGAAAAAGCTGCATTTCGAACACATCAAGGCCACTACGAATTTGTAGTTATGCCCTTCAGCTTGACCAATGCCCCTTCCACATTTCAAGCCCTCATGAATTCCATTTTTCAACCCTACATGAGGAAGTTCATTGTAATTTTTTTGACGATATATTAGTTTACAGCCCAACGGAGACCGACCATCTGGAACACCTCAGAAAAACTTTGGAAATCTTAAAGGAACACAGCTTATATGTTAAATTAACGAAATGCTACTTCGCCTCTCCAGAAATTGAGTTTTTAGGACACACAGTTAAGGAAGCGGAGGTACGTCCCACTAAAGACAACATAGAGAGTGTTGAGAATTTCCCTCAACCAAAGAACCAAAGGGACATAAGGGACTTTTTAGGACTCACCGGGTACTACCGCAAATTCATCCAGGATTACACTAAGATTGCGTTCCCACTCACTGAAATGCTCAAGCGGAATGCCTTTTCATGGCACCATAAGGCCCAGGAAGCCTTTGATAAACTTAAACTTAAGTTGATAACGTACCCCATTCTGGCCTTACCAAACTTTCAGGAGCCTTTTGTACTAGAGACCGATGCCTCTGGAACAGGCATTAGGGCAATTCTAAAATAGGGTGACAAGACTATAGCTTACTTTAGTAAAAAATTAACCCCAGCCATGCAAAAAAAAATCAACTTACACCAGAGAAATGTATGCCGTCACGACTGGTGTAAGCAAATGACGCCAATATTTGCTCGGCCATCAGTTCACCATACTGACCGACCATCAAAGTTTGCACCATTTGCTTACCCAACAACTTCAAACCCCAGAGCAGGAAGTATTCTTGTCCAAATTATTAGGCTATGATTTTGCCATCAAATATAAAGCAGGAAACAAAAACCAGGCAGCGGACGCGCTGTCAAGGATGCCCGAGATTCCAACTGACCCACTTCTAGCAAACCTTAATATCCTCACCATTCCGTCCTCCCCACTCTTAGAGGGGCTGGAAGACGACTATAAGGAGGACGACTTAGCCCAAAATATAATAAAAAACCCACAAGCCTATCCGAACTGGAAAAAGACAGGAAAATACATCATGCATCACGGCAGAATTTACATTCCAGAACTTTCCAACATCAAACACAAAATACTCACAGAAGCACACTCAAGTTTGATAGGGGGCCATTCAGGAATCAAGGGCACCCTACACAGAATCCAAACCCAATTCTTCTAGAAACACATGAAACAAGAAATCACAACCTACATAAATCAGTGCGATATCTGCCAAAAGGCTAAAGCCAGCAACCACTTACCGTATGGGTTGTTGCAACCCCTCCCAACACCCAACAGGCTGTGGGCGGATGTCACCATGGATTTCATTACTCAACTGCCTCCCTCCCACGGCTTCACCATCATCCTCGTTGTAGTGGACAAATTTTCTAAAGCCGCCCATTTCGCGCCCCTCAAACACCCCATTTTAGGGCCCATCGTGGCCAAAGAATTCTGGGGAAGCGTTGGTAAACTCCATGGACTCCCGGAAACAATCATTTCCGACCGCGATACGATATTCCTAAGCGATTTTTGGGTTGAATTATTTAGACTTCAGGGTACGCACCTTAAGTATAGCTCATCATATCACCCACAAACGGACGACCTAACTGAGCGGACCAACCGATGCTTAGAGCAATATCTCAGAATGTTTTCACATGAACACCCACAGAAGTAGTCTGACTATCTAAATTCTGCGGAATACCATTACAATACTTCATTTAATTCTTTGACCAACATGACCCCCTTTGAGGCCATGTATGGTCGGCCACCTCCTGGTTTTATTCCTTATACTGCAGGGACAACCAACAATGAGGCAGTTGACGAGACGCTGCAGACCAGGGATGAATTGCTTTATTGTTTAAAACAGAACCTCTGCAAGGCACAACTGAGAATGAAGGCGCAGGCCGACAAGAAGAGGAAGGAATTAATACTTGAAAAGGGTGACTGGGTACTGCTCAAGCTGCATCCCTACCGGCAACTAACGATGATGCGGCCAAGGGGGAGGAAACTAAGTCTAAAATACTATGGAACCTTCCAGGTTATCGACGTCATCGGGGCCACGACATACAAACTGCTCCTCCCAGCCGAGTCCAAGATCCACCCGGTCTTTCACGCGTCTATGCTAAAACCATACACTGGGGACCCGAACATACAGACCATCGATTTACCAGCAGGTAGCTGGAAAAATAGCCCACTACATCGACCACTGGCCGTCATCAACACTCGCGACATAGTATGCAGAGGACAAAAGGTAACTCAAGCTCTAATTCAGTGGACGGGACTCGCACCGGCCGACAGAACCTGGGAAGACATTTCAACCATAAAAGACTTCGACCGGCTACCCGCGACACCAGCAAGGGGCGTTAACAGCAGTCGCATCCCTACATGGGCGAAGACGCCACCAAGGACTCTACGTAAACATGCACCACATCCAGACCAAATCTTGCCCGCAACTTGGGAAAACAAACAACAGAGATCGAAACAGAAGAAAAGAGGAGAAGAAAAAAGCCCCAACACAGATCCACCCCAGGGAAGCAACTTACTCTGCAATCCCGGAATCATGGCGCTAACCGCGAGTTGCAGCTACCTCCAGGCAGGATCTTTGCACCCCACCATACAGGCTGCCTTCTCTGAAGTTCTCACCACGGCTCCATGGGACGCAGTGCCAACACCATCCTTGCTTCCCTCGACGACAGATCCAGCATTCCAGTTCCCAACAGAACCCAGAAACCAACTTGATGGCGATGACGTTGAGGACAGCGTCTTAAAGAAGGCGAGTGATGTTAGGGCAAATGTTTTGGCTCATCCAACGGCCTCAGATAACATCTTCGAATCCGACGGTTATAATCAAGACAACTGGCGTAATAGATCAGTGGTGCCCACCATTCCATTATTAATCAACGGTGACAATGCAACCAATATAACAGGCATCGCAGGGCCCGCGTTCTTCATCAGCCGCACAGTGGAATCAGAGCCGTCGGATATCTTAGCAGCCACGGTCAAGCCCGTTTTCCCAGGAGTAATCCCCACCAGCAATTATAATATCAATTAATGTATTTTGCAACAGTAATATAGTAATTAATGTATTTTGCAACGGTCAAGAGTATGACCATTTTATACGCATCAATGTACGCTTTAATCGGCAAGTAATGAAGTAATTATTTTTCCCTTCCTCTGTTTCCTGATCCCGTTCTGCTCTCCACTCCTCCGGCCACCCCTCCTCTGGCCTTCCTCCGACACGTTATTACCCATTCCCTCTCCCTCTCCGGCGGGATCGTTACACCATTTCAGATCACGAAAAAGAAGAGGAGATCGATATACTTACCAATGGATAGGGGCCTTTCAGGGAAGGGAGAGGCAAGGAGCTTGCAAGCTGAGGAAGGGAGAAGAAAAACCTGCCGATCGTGAGCGAGGGGGCTGTCGATCGACACAAATCGGCGGCGAGAGTGGCGAGGGGGCTGTCGATCGGGACAAATCGGCGACAAGAGTCGCAAGGGGGCTGTCAGTAGGCAGAAATGGGCGATAATGGCGAGGTTTTTAGGTTAGAAGGTGGGAGAGAATTTAATTTTTTTTATTAAAAAACCATACCTATCGACTTTGCATTTGAAATTGCGGCTTAAAATGTTCTCAAATTTTTTTTCCCGCACAAACTCTTTGCCATTGCCGCCAAATGAAAAAAAATTTGTAAAAAATACACCAACAACCACGTTTTTTTTACAAAATGCCTCAAATATCAAATTAATTGGCCACACTTGCACAAACGTTGCAAAATAAACATGGCTAATAAATATAAATATAAACAAACTACAGGGATAATTCATATCTACCCGAAAGAATATCTCTCGCTCACCACACACTCGCGGGAGAGAGTTTCCTATGCAAAAGGAAGGGGACTTCCCATGTCCAAGTAGAGAATTGTTACCCTTTGAGATTTCTTCGGTGTCATGCCCAAGATCCAGATGGATGGATGCGACCGCAACGACCTTTACTCCCCAAATCCGAACTCGGCTTGCAAATCGGAGCTTCAGAACTACTATGGCGGCGGAATCTCTTCCTTCCTCCTTCACTCTCCTTTCTCTCTAGAACTTAGAAAGAGAGAGTCAATGAAAAAATGAGTTGGGAAAACCTAACTCCCGGCCATATACCCGCAGAGGCACGCACCCGTCGTTGGATCACCAAATAAAGCCAGTGGACGGTCCTGATTCCTCCAAGAAATTAGTTTAAGAGAGCTACCGCCGCGCGGTAGGAAGTTACCGCCGCGCGGTAGCCCAATCGTTCGGCTTCTCGAGGACGCCACCGCTCAGCCATCCAATTGGGCGGCGACACGTGGACACATCATAACTGCTATACTACTGCCACGCGGAAGAAAACTATCACCACGCGGTAGTCTACACGTTCGGAAGAAAATGACAAAATTGCGCTATCGCCTGCGGTAGGGATAACGCCGCGCGGTAATAACCCAAAAGATCTGTCAAATAAATCGTCGGGCTACCGCCCCGCGCTATCGCTAGCGCCAAGCGCTAGCGCTTCTCGAGAATCGTCGAGCTCTGAACGCCCCGAACAAAACGTCGAGCGGACTACCGCCGCACGGTAGGCATTACCGCCCGGCGCTAGCATGCGCTGAGATGCCGAGAGCGTCGAGAGCGTTGAGAACACTGACATACCGCCAGCGGTAGGTCTACCGCCGCGCGTTACCTTCCAGAAAGGCATTTCCTGAACCTGGGGTGTTACACGACCATCTTTGTAGATATGATTCTCTAAATACTTGTGGTTGTATTACTTATGTTAGAATACAAAACCTTAAGAAATCTAAGGTGGACCAAGAATGATAACCTGTGTCTATATAAGTAGTGCAGAAGATAGTATGACTGATAGGTTTCTCGATCTATCGACTAATATAGTGATAATGTCTAGAGATGTTATACTCTTTGAACTCAAATTTGTCAAGGATTTTGGTTTATTTATTTCCGGGTCTACTAATATGATTTTAGAATCTACTATAGAACCTAAAGTTGACTCATCTAGCACTGTTGTATGACCCCCCCTCGAAACTGAGCACAAGTAGGGGATCTTATCACACACCGCCGTCAATCCACAACAAAGAAGGGAAAAACGGAAAAGTAGAGGTATGAACAATTGTATATTTAAGGAGTGAAATATTGATAATAAGATAAGTATCACTAGAAAGGTATCATATATGAGCAAATGTACTAAGTAGTGTATAATAAAGAAATGAAGGTGCATCTAACAGACTATCAAGTATAAGAGAATAGTAAATTGAACAATGATTATAATATACTGTTTCAAACCTAGCGATGTCCACATTCACACACCCAATGATGCTAAACTAATACAATAAAGAAATTTTATACAAATAAGAAACAACGCTAGTAATAAACAAAAGCTCAACCAAACTACAACGATTGCATGACGATAAATTATATTGGTGTGCGCGATCAAAACAACAACCATCGTGCGACAATAAATAAATATTAAGGCGCACACAGTCGAAGCATCGACGATCATGCGGCGATAAATTTTATCAAAGCGCGCGAGGTCGAAATTACAATGACCACGTATCGACAAGTAATATTGATATGCAAGATCCAATAATGGCTACAACGCGTTGATGAATGATAATGATGCACGTAATCAAAATAACAATCCACGCGTGTCGATAAATAATATTAATTTAAACAGTGAGATCAATGGTGAATCTCGTGATGGAAACATTGGTGATCGTGCGATGGAAAAAAGTGGTGGATTGCAGTGAAGAATTTTGATGACTATGGAATAAGCAGTAGAGCTGCAGCAGGGACTTACAATGATGATGGAATCGAGCACGTCATTATATAACTTAGACTTATGGTAGAATCATCAATTCAAGGATGCATCGTCGATTTGATTAATATTTTAATAATGACTTGATGTCTTACAATTCATAGCCGCATCCACCAACAATTGATGTGTATGAGGCTGACAGTGCTCAACCCTTGATTTGATTCAAAGATAATGACACTAGCAATGTATAAGTAAATCTCACGATCGTGAGGTGAAATCGTGAATGAACTTGCATTGGTGGTAATCGCGAAGCATGCGAGAGACCTTTGCATGTGAAGATTCCCAGTTTGTGAAATGCCCGTGACAAGGTGCAAATGCCTCGCTGCTCTTCCTCCGTCAGCTCCACGAGGACGGGGACACATGCGTGGTCGAGGACGAGGACCACAAGGAAGAAATCCTGGACATGCGCAGGAGCAAGTGTATACTCTTGATATGGCGCAGGAATGGAACCTCCAGGATGTGATTGCTGGTACGTCATGATTTGATTAATATGTTATAAGCATTTCTCTTCAATTGCTTAAGATATGCTAGGATTATAGCTTGAGTCGTTACAATTGATACTTAGGCATCGTGATGGTTAGTGGGAAACCAGCTTATATTCTATTCGATACCGGTGCCACACACTCGTTTGTGTCGGTAGATTTCGTTAAAGATCTAGAAGGAGTGCAATACTTCACCGGTATCACGCGGAGAGTACGCCTCCCGGATGGTTCCGAGATGACTACATCCGCAAAGTGTGAGTTGGAGGTACTTCTTGGAGGAAGATTCTTTGGAACCCTGGCAACGGTGTTGAAGATGCCAGAATTTGATCTCATTTTGGGCATGACGTGGCTAGATTGACACCACTCCATGATTGATTGTGTGGAGAATCAAATCACCTTGAGGCATGAAGACTCTGAGGTCATCTTCCAAGGTATTAGATTCGCACCTCGTATGTTGTTATCTTCGATTCAAGCCATTAAGGCTCATATTAAAGGGGATGAGGTATACGTGATGGCTCAAAAAGAACTCGCCGAGTTTATAATTTAGTTACAAGAGTTGGTAGAGTCAGGGTTCGTTCACCCAAGTTCATCACCTTGGGGAGCCCCTGTTCAATTTGTTAAGAAGAAGGATAGAACATTAAGATTGTGCATAGACAATCAGGAGCTCAACCGACTAACAGTGTGGAATACCTATCCCTTACCCCGAATCGATGAGTTATTCGATCAGTTGGTAGGAGCGCATTGGTTTTCCAAGTTGGATCTGCGCTCGGGGTACTACCAGTTGAGAATATAAGAGGGGGACATTCAGAAGACAGCCTTTAGCTCAAGATATGTGTTATACGAGTTCACCGTGATGCCGTTTTAGGCTCACAAATGGCCCTTCAATGTTCATGAGTTTGATGAATAGAGTGTTTGAGCCGTACCTAGATGTCTTCGTCATCGTTTTCATTGATGACATTTTGGTCTATTCAAATACGGATAAAGAGCATGTTGAACACTTGACCTTGGTGTTGAAAAAGTTAAAGGAGCATGCCTTGTTTGCTAAGTTCAGCAAGTGTGAATTTTGGCTTCGAGAATTTTCCTTCTTGGGCCATGTGATCAGTGGTGATAGACTAGCGATAGACAGGGGCAAAGTGCGTGCCGTGAAGGAATGAGAGCCTTTGAAGTCAGCGGCTAATGTGCGGAGTTTCCTTGGACTTGCTGGATATTATCGCAAGTTCATGAAAGGATTCTCGAAATTAGCCCTTCCTCTCACTGCCTTGACAAAGAAGGATGTGCCGTACGAGTGGACACCCCAGTGCAAAGCCGCATTTCATGAGTTGATGGATAGACTTACCTCCGCCCCATCCTAGCACTTCCATCTGAGAAGGAAGGATTTCAAGTTTACATAGATGCGTCATATCAAGAGATGGGAGCGGTACTAATGCAGCACGGGCATGTGATTGCTTATGCTTCGAGGCAACTGAAGAAGCATGAAGCCAATTATCCAGTACATGATTAAGAGTTGGGAACAGTGGTGTTCATCTTGAAGGTTTGGAGAAACTATCTATATGGAGTCCACTGCGAGATCTTTTCAGATCTTAAGAATTTAAAGTATGTTCATACTGAAAAGAAGTTGAATTTGAGGCAGCGGTGGTGGTTGGAATTTTTGTTGGATTACGAGTTTACTTTGAACTACCACCCCAGAAAGGCGAACTCCGTAGCCGATGCATTGAGTAGAAAAGTACTGGAGTTGAGCTCTGAGTCACGGATAATGAGTATGGAATTGGATCGAGTGCTTGAGGAGATGGGGACCACATTGGTGTATAAGGATCACTCTGAGAAGTACACAGAGTACTTGGCTGCCATGAGCATAATTTGTGATATTCGAGATCAGATTCAGGCAGAGCAAGGGAAGGATGCTGCCCTGGCCCTCATAATTAAGTCGATTGAAGATGGATTTGCTAAAGAGTATACTCTAAAGGACGGCCTCATTCATTTCCATGGTTGGCTCTACATTCCTAAGGGCGGTGAAATCTGGGAAGATATCTTGAGAGAAGCACATTGCCCCCAGTATTCGGTGCATCCTGGGATTTCCAAGATATACAGTGATTTACGAAAGACCATGTGTTGGCCAGGAATGAAAAGGGACGTCAAGTATTATGTTGCACACTGTGAGGTTTGCCAGAAAGTGAAGGTGGAGTGCAACAGCCCTGGGGGATTATTACAGTCACTGCCCATCCCTGAGTGGAAGTTCGAAGATATCTCCATGGATTTTGTTCACAGGTTGTCTCGCTCGTGCACGGGGAACGATTAAGTTTGGGTGATTGTGGATCGTTTGACGAAAGGTGCTAGATTCATTCCAATGAAGAAGGAAGAGATTATGGATGTCTTAGTGCGTCTCTTTGTGGAGCAATTTGTACGGTACCACGAAGTGCCTATGACAATTGTCTCTAATCGTGATGGTCGCTTTACCTCTAAGGAGTGGAAGGCAGTTCAAGCATACTTGGGTTCTCGCCTTATCTTCAGCACAACTTTTCATCCTCAGACGGATGGTTAGTCTGAGAGGACTATTAGAACCATGGAAGACTTATTGAGATTATGTGTGTTGGATAGAGGTGAGCCATGGGAAAGGCTCTTACCGCTAATGGAATTTTCTTATAATAATAGTCACCAAGATAGCATAGGGATGACACCCCACGAAGCTCTTTATGCGAGGAGGTGTAAAACTCCATTGTCATGGGTGCAAGATGAAGATCCAAAGGTTTTGGGGATATAGTGTGAGGACAGAAATAAAAGACCGAAAAATTGGAATAACAAAAATTTTTATTATCCAAAAGGTAAGTATTTTAAAGGTATAACCTCCCTTTTATAGAATGGAGGAGAGGGGAGAGAATATAAATAAACAATGTGGGACAAATAATTACAGGTACAAATAGCTATACACAAAAACAGGCCGCACAAGCCGCGCGGTTAGATGAATAAGCTAACTGCCCGACAACCACAATAAAGAGAAGACAAGCCGCTAGGTGAGACCGCTACACCGTCCAGTCTTCAAATCGCCTGTGTAAAAATGCCAGACCGCCCGGTCTCCAAACATCAACATCTCGGCTACCAAATCGCTGGAGAGAAATCGCCAGACCGTACAGTCTGCAAGACGCCAGGGTCAGACTGCCAAACCGCCCGATCACCATAAAACAACACTCCCCTTCAATCTGGAGCATATATATCAATCATGCTCAGGTTGTTGCAAATGTGAAAAGGGGAACCAGGCACAGGCTTGGTGAAGACATCTGCTAACTCGTTGTCAGAGGTAACGAACAGAGTACTAATCTGTTTCTTCAAAATCTCTTCCCGAATAAAATGGTAGTCGACTTCAATATGCTTTGTTCTCTCATGGAAGGCCGAATTTTTGGAGATATCTATCGTGGTCTTGTTGTCGCAGAACATAGGTAGAGGATGGCTGTAGACCTCTCCCAAGTCAAGCACGAGAGCACGTAACCACTTTAATTCACACGTGGTCGACACCATACTTCGATATTCCGCTTCTGCACTAGACCTGGAGACGACAGACTATTTCTTGCTCTTCCAGCTCACAAGGTTTCCCCTCACAAAAGTGCAAAAACCCTATATGGACTTGCGATCTCCTTTGTCATTAGCAAAACTAGAATCCGAGTACGCTTCAACCTTTAAATGGACATTCTTCTGAAATAGTAATCCTTTACCTGACGCCGCTTTAATATATTCCAATATCCTCAGGGCAGAATGTAGATCACACTCCCTAGGATCTTGTATGAACTGACTAATCGTGCCTACAATGTAGGAGATGTAGGGTCTGGTTACCGTGAGATAAATGAGTTTGCCGACCTGAAGCCTGTACCGCGTAACATCTGATAGAGGAGGCGAGGCATCGGGCAGGTTTATCCCCAGTCAACCATGTCTCTTTTAGAAGATCAAGAGCATACTTACATTGAGATAAGACCAAGGAGTTGGGCTTTCGAGAGATTTCTATCCCCAGGAAGTATTTTGGGGAGCCCATATACTTCATGACCAGGTGTTGACAAAGATGTTTCTTTGTCAAGGCTACCCCAGCCCGGTCATCTCCAGTGAGAAGAATATCATCCACATATATAGCAAGAACCACCAGACCCAGAGAGGTTTTACGAATGAATAATGAGTGATCAACAGAACCTCTTGTAAAACCCACGGCCGCCACAATGCCGCTAAATTTGTCAGACCAAGCCCGAGGGCTTTGCTTTAGGCCATAGATGGCCTTCTTCAGCCTGCATACCTGTGTCTACCCCGGAGCAACATACCTAGGAGGTTGATCCATGTAGACATCCTCCTGAAGATCTCCATAGAGAAAGGTATTCTTGACATCCAGTTGGGAAATGGGATAATCCCTGTCGACGACCACAGAGAGGAGTATCCGAATAGTGCTTAGACGAGCAATGAGAGAAAAGGTGTCAAAAAAAATCAACACCATAAGTCTGAGTGAAGCCTTTGGTGACAAGGTGTGGCTTGTAACGATCCACACTGCCGTCTGGACTGAACTTCACAACAAATACCCCGTGAAAGCCAATAACACTAGTGCCCAATGGAGGAACAAGTGTCCATATACCCCGCTCAGTGAGGGTGGCAATTTCCTCATCCATGGCAGCTTTCTAATGAGGAATAAAAAGGGATTCCTGGTAGGTACGGGGAGCAGTAGTGGGAGAGATAGCCAACATAAAAGTCCTGCAAGAAGGAGTATGGCGAGCATATGAAACAACAACAGCAAGTGAGTGCTGGGTACATGTCCACACCCCTTTATAAAGAGTAATGAGAAGATCCATGTCTACGTGTTCCTCAATATCCGGTGCATTCGTGGTGGGGAGAGCTGTCTCGGGAGTAGAGAGAGATGGCCGTGGAGAAGAGGAAGACAGCTGAGGCGGAGAGAGAGGAGGAGGAGACGGTGGACACAACGGAGGAGGAGAAATCTCGGTAGGTGTAGACGGGATGGAGGGGACGACAAGAGGAGAAATCTTGGTAGGGGAAGCTAGAACATCAAGAAGAAAAGAGGAGTCACGAGAGAAATAGGACGCATTTTCGAAGAAGGTTACGTCTGCGGAGACGAACTGCTTGCGAAGTACATGGTCAAAACAACAATAACCTTTCTGAGTGGTAGAGTAACCCAGAAAGACACATTTGGTAGCACGTAGGGAGAGTTTGTCACGGGTGGCAGAGGGAGCGTGCACAAAAGCTATGCACCCAAAGATACGTAGAGGGAGAGGAAATGTATCCTTGCCCGGATAGAGAATGGAGAATGAGGTTTGACCACGGAGAATCGTGGAGGGAATGCGATTGATGAGATAACAAGAGATGAGAATGACATAGCCCCAATAGGAGCGAGGAACCTGCATCTGTGTTGTTGAAACCGTGAAACAGGTCTCTATGGAGTTCGAGGTCCCAAAAAAGGGGTGACCTCACACTTACTGCACTCAGGCGAATGTCACGGACCAAAGGTTCAAAAAACTAGGAACAGACTCTCGGCTCTAACGTGGAGGTCCCACCACACACCCGAAAGGTCACGAAAGTACTTGAAAGAATATGTGTCTAACCGCCTAGAGGGGGGGGGGGTGAATAGGTGTAATTTTTCTTTTACTTTAAAGGCAGACAAACTGTTCACTAATTTAAGCAGCAAATGCAAATTCCAGCAATCACAGTAACAATCATACACAGAGTGCACACAGTGTTTATAGTGGTTCCCCAAGGTCTGGGTACATCCATTTTCCCCCTTTGCCTATCTAGCAGTGTACTAGATTCGGCCTAACTTCTGCACTTCTCCTCAGATCCTCAGATCTTACAGCTCAGAACCCCAAACAGGTTCCTACAACTCAGAGTGTCCCCACTCCTACAACTCAGGCACAAAGCCCTACCACTCAGTCTTCAACAAGACCTACACTCAGGCTAATCAGCCCTACCTCAGCCTTCAACATGGCCTACACTCAGAGAATAGATTCTCCTACACTCAGGCTCAAAAGCACTACCTCAGCCTTTATAAATTTAGGCTTACAACTCAGATCCCTTAGGATCCTACAAAAAGATAATAAAATGTTTTAGATCACCACTCTGTTTGAGAGAGTGAAGAGGGCAACCTTCTTGATCAGTTCTTGATAGCACTGATTCCTGAGATCAACTTTGTCTTTGCTTTCTTCAAGACTTCTTGAGTCTGAACTCAGTAAAAGTTGATCTTCTTGAAGTAGACCGGCTGACAACTTCCTTCTTAAGATGAAGAATTAAATCTGGATCCTTCTTTGCAGTCTGGTTCAGAACCTGCTCCTTAAGAGATTTGATTGAACAAGTCTTTTTCTTAATTTCAATTACTGCAGTTCTCTCTCTCCAAGTAAATCTGAAATTTCTTCAAAATACTGATTTATAGTTTTCTCTGGATCTGTATTCTGCAATGATTGATCTTCTGATCTATCTCTATTGTGATTAATTCCCTTCTGTTGAAGGAGAAAGACCTTTATATAGTATTTCTCCAGGGTAACCGGCTGATCTGGTTTATAACGAACTTCTGACAGCTCTGACAGTTGCAGTAGACCGGCTGAAATGGCAGCTGTCAAATCATCCAGTCACTTCTTGAAATCACTGTCTCTGTCTGAAAGTGTCGAGACTGATCTTCATTATGTGTCGACACAAATAGACCAAGTGTCGACACAAGTGGACTAAGTGTCGACACATGCCTTGGTGGTGTTGACACAACTCCTTCTGTTGATGTAATAGCTTCTCGATACTGCTTCTGTTGAATGTGTCGACACTGATTGAGTGTGTCGACACATGTACTTCTTCTTTAAAACTTAGTTGAATTCTGCTGTGTGTCGACACATCTCCTTTGTGTCGACACAAGTACTTCTTCACTTTAACATTTAGTTGAATTCTGCTGAGTGTCGACACATCTCCTTTGTATCGACATAAGTACTTCATCTTTAACACTGTGTTGAAACTTGTTATGTGTCGACACAAGTCCTGTGTGTCGACACAGTTGATGTCGACTAAGCTTCTCTAGGTGTCGACACTGCCTTTAAGTGTCAACACTATTTATGTCAACTATTCTTCACAGTGTGTCGACACTGCCTGTATGTGTCGACACTTTTCTTCTGGTGTCGACTCTACCTTTCCTGGTGTCGACACAAATACTCCAAGTGTCGACACAGCTTTTCTCCAGTGTCGACACAAGCCTTCATAAGTGTTGACACAGCTTCTCTAGGTGTCGACACATGGACTTAAAAACTTTTCTGCATTTCCTGCACTTACTTAACCTGCACATATCAACTCAAAATACATCAAATACATCTTGATGTATATCATTGAGTAGGGTGAGGCTTCTTTAAATCTGGTACACATTTTCCAATGTACCCAACAATCTCCCCATATTTGGAGAAGTCATAACCCTTAGTTAATGATATACACCATACATAACAAATACACAATATGATGTATAACAGCATTATATGACAGGGTAAATACTTAAACAAAACATGTATAAACAATCTTCATAGAATAACAATGTAACAGATTGAACATTAAACATTGTTTTGTTACAACTTTCAATAGTTTCATGAACAAAAGTTTACATAGATGTTTTAATATTAAAGATTACAAAAGGTAAACTTAAGACAATTCTATTCTATGGCTGCTCTGGCTCCTTGATGACAATGCCCTTGCCAGATTGAATCTTCGCTTGAACTGGAGCATCAGTGTCATCAGTAGGCTTCTTGCCCTTAAGATCTTTCTTCTTCTATTCTTCAGCCCTTATCTTTTGTCTCTCAAAATAATGATAAGGCTTAGGGAAATACTTGCTAGGCTCCTGTGCATTAGGAGGTAGCTTCCCAAGTTTAGCCTTTCTTCTATACTGCACTATGACTTCGTGCTTAGCTTCATGTTTTCTCCACTCTTGCTCAGAATACCATTTGTTCCTCTCTAGGATATTATCCTTTGCAGCCTTCCAAGCAGTCAGTATAATATTTCTAGAAGTTGGGCTCCACTGCTCAAAATCAGGCTTTAACTCAGCCTGTTCTCTGAATCTTTTCTTAGATAGTTGAGTTTCTTGCTCTTTAGTCAATACTTCCTCAGGTACAGACTTATCTACTTTCTCAAAAATAATATTCTTATTACCCTCAGGAGGGCTATACATAGATTGAACCTCCTGATGTATCATTTCAAAATCTGCTGGAGGATAAATTACTTGAGCCACTTCAGCTTGCTCACCTCCAAAAATAGTAGGATTTGTACCAGATTCAGCAACATTATCATCATCACACAAGGGTGGATATCCAAGGGTGGCTCTGTTGGGTATTGTATCCATAATGTACCTGATTTGAAGAAGCCCCTGGACAAGCTAAGGTCAATAGACTATGTATTTGATAAACTTTTTCAAGTTGTACTTGCAGTTTCTCCACGCTAAGTGCACACCAATGTCAGGGTGCAGTAGGTCAATATACACGGATCTGCACGACGTAATCCCTCGTTGAGCAGATCAGTGTGTTGGCCTATGTGTACTCTCTCTATTGGAGTGCACTTCTTTCAAGTACAGGGCCGCTCATATGCAAGAGAAGACAAGGAGCATGGAGGATCAAGGAGCAGCTCCTTGGTGGAAGACGAAAAATCGTCCAAGGCAAATTCGACGAGAATCACCAAGTGATTCTCGCCGAATCGGCGAGAATCACTTGGTGATTCTCGCCGAATCGACGAGAATCATCAATGATTCTCGCCGACTCCTTCTGGTCATCTCAATATGGTGCCAAGTAAGATTCGGCGAGAATCGCTTGTAATTCCCGCCGAACCAATGGTCATGCAGCCCATGAATACAAGTTGAATTCGTTGAGAATCGACAAGTAATTCGACGAGAATCACAATCGATTCTCGACGAATCGTCGAGAATCACTTGATGATTCTCGCCGATTCGTCGAGAATCGTCTGCGATTCTCGCCGATTTTTCCTTGGCGTTTTCTCAGTTAATTTCCTGAACCGGATTCTGTCTCAGCTAATTTCCTGAACCGGATTCTGCCGCTGTTTAATATCTGGACCGGGACTTGGGGGCTACCTCTGTGGGTCCCACAAACGGTCTTATTGGGGGTAGCTACAATATAAATACATGGGTATTTTGAACAGTACCCACACAGAAAAATACGCGAGCTCACGGAAACCCTAAAATCGCGAAATCCTTCCGCCGCCTCCGTCGCCGCTCGCGCAAGTCCGTCGCCGCCACCGATAGATCTTCTTCCCGATCTCCGGCGACAGTAGCTTTGCAAGGCTTGAGTCTCACGAGTCTATCCAGAGATCCTTTGTCTCTCGATTTGTTGATCGGAAACACTTCCCATCCGAATCGATCGAGACGACCGATCCTCGTGTGACTGTTGGTTGACCGAGCTTGCTTCGCAACGAAGTTTGGATCTCCAAGTTCAGCAGCTGCTCTTCATCGTAGCCGCCGATCTCGAAGCTAGCCGCCGCTCGTGTGCCGCCGCCGGTTCCGGGGAGATCTTCTCCAAGAGAGACCAAGGTCGTAGACTCTTCATCGACTTCAAGAACACGTCGTCGAACAAAGAGGAACACCGAAGTCTCCAAGAGAAGTTTGTATCACGTGTACATTCTACTTTTATTTTATTGTAAAGGAACTTTTGTTCCATGTTGTAAGGGTTGGGTGCAACCCGATTTGTGGGAGTGTTGACTCTCACGTGTGGAAGGGCTCCTTCCGTTAGTGAAGGGATTGGATTTCAATCCCGTTGGTGAAGTGACCGAGTCGTCCCTTGTTGGGGAGATAGGTCGAAGGGGGAAAGTGGATGTACCCAAGTCGGGGAACCACTATAAATTTGCTGTGTTTTCTGTGTGCTGTGTTTGTTGTTTTTATTGTGCAGGTACATCTGTAAATTCCGCAAAAGAACCATACGTCACCTATCCCCCCCCATAGGTGCACATAGCCGACACTAGGTGGACTTTCAAGTGGTATCAAAGCCAGGTTCCTCAACAAAAAGGCTAACACCTTGAGGTGAATCCTGCCACTAGTGTCAACAAGGAGACATACAGCTACTATGGACGGGCTCAAGTACTCCGGCAAGATCCCAGTGTGCAACAGACTTAACTTTCCTATCTGGAAGGAAAGGATCAGGTTCTATATGGAAGCAGTGGACCCTCGACTGTTCATGATCGTGCTGGAGGGACCTTATGTACCCACTAAGGCCTCCACCATTGATCCCACCAAGAAAGTGCCAAAGACACTCTCTGAAATGGACAAGGATGAGATGGTCCTAGTGGGCCTTGACATGAAGGCAAGAAACATCCTGGTCAGCTCGGTTGACGACTCTATGATGCAAAACTTCAGCAACTGCAGGACAGCTCAGGAGATTTGGCAGTGCCTGATCATCCTAATGGAGGGCACGGATGAAGTGAGGGATGATCGGAGATCCCTCCTGAACCAGAAGTATGAGGCCTTCCGGCAAGGGCCTAAGGAAGAGATCGGAGTCACATACGAGAACTTCCTGAAGATTGTTAACGCCCTCAAGGGCTATGGAAGAGTGTTCACCAATGGTGAACTCAATGACAAATTCCTTAGGTCCCTTACTAAGGAATGGGATACAAAGATCTGCGCCATCAGAGAATTTGGCAGACTAGCAGAAACTGATCCACAAATCCTGTTCGGGAAGCTGATGTCCTATGAACTTCAGCTGAACACCAGGAAGGCAGAGGAAGAAGCAGAGAAGGCTGCTGCAAAAGAAAAGACTGTGGCCCTAAAAGCCAGTCACTCCAGAAAAGGGAAGGGTGCGGTGTCGTACCGTGCCAGAAATAAGGAAGAAGAGGAGGACTCTGATCCATGCTCCTCCAGCTCAGAACTGTCGGAAGAGGATTTCTCCCTCATCACTCGAGAGTTCAAGAAATTCCTCAAGATGAGGAATCAAAGGAAGAGAGACGGCTCCTCATCCAGACATCAGAAGAAAAACTACTCTTCTGACAGGTATGCATCTAAACCTAACAAACATCGTTCTTCTGATATTATTTGCTTTGGATGCAATAAGCCAGGTCACGTCGTGGCCGACTGCCATCAAAACAAAAGAGATAAAGGGAAAGGAGAGGAGCTCAAATCCTCCAGAGATAAGAAGGAGCGGAGCTACATCGCAAGAAGACCAAAGACGCTAAGTGAGTCTGATTCCTCAGACTCCAGTGATGATGAGGAAGCCTACTTCGGGCTGGTGGGTCGCTCAGACTCAGAAGGAGAATGTCCCCCATTTACTGGGAAGGTAAAAGCTCACACCCCTCTTTCCGACTCCGACTCTGATCCTGAGTCTCAGGATGATGAACCTGAGGATGGCCCTTCGGCCCGCGAAGCTGAACTCCTCGAGAAGTATGAGCTTCTGCTCAACACCTTCGACGAGTGTCGTAAGAGACTGAGGGCTGAGAAGAAGGAAGTAAAATTCCTTAAGGGTGAGTGTGTATCCCTAAGGGAAGAGGTCACTAGTTTGATTTCTCTCCGGCAGGAACACCTTGACCTGACTTCAAAGCACTCAGAGTCTTTGCAGCTCCTTGATCTCAAGCAGGAGGAAGTCAACAAATTGGAAGAACTACTTGCGGCAGAAAGGAAGATCGTACAGAGCTTCTCTATGCCAAAAACAGTGCTTCCAGTCGTTGACACCTTCTCTGCTCAGGCCAAAGGAGCTGGCTTGGGGCATGTTGGGGCATCTGGTTCTTCATCTCGGAGAAACAAGAACCAGAGGAAGAATAAGGCCGCCAAGAAGGCCTCTGCTGATGAAAAGGGGAAGGCTCCTCTTAGTCCTGTTGCGTTCAGAAAGCCTGGCTTTCCTTGCAACCAACATGACTTTGAGTCAACATTTGGGCATCATTTCCGGCCCTCGGTTGCAAAGCCTAAGAGCCGGTATGACGGTTGGAACTTCCCCCGGAACTTTGGTGAGAGTGCCTTCAAGGCACCTTATGAGGAGATCCACATAGGAAATTATGGTCCGTTCTCTAGCGGCCATAATGGAAAGCAGGCGCCAAAAGTCAAGCCTGTTATTCAAAAGGTGACAAAGTCATGTGACTGCCATCACCATGAGGCCTCCACCTCCAGATCCAAGGCCCCAGCTGTACCCGTTGTTCCCAGGGTAAGGCAGGAGCCTCGGAAGAGATACAACAGGTTCGACTGTTGGTGCTGTGGCAAAGTCGGTCACTTTGCCGTGGATTGTTGGTTTAATCCAAGGAACTACGAGACTCCCCATGTTAACAATGCGAGACCGACCACTCGTAGGGTTAACCGACCGAGGGGGAGTGTGCTAACCAGGAATCTAGGACCCAAGTTCGATTGGGTTCCTAAGGCAAATTAATTTTGTTTTGCAGGAATGTCCAAAGGCCACCAAAACGCCAATCTGGTATTTGGACAGTGGATGCTCCCGGCATATGACCGGGACAAGAAGCCTGCTGCGTGATTACACTCCAGTCGAGAATGGACCCAAAGTCATCTTTGGAGGGTCAGATCGAGGAGTCACCAGAGGTTATGGTATGATTTCCAACGGTATAATCTCTATCACCGACGTGGCTTATGTTGAAGGGTTAAACCATAACCTGATCAGTGTAAGTCAGTTATGTGATAAAGGTTATGACGTTAAGTTCTGCAAGGATAAATGTCTGATAATTTCACGTTCCTCCTCTGAGACGGTATTATCAGGCATTAGGAGCAGAAATATCTTCTGCTTAGATTTTCTTAGTATAGATTCATCTACCCCCGTATGCCTTGTGGCAACAGGCAGTGTTTCCCTTTGTGAACAATGGCACAAGAGATTGACACATATTAATTATAAGACAATTAGTATGCTATTTTCTAAGAATTTAGTAAGAGATGCTCCCAGTATCAAGTGCATCAAGGATAGCCCCTGTCATGCTTGCCAGATGGGCAAACAGACACGGGCTACCTTTAAGAGCATTGCAGACAAAGACTCTTCCCGATGTCTTTATCTGCTACATATGGACTTGTTTGGCCCAATGCAAGTTCATAGTTTGGGAGGCAAGTCATATACGCTAGTGATAGTTGATGATCACTCACGGTTTACATGGGTGTTCTTTTTGAAACGAAAGTCAGATACTTTTGACATCTTCACTAATTCTGTCAAGCAAGTTCAGAACGAATTTAACTGCTCCGTGGTCAAAATCCGAAGTGACCATGGAACAGAATTCGAATCTGGTGCTATGACAGAATTTTGTGAAGAACAAGGTATCTTTCATGAGTTTTCCTCCCCGCGCACTCCTCAGCAAAATGGAGTTGCGGAGAGGAGAAATAGAACTCTCATTGAGGCCTGCACGACTATGTTGAAAGATGCTTCTCTCCCGGAATACTTCTGGGCAGAGGGTGTCAATACGGCATGTCATGTACAAAACCGAGCGTTGATCAACAAACATCATCGTAAGACGCCCTACGAGCTACTGAAAGGCAGGAAACCAACCATGTCCTACTTGAGGATCTTTGGTTGCAGATGCTATGTACTAAATAATGGGAAGTATCCGCGTACTAAATTCGGTGAAAAATGCTTCGAAGGCATATTCATGGGATATAGTTCCCATAGTCGGGCATATAGGGTCTTCAATAAGAAAACCTTAGTGGTAGAAGAATCAATAAATGTTGTATTTGATGAAGGAAGCTTGCTTAACAGCAATTCTTCCAGTTGTATTCTTGAAGATGCAGGTGCTAGACTTGACCAGCTGAATCTGGATGAGACCCCTAAAGATGACGCACCCAAGTACGTCAAAGTTTCCACCTCCACGTCATCTGAAGATGTTGAAGATCAAGATGGAACAAATCTTTTAGAAGAACGAGAAGCACAAGAAGTAGCTGAAGCTCCAGACGCCAGACTTCTAGAGCTCCGTCACGTGAGGGATCATCCTAGAGAACAGATCATCGGAGATCCTCGTGTAGGCGTCAAAACTCGAAGAGGTACAACTAACGAAGTATTGCATCTCAGCTTCCTGTCTCAGGTTGAGCCAAAGAAGTTCGATGAGGCGAACAAGGATGCGGCATGGATTCTGGCCATGCAAGAGGAACTACATCAATTCGAACGTTGCAAGGTTTGGACGCTGATTCCCAGACCATACAAGCAGAATGTCATTGGCACGAAGTGGATTTTCAGAAACAAGCTGGATGAACATGGTGTCATCATAAAGAACAAGGCCAGGCTGGTGGCTCAAGGTTACAGACAGGAGGAAGGGATTGACTTCGACCAAACCTTCGCACCAGTCGCAAGGCTCGAGGCAATCCGGTTGTTCCTGGCATATGCTTCACACAAAGGATTCACTGTCTACCAAATGGATGTGAAATCGGCATTCCTGAACGGAGACCTGAAAGAGGAAGTATACGTCGCTCAACCCCAGGTTTTGTCGACCCTACTTATCCCAATCACGTTTATTTTCTTAATAAGGCCTTATATGGGTTGAAACAAGCTCCACGAGCTTGGTATGAGACTTTATCTAGCTTTCTTCTTGAGAACAAGTTCTCCAGAGGTAAAATAGATAAAACATTGTTTCTCCGGGAAGTCAAAGGCAAGATTTTGCTGGTGCAAATCTATGTCGATGACATAATATTCGGCTCAACGGACAACAATCTTTGCAAAAAGTTTTCCAAACTTATGCAAGGAAAGTTTGAAATGAGCAGTATGTGAGAGCTCAAGTATTTCTTAGGCCTTCAAGTGAAACAGTCTGAGGATGGAATTTTCATTTCTCAGACGAAGTTCACAAATGAACTCCTTAAGAAATTCGGTATGGAGAGTGCAACCTCTATGAGGACTCCAATGGGATCCACCATGTCTCTGGATAAGGATGAGAAAGGTAAACCTTTCGATGAAACCAAATACAGAAGCATCATTGGATCCCTGCTCTACCTTACTGCCAGTAGACCGGATATTATGTTCTCCACATGTGTATGTGCCCGATATCAGGTGAACACTAAGGAATCTCACTATGTCGCTGCAAAGCGAATTCTAAGATACCTTAAAGGTACTCCTAATCTTGGCTTGTGGTACCCGAGGAACAATGATGTCGAGCTAATAGGCTTTTCAGATGCTGATTTTGCAGGGAGCAGGGATGACAGGAAAAGCACCTCCGGGACGTGTCAATTCCTCGGCAGGAGGCTTATCTCATGGAACAGCAAGAAACAGAATTGCGTTGCAACCTCCACAGCAGAGTCCGAGTATATCTCGGCAGGAAGCTGTTGCGCACAACTCCTTTGGATCAGAAATCAGTTAGCCGACTACAACCTTCAGTTCAAGGAAGTTCCAATGTACTGCGACTCCTCCAGTGCAATTGCCATTGCCAACAATCCGGTGTCGCACAGCAGAACGAAGCATATTGAAGTACGCTACCACTTCATTAGGGAGCACGTGGAGAACAAGGATATCTCTCTCTGTTATGTCCCCACGGACAAGCAGATTGCTGATGTATTCACAAAGCCCCTAGACGAGGCAAAGTTCAATCTTTTCAAGACAGAATTGGGGATGCTCAATTATGAAGAATGAAGACTACAGAGGCTCCCAACTCGTGCATAATCTGAGGGGGAGCCGGGAACTCCAGCGTGAGTACAGATGCAAGAACTGAGGGGGAGCTAAGGGCCAAAGGTTCCTGATCCCGATTTGCCGAAGCCGAAAAGGGGGAGATAACCCTCTCGGGGTCAAGGCTAAGGTGGCTCCAGCTTGCTCCCAAGCACTCGGTATTGGTAAGGGATGTCTCCACTTAATGATGTTACGTTTATGGTCTTCAGTTGCTTTCCTTTCACTTGCTTTATTCACCTTAGCTTGTAGGGTTTAGGCTTCTTCAAATAGGGGGAGATTGTTGGGTATTGTATCCACAATGTACCTGATTTGAAGAAGCCCCTGGACAAGCTAAGGTCAATAGACTATGTATTTGATAAACTTTTTCAAGTTGTACTTGCAGTTTCTCCACGCTAAGTGCACACCAATGTCAGGGTGCAGTAGGTCAATATACACGGATCTGCACGACGTAATCCCTCGTTGAGCAGATCAGTGTGTTGGCCTATGTGTACTCTCTCTATTGGAGTGCACTTCTTTCAAGTACAGGGCCGCTCATATGCAAGAGAAGACAAGGAGCATGGAGGATCAAGGAGCAGCTCCTTGGTGGAAGACGAAAAATCGTCCAAGGCAAATTCGACGAGAATCACCAAGTGATTCTCGCCGAATCGGCGAGAATCACTTGGTGATTCTCGCCGAATCGACGAGAATCATCAATGATTCTCGCCGACTCCTTCTGTCCATCTCAATATGGTGCCAAGTAAGATTCGGCGAGAATCGCTTGTAATTCCCGCCGAACCAATGGTCATGCAGCCCATGAATACAAGTTGAATTCGTTGAGAATCGACAAGTAATTCGACGAGAATCACAATCGATTCTCGACGAATCGTCGAGAATCACTTGATGATTCTCGCCGATTCGTCGAGAATCGTCTGCGATTCTCGCCGATTTTTCCTTGGCGTTTTCTCAGTTAATTTCCTGAACCGGATTCTGTCTCAGCTAATTTCCTGAACCGGATTCTGCCGCTGTTTAATATCTGGACCGGGACTTGGGGGCTACCTCTGTGGGTCCCACAAACGGTCTTATTGGGGGTAGCTACAGTATAAATACATGGGTATTTTGAACAGTACCCACACAGAAAAATACGCGAGCTCACGGAAACCCTAAAATCGCGAAATCCTTCCGCCGCCTCCGTCGCCGCTCGCGCAAGTCCGTCGCCGCCACCGATAGATCTTCTTCCCGATCTCCGGTGACAGTAGCTTAGCAAGGCTTGAGTCTCACGAGTCTATCCAGAGATCCTTTGTCTCTCGATTTGTTGATCGGAAACACTTCCCATCCGAATCGATCGAGACGACCGATCCTCGTGTGACTGTTGGTTGACCGAGCTTGCTTCGCAACGAAGTTTGGATCTCCAAGTTCAGCAGCTGCTCTTCATCGTAGCCGCCGATCTCGAAGCTAGCCGCCGCTCGTGTGCCGCCGCCGGTTCCGGGGAGATCTTCTCCAAGAGAGACCAAGGTCGTAGACTCTTCATCGACTTCAAGAACACGTCGTCGAACAAAGAGGAACACCGAAGTCTCCAAGAGAAGTTTGTATCACGTGTACATTCTACTTTTATTTTATTGTAAAGGAACTTTTGTTCCGTGTTGTAAGGGTTGGGTGCAACCCGATTTGTGGGAGTGTTGACTCTCACGTGTGGAAGGGCTCCTTCCGTTAGTGAAGGGATTGGATTTCAATCCCGTTGGTGAAGTGACCGAGTCGTCCCTTGTTGGGGAGATAGGTCGAAGGGGGAAAGTGGATGTACCCAAGTCGGGGAACCACTATAAATTTGCTGTGTTTTCTGTGTGCTGTGTTTGTTGTTTTTATTGTGCAGGTACATCTGTAAATTCCGCAAAAGAACCACACGTCACCTATCCCCCCCCATAGGTGCACATAGCCGACACTAGGTGGACTTTCAGGCTCTGATGCTGTTGAAAATCCATTTAGCATGGTCAGAGCCTACTTTGACTAACACCCTCTCCCCCTTTATGACTTCTCTTTCTATATGATACCTGAGATCATCTTTCTGAAACCTGATCTATTCATCCAGATAATTAACTCCATCTTTATAAAACCCCCTCAACTTCAGCAGCAGACCAGAAATAACCTGTTGAGAATCTGTAATAGCAGTTTTTACAGCAGTTATGCCTGCCTGGAAATCCTTATCAAACTTTTCCTTATCAAACTCTGGTTTGGCTGTAGAATTATCAGCAGGTGGGGCAGTTGCAATTTTCTTTATTTCAGTAACAATTACATTATGAGAAGTAGTCAGATTACCATTCATTCTAATCTGATTTTCCAAGACATATCCTTGTTTGACTGCCATATCATCCACCTGTGTCTTTATCTTTTGTTGATGAGTGGCTAGATAAACCACTGCATTTCCTCCTTTGTGAAAGCAGTCAGTCATTTCCTTTTTATTTTGATTCACTTCAAATCTTATAGATTTTATGTCTTGAGCCAGATCAAATTGAAGTGATTTATGTCCTTCATCCATATATTTTTCTAGAGTCTTCCTTTGTTCATCCATTTTGATCTGCAAATCCACCAATAAAGAGCTATAATCAGCTGTTGGGGCAGGCTATGGAGCAATTATTTGCAGTTCCTTCTTGTAGCTCTGGCTTCTCCTTTTGAAGACCTATAACTTCCTTTTCCTGGCTCTAGCAACTTCTTCATCCTCAGAAGCAGAAGTACTGACAATGTCTACTCTATCTTTAGGACTAGGAGGCAATTCCTTCTCAGTCCTTGACAGTTCCTCCTGAATCCTTTGCTCCTCAGTTTCATTTCTAGCAGTCTCCTCATGTGACCTTACATGCTCCCCCTCAAGGTTAGCTGACTCCCCCTCAAAAGCTGCTTTCTCTCCCTCAAAATCAGTCTGTAATAAATCAGGGAACAACTCTTCTAGAGTAAACTCCTGTTGAGTAGGGATAGAAGACTCTCTTATCTCAGGAACAGTATCGGCAACTGATGTGTATTCCATGACAACATCTTGTGGTTGACTATTTAACTTAGTTTGCTGATCAAGATCAATTAAAGACTCAGTTAATATTTCATCCTCAATATGAAAAATTGATTGATTAACTTCATTGATTACCTCAAGAATTGTTTGTGTTGCCCTTTCACTGTCTAAGTGAGTTGGCTCATCCACATGTTGAGGCTCCCCCTGGAGTGGATCCAGGTGAATGGGGCTAGCAGATGGTAGCTCCCCTTGCCTCTATGCATCTTCAGTCCTTACTGGTGACCTTCCAGTATTATCTGCTTCTTCCTCATTTGAACTGAAAACAACTTGTTCCTCTGAATTACTGGAGGATTCAGCAGCCACTATGACTTTCTTCTTCTTCTTCTTCTGTTGAGGGACTTCCTTTTCTGGAGTAGGCATATCCTTTGTTAACACCCTATCCCACCTTAAGATAATTCTAACATCCATTCTCCTCATGTGATTTATCTTATAACCAGCAGCTTGGTTCATGATTTCTGGAATACTTCCAGCTAAGTACAGGCTCATAATCCTACCCAGATTGAGCTTCTTCAGATTTTCTTTAATCTTCTCAAACATCACTGCTGACCAATCAGTTTTTAGTTTGAAAATGATCCTTGTCATTAAACTGAATATGTGAGCTGATACCCTATCATGCCCACCTGGCTTGCTCAGAATTACCTTTCCTACCACTTCAGACAAGAATTTGCCTTGCATGTTCATGCCTTTCCTATTAAAAACTGATCCAATTTTCATGTTTGAATCAAGTCCACACCATTTCAGTGCCTCCCTTGTCTTAGATGTAGGTACATCTTCTTCCTCTTTAGTTCTTGGTAGATGTAGAACCTTTCTTAGACTTTTCTGGGTGAGTTTTACTTTTGCTCCATGGACTTTGGATTTAATCTTGAGACCAGCTTCATTAAGAGTAGCTGCACCAAAGAATTCGAGTACTTCCTTCTTCCAAATCTTGATGGGCTCAGAAACTAGAAACTCCAACCCAGTCTCTGCAACTAGGGTTACAACACCTTGAATTTCTGGTTCTGCATCGTCAAAGGCATGTCGCACTAGCTCATAACCTTCATTGATGTTCTCTTCTAGCTTGGGCGCCATTAGGGTTTTGATAAATCTTGAATTTAGAGGAGAGAGATGTCGACACACAAGTTTGGTCTCGAAACTATGGAGAGCGTGTCGACAAACAATGTGGAAGACCTATTTATACCTTTCTAAAATCAAAGGTGAAAAGGCGCGTAAAAATACTCTAAATGTGTCGACACTATTGAAAAGTGTCAACACGTACTTCTAATGTCTCGACAACTATGTGTCGACACAAATATAGTCGACAGAATATATGTGTCGACACTTAGACATCTCAGCTCGACGATTAGTCGAAACTCTACTCGACGAAATTTGTATTGAACCTATGTGTCGACACCACTTTTGGATGTGTCGACACCTACTTTGGATGTGTCGACACAATTTCTCTGAAGTGTCGACACAGACTCCTTAGATGTGTCGATACCATTTCTCTGGAATGTCGACACCACTTCTATGTATCGACACAGACAACTCCTTGTTTCGACACTATTTTACTTAGCCAATTTTTAAGAACATATTCTAAGTTTAACATTCCTAATTCAATTTTAAACTTATTGAATTTGGTTTCATCTAGGGGCTTAGTAAACATATCAGCAATCTGATTATTTGTTTTAACATATTCCAGTGAAATGTCTTCCTTCTCTACATGTTCTTTAAGAAAATGGTATCTAATTTCTATGTGCTTAGTCCTACTATGTGAGACAGGATTATTTGCAATAGAAATAGCACTTGTAGAATCACAAAGCAAAGGTGTTCTACATACTTGAATACCATAGTCTACTAGCTGATGTTGCATCCACTGTAGTTGTACACAGCAGCTTCCTGCAGCAACATATTCTAACTCAGCTGTGGAGATTGCCACACTGGTCTGCTTTTTACTGCTCCAAGACACTAGTCTTCCACCTAGAAATTGACAGGTTCCTGTAGTACTCTTTCTATCTTCCTTACAACATGCAAAATCTGAAGGCTGCTCTACATAGACTTCTTCCTTTAGATTTCCATTTAGGAAAGCTGACTTTACATCCATTTGAAATACCTTGAACCCTCGATATGTTGCATAAGCAAGGAACATCCTAATTGCCTCCAGTCTTGCTACTGGAGCAAAGGTTTGATCAAAATCAATACCTTCTTCCTGCCTATATTCCTTTGCAACAAGTCTAGCTTTATTCTTTATGATGATTCCATTCTCATCCAATTTTTCCTAAAGATCCACTTTATTCCAATGATATTGTGGTCTTTGGGTTTAGGAACAAGCTTCCAGACCTTGCACCTCCTGAACTGATTCAGCTCCTCTTGCATGACATCAATCCAATGAGGGTCTAGAACTGCTTCTTCAATTTTCTTTGGTTCCACTTGTGATAGGAAGCTGGAGTAAAGAACTGTACTCAGATTCCTGCTTCTTGTTTGCACTCCTTGTCTTGGATCACCAATTATCTGATTTGCTGGATGATCCTTTAAGTGTCTATTAGCTGGAGGTAGTCTATCTTCATGTTGAACACCTCCAGCCTCTTCATTTAGCTACACCTCTTAGTCTTCTTCAGCATCTAGAGAGTCTTGTACTCCCCCTGGACAACAGCCACCATTTTCCACTTGCTGAGTTGCAGTAGAACCTTCTGTAATGGTAAGCTTGTCCATCCCCTCATCTATACCTGTAGAACTGCAAACACTACTTGGTAATTCATTGTTAATGAGTCTTGTTTCATCAAAGACTATATGTACAGACTCTTCTACAACTTGAGTGATCAAGTTGTAGACCCTATAAGCCTTACTATTGTTGTTGTACCCAACAAATATCCCCTCTTGGGATTTGGCAGCAAACTTGGTTAGATAAGACTTTCAATTGTTAAGTATATAACACTTGCAACCAAAGATCCTGAAATAGGATAAATTTGGTTTTCTGCCCTTCACAATCTCATAGGGAGTCTTTTTGTGGCACTTGGTGATAGCAGCCCTATTGATCATATGACATGTAGTATTTACTGCCTTAGCCCAGAAATACTCTGGGATAGATGTGTCACTCAATAGAGTTCTACCAGCCTCTATCAATGTTCTATTCTTCCTTTCAGCAATACCATTTTGCTGTGGTGTTCTAGGTGAGGAAAATTCCTGAAAAATCCCAAATTCTTCACATAGTCTTGTCATACTTTCAGACTGAAATTCAGTGTCATAATGACTTCTGATTTTGACCACTGTACTGTCCAACTCATTCTGAATTTGTTTAACAAAACTATATAAGACACTTGGAGTTTCAGATTTTTGTCTTAGAAAGAACACCCAGGAATATCTAGAATAGTCATCTACTACCACAAATGTGTAGACCTTCCTACCTAGACTGTGAACTGGCATAGGACCAAAAAGATCCATATGCAAGAGGTATAGACACCTCACAGAATCCTTATTTTCATGACTATGAAAGGTGGATTTGGTTTGCTTACCTTTTTGACAAGCTGAGCATATCCCATCCTTTATACACTTAACTTGAGGACCATTCCTCACTAACTCTTTGCTAAAGAGTTGTCCAATAGTCTTGTAATTTAGATGGGCTAGCCTCTTGTGCCATTTGACACAATGAAAGACTCTCTCATCAGCTACAAGACAAATAGGAGAAACATTGTTCTCACACACAAAGTCAAGGCAGTAAACATTCCTTTTTCTATAACATGTCAAAATGATCTTTTGATCACTTGACCTTTTGATATGACAACCATTCTTGACAAATGAGATGTCATATCCTAAATCACTCAGCTGACTTATACTAATGAGGTTGTGTTTCAAACCCTTCACATAGGCCACTTGAGTGATAGTAATCTGATTACTAGAAATGTTACCAAATCCCTTGATGATTCCTTTTTCTGAACCACCAAAGGTTACTTTAGGGCCATCCATGATAGGTGTGTAGTCCTTCAGCAACCCCCTTGTTCCAGTTATATGCCTGAAACATCCACTGTCCAAGTACCATATAGGGGCATGACCACTTGGACTCACCTACAAAACAGATTACTTAACCTTAGAACCCAAATAACTCTTGGGTCCTTGGTGCAAGTTAGTCTGACCTTTAACAAAACTACTTGTACCTCTTCTAGCAGGCAGTTTGCTACTCTCCTTGACACTAGAATTGTGCCAACAATCTAAGGCAAAGTGACCTATCTTGCCACAACACCAGCACTCAAACTTGTTGTACCTTTGTTTAGGTACAACCATGGCTGAATTATTTACAGCAGGCTTTTTGTTTTGTGCTGGGGCTTTGCCTTTAGATTTGGACCTTGCAGTCCAGGCAGTTTTCTTAAACCTCAATCCAGCCTTACCCTTTTGAGGTACAAACTCATCTATCAAGGGTAAAACAGATTTAGGTTTAGAAAAACTAGCTACTATCTCTCTCTCTTTCTGAAGTCTAACCTCTAGATTTCTAATCTGATCATTCTTGAATGTTATAGTACCCATCTGAATAACAGTAATGTTTTTCAGTCTGGCTATCTCATTCAATTTTTGATCTAGCAACTTCTCTGAATCTACTGCAGCCAACTTAAGATCTGCAATCTCCTTAGCCTGAGATTTGGCCAAGTTTTTGCTCTTCTTAAGTGCCTGCAGCAAGACTCTATATTCATCTATTAACTGATGAATATCTCCTTCAGATTCAGACCCACCCACATCACTTGATGCAGATGTATCTGACTCTGACTCAGTACTATAAATTGAACTAGAAGAACAACTTTGTACCTTACTTGGTCCAGGCTGATCCTGGCTCTTGTCTCCTTTAGATATAGCCATCAGTCCCTTACACTGATGGTCTTCATGCTCATAAATTGAGTTTATTAGCTGCATGAACTCATCTTCTTCCTCTTCAGCAAATAATCCAATGTAGGCTTCAACTTCTGATTCTGATTCTTAAGATGACTGGTCTGTCAGACTCTTATCTTTCTTAGCAACAAAGGACTTTTCCTTTTTGCTCTTAACCTGAGTCTTCTTTTTGTCAGCTGACTCCTTCCTCTTTTCAGGACAGTCAGCCACTACATGTCCCTGTCTATTGCAGCAATAACACACAATCTTTGAAGATGTAACTTTGCTTGGCTTGGATCTGCTTCTGTTATTCCTGGATGACTTTCTCTTCTGATAATAGTCATCTTTTGGCTGAGATGTGGAAGGCTTAGACCTCCACTACCTCTTCTTTAGAAATCTTTAAAAGTGCCTAGTAAAAGCAGCAAAGTCTTCATCACTTTCACTGCTAGCTGAACTCTTGCTATCTGAATTATCTGTGACAGCCTCAGCAATTATTTTAGGTGGAGATGGAGACTTGCTTTTATACTTCTTAGTGGCTTCAGTCTTGAATGCCACAGACTTTTCTTTGTGCTCCACTCTAGTATTCTTCTCTTCCTCCTTTCTAGTTATTAACTGCATCTCATAAGATAACAGTTTTCCAAACAAAGTTGGAGGTGGTATATCAGCAAGTTTGGCCACTTCCCTAATGACACAAATCTTGGTGTCCCAGTCCTTAGTCAGGGATCTTAAGAACTTGTCATTCAGCTCATAGTTGCTGAAGTCTCTTCCATAGGACATCAACTCATTAACAATCCTATAGAACTTCTTGTAACATTCTGTAATGCTATCATACTTTCCTTGTCTGAAGCTTTCATATTCCTGATTTAACATTGACTTCCTATCTTGTCTTACTTCCTCTGATCCCTCAATATAGACTATTAATGTGTCCCATATTTCTTTAGAGGTTTTACAATGAATTAAGTTCTGAAATGTTGAATCATCAGTGACACTAACAATTATATTCTGGGCTCTCTTGTCCATAGTAGCCAGGATGATTTCATCTTTAGTCATTTCAGAAAAGTCCTTGGGAGTTCTCTGATTTGCATCCAGAATGGATATCTTCATTGGCACATATGGAGTCTTCTTTGACTGTAGTATATATCCTTGGGTCAGAAGCTTCCATAAAGAGTCTAACCCTCTCTTTCCATATGCCAAATATCTCTTTTCTACATATTGGCAATTTCATTGACCCCATCTCCTTGTGATTTTCACTAGAACCCATTTTCTTGATTCTTGATTGTTTTGAATCTGCCTACATGATCTTACTCAGACTGTTAAGTCCCTTTTTGAGCAACCTCGCTTTGATATCACTTGAAAGAATATGTGTCTAACCACCTAGAGGGGGGGGGGGTGAATAGGTGTAATTTTTCTTTTACTTTAAAGGCAGACAAACCATTCACTAATTTAAGCAGCAAATGCAAATTCCAGTAATCACAGTAACAATCATACACAGAATGCACACAGTGTTTATAGTGGTTCCCCAAGGTCTGGGTACATCCACTTTCCCCCTTCGCCTATCTAGCAGTGTACTAGATTCGGCCTAACTTCTGCACTTCTCCTCAGATCCTTAGATCTTACAGCTCAGAACCCCAAACAGGTTCCTACAACTCAGAGTGTCCCCACTCCTACAACTCAGGCATAAATCCCTACCACTCAGTCTTCAACAAGACCTACACTCAGGCTAATCAGCCCTATCTCAGCCTTCAACAAGGTCTACACTCAGAGAATAGATTCTCCTACACTCAGGCTCAAAAGCCCTACCTCAGCCTTTATAAATTTAGGCTTACAACTCAGATCCCTTAGGATCCTACAAAAAGATAATAAAATGTTTTAGATCACCACTCTGTTTGAGAGAATGAAGAGGGCAACCTTCTTGATCAGTTCTTGATAGCACTGATTCCTGAGATCAACTTTGTCTTTGCTTTCTTCAAGGTTTCTTGAGTCTGAACTCAGTAAAAGTTGATCTTCTTGAAGTAGACCGCCTGGAAACTTCCTTCTTAAGATGAAGAATTAAATCTGGATCCTTCTTTGCAGTCTGGTTCAGAACCTGCTCCTTAAGAGATTTGATTGAATAAGTCTCTTTCTTGATTTCAATTACTGGAGTTCTCTCTCTCCAAGTAAATCTGAAATTTCTTCAAAATACTGATTTACAGTTTTCTCTGGATCTGTATTCTGCAATGATTGATCTTCTGATCTCTCTCTATTGTGATTAATTCCCTTCTGTTGAAGGAGAAAGACCTTTATATAGTCTTCCTCCAGGGTAACTGGCTGATCCGGTTTCTAACGAACTTCTGACAGCTCTGACAGTTGCAGTAGACTGGCTGAAATGGCAGCTGTCAAATCATCCAGTCACTTCGTGAAATCACTATCTTTGTTTGAAAGTGTCGAGACTGATCTTCATTATGTGTCGACACAAATAGACCAAGTGTCGACACAAGTGGACTAAGTGTCGACACATGCCTTGGTGGTGTTGACACAACTCCTTCTGTTAATGTAATAACTTCTCGACACTGCTTCTGTTGAATGTGTCGACACTGATTGAGTGTGTCGACACATGTACTTCTTCTTTAAAACTTAGTTGAATTCTGCTGTGTGTCGACACATCTCCTTTGTGTCGACACAAGTACTTCTTCACTCTAACATTTAGTTGAATTCTGCTGAGTGTCGACACATCTCCTTTGTGTCGACATAAGTACTTCATCTTTAACACTGTGTTGAAACTTGCTATGTGTCGACACAAGTACTGTGTGTCGACACAGTTGATGTCGACTAAGCTTCTCTAGGTGTCGACACTGCCTTTAAGTGTCAACACTATTTATGTCAACTATTCTTCACAGTGTGTCGACACTGCCTGTATGTGTCGACACTTTTCTTCTGGTGTCGACTATGCCTTTCCTGGTGTCGACACAAATACTCCAAGTGTCGACACAACTTTTCTCCAGTGTCGACACAGGCCTTCATAAGTGTCGACACAGCTTCTCTAGGTGTCGACACATGAACTTAGAAACTTTTCTGCATTTCCTGCACTTACTTAACCTACACATATCAACTCAAAATACATCAAATACATCTTGATGTATATCATTGAGTAGGGTGAGGCTTCTTCAAATCTGATACATATTTTCCAATGTACCTAACAACACTTCCCCTCCCTCACCAATGACTGAGCTGGGTATCTTGGAGAGCTCTCTAACTCCACCAAGAAGAAGCCTAAGGAGGAGGAAGCCCCAAAAAACCTCCTCTCCAAGATACCCAAGGGGGTCTATTTATAGTTTTCCCAAACTTATGGACCTAAAGGTCAGAAATACCCCCAAGACAAATAGGTCCCGTGCCAATAAAAAACACCCACACCGGGGGGTAAAGAGGTAATTACCCCCGGGGGCACAACGGTAAAAGCATGGTCAATAGAGTCCCGCTGAGGAACCAGCCGGGGAGGGGGGGCCCTGTCACGCCCCTCAAAACTGGGGCCTAGGCGACCTGGGCGAGACCCCGACCACAGGCCGGTCTTACCCGCACAGGCCGCACAGGACTGACGCCTAGGCGAGACCCTTCCCGCAGGCCGGTCTCGCCAGCACAGGCCACACAGGACCTGCGCCTGGGCGAGACCCTGCCCGCAGGCCGGTCTCGCCCGCACAGGCCGAACAGGACCTGGATCCTGGGCGAGACCCTGCCCGCAGGCTGGTCTCGCCCGCACAAGCCGCATAGGACCTGGCGCCTGGGCGAGACCCTGCCCGCAGGCCAGTCTCGCTCGCAGAGGCCTACAGGCCTGGCGCTGCTCCCAACTCACGACTAGTAAGCCGGGAAGGGTGCCAACCAACTCGCCGCACCCGCCTTAACCAAGGGGGCCAGGGGAGGCAGATTTTTCCTCCTCCTATTAGTATATTACAATGGCTAGGCCTAAATTGGCCACAAAGAGTGCAAAACAACTTCAAAAGCTTAAAAATACAAAGTTGGTCTTGCGCCTGCCGAGGGGACCCTACTCTGCGAATATGGGATTGTACATGTGCCATCAGAGTGCGAGAGACATCAATGAGGTGATGGTTTTTGCATTACACAACACCATTTTACTATGAGGTATAGACACAACTAGTTTGATGAATAATCCCATTTTGCATACAAAAAGAAGAAAAGTCATGACTAAGATATTTTTTGGCATTATCAGAGCGAAAGACTTTAATAGAAATATTAAACTGAGTTTTAATCATAAGATAAAACAATGTCCAAACAAAGAATAATTCAGAGCGATCTTTTAACAGATACACCCACGTACAATGAGAGAAATCATCAATAAAAGTTACAAAATATGAACTACCCCGACCTATGGTGAGGGTAGGAGCAGGACCCCATACATTGGAGTGGACGAGATCAAATGGACGGGAAGATCCACAGCGCTGCTTTGGTGGGAAGGAGGAGCGATGATACTTTCCAAGCTGACATGCGTCATAGTTGAGAGGAGGACTGTGCTGGGGGAGGTGGGGCAGAAGCTGATGAAGAAGCTGTGGAGGAGGATGACCAAGGTGAAGATGCCATTGTCGAAGGTTTGTAGAAGAGGAGGAGAAGGCGGACAGAGTAGAAATGTTGTCGAGGAAGTAGAGGCCGCCGCTCACAGTCCTAGTAGCAATCGTCCGTTGGAAGCCCGGATCCTGAAAAGAACAAGAAGTATGGGTGAATGTGACAGAACACCTTAGTTGTTTGCACAAAGAAGTAACAAATAATAAATTGCAAAGAAACTTTAGCACGTAGAGAGTATCCGCCAAACGAAGAGTTAGAGTGACTTGAACCACTCCCGTCCCATTGACCGGTGAGGGAGAGCCATCCGCAACAAAGACAGGGGCAACCGATCATGTGTTTCTAGGAGAGAAAAACACTGAGGATTTCCGGTCATATGATTGGTCGTACCAGAGTCGATCAGCCATTTACCTTGAGTAACGACGTGGGAACTACCAGAAGACGTGACCACCAAGGCAGATTACTTCGAAGAGGAGGTGGAAGCGTCCTTTGAGGGGCGAATATGGGGGTGTTTCTTCCAACATCGATCAATTGTATGGCCGGTGCAGCCATAGTGAGAGCAGAGAAAGCGGAGAGGACCACGTTAGCCAGATTGGTGGATGCGGCCACCATAGCCACTCCGCTGAGTCTGGTGAGCATAATTGTTCGATTTAGGAGGGGAGGATAATAATGGATGTTGAAGCAGAGAGGTAACTACGATGATGCGTGCAGTAGTGGCATCCAAGGTGGGAGAGTCCGGTTTGCCAATGATCTGTTGGCGGATCATATCATAAGACTCAGGAATTCGTAGAAGATAGTACACAACCAGAAGCTCCTTGAAGTGCTTGTATTGCTCAGCTAGATCCGTAGAGAAGGGGAGATTCTGGAGAATCTTGGCTCCGAGAGACTGAACCTGTTAGTAAGCAACATCATGAGTCATGGAGGGATGGGCAAAGAGGTCCGCATATGGAGTATAGATGCGAGACGTCTAGGCCCCTTTCGAGTAGAGAGTGGAAAGATGTAGCCAAGCAGCCTTGATTGTTTCATCATGACGGATGATCAGGAGGCACTCATCAGAATGGCTATTATCCAGCCAAGTGCGAACAAGAGCGTTGCTAGCATCCTAACCCTGTTTGGAAAGCTATAGTATTATGAGATGCAGCTTGCAGTAAGGAATGAAGAAGAAGAGAAGAGCAATAAGTCACAGAGCAAGGAGAAATATGTGGCCTTCAAAGTTGATGCTTCAACCAAAAGCAGAAGGATGATCTCTCCAGTCAGGAGAACTGCTGAGTCAGAATCTGAGAGCTCAAGATCCAGTTCCCACGACAATCATACATCCGATGAGGACATTACTGCCTTCTCTAGGAAATTCCAAAAATTCATGAAGAAGGGGCATTAGAAGAACAGAAGGCCATCCTCCTCCTTACAACACAGAAGGAAATCCTCAAAAGAGGACAAGTATGCTCCAAACTCTAATAAACAATCTTCCTCTAATATTATTTGTTTCTACTGTAGCAAACCTGAGCATGTAATTGCTGACTGCCCAGTGAAGGGGAAAGAAGAAGGAGTGAAGAAGCACCACAAGGGAAAGAAGAAAGAGAAGTCCCTTGTGGCCAAGAAGGAAAAGACCTGGTCTGAGTCCTCCTCCAGGTCAGACAGTGAAGAAGAAGAAGCCTACGTTGGGCTAATAGTTGTTGCTGAAGAATAACCTGAAAAATTCCCTGCTATTAGAATAGGGATCAAGGCCCCTCTGTCTCACCCAGATAGTGACTCAGAGGTAGATGAAGAAGAAGAAGCTCAATTCCATGGATTGATGATAATGATAGATGAAGAAAGCAGCCAAGATCTGTCTGGTCAGACTCAGGTAAATGCTAAATCACAATCTTTTATTTCAAGTCATGAGGCTGGCTCAGATTCTGAAGCTCAATCATCAAGAGATGAAGGGGATTCAGACTCTGAGTATGATGTCTACTCCATAATTGCCAAGTATGGAGAACTTCTTGAGACATTCAAGAGGTGCAAGCTACTTGCCAAAAGACAGGTAAAAGAGCTTCTTAGTCTTAAAAGTAAGTGTGAAGACCAAGAAAAATTCCTCACTGACATGGCTGCACAAGATGTAACGTCCCGATTCGCACTAGGCCCCTCGTGTGCATTTTTGAGTTAGGAGGGTTGACTCGGGTCCAGTGAAGTGCAGGAAATTGGTTTGCACTTGTGGTGGAGTGGAGAAATTAGTCCAGAATAGAACACAGGTAGTGACGCGGGCGTGTCCCTACCCGTGTGGGCAAGGCCTGGTCTCGATTCGACGACTCGAATATGTCCAGAGAAGGACACGGGGAGTAACACGAGCGTGTCACCGCCCGTGTACGACTAACACGGGTGGAGACACGGACGTGTCCCTACCTGTGTGGGCGTGTGCGTCGAGCTGAGATCGACAAAGTCTGTCAGAGAAGGACACGGGCCGTGACACGGGCGTGTCACGACCTGTGTGAGGGTGACACGGGTAGAGACACGGGCGTGTCCCTACCCGTGCCAGTGTGTGTCGATAGGAGCTCGACAAAGTGTGTCGAGTGGAGCTCGACGATGGGTGTCCCGAGGAGGACACAGGTAGGGACACAGGCGTGTCCCTACCCGTGTCAGTGTGTGTCGAGTGAGATTTGTCGAGACGTGTCCAGAGGAGGACACAGCCAAGGTATACGGTCGTGTCAGGTGGACACGGGTAGAGACACGCCCGTGTCCCTAACCGTGTCAGGTGGACACGGGTAGGGACACGCCCGTGTCCCTAACCGTGTCAGGTAGTGAATCGGCGTGGAAACTGCCTGAACGCTTCGACCGAGAGGGACACGGGTAAGGACACGGGCGTGTCCCTACCCGTGTCACTTTTTATATATAAGGGCTGTGAAAACCCTAGCCATTTTCACTCTTCATTCCAGCCCTATTTTCTGAGAGATCTTCTGTAGAGGAGAGAAACTCCTGGAGCAAGCCCTTGAGGAGGAGATCCGCCACCGCCGCGAAGGAGAAGATGCCGCCGCGAAGAACTACTCGATCCATGGCCGGAAATGGTGGTACCGCTGAAACCGATGTGAGCTTCCTACCCTCTCCCTTGGTGCTAGATCTGTAGATATCTAGGTGAGATGTCGACTCAAGAGAGTCTAGACTTGTGAGGGTTGTTTTCTCTAGGATGAGGCCGATCTAGGGCTTGAGCCCTAGGGTTAGTGGTGCCTTCAATTTCTCCGACCTTCTATGTGAAGGTAGGGGGTGGTTTCGTGAAGAGGAAAGGCCTCATGAGGGTGAATATGGGAGGAGGAAATTCTGGAGTGACTTGGGAAGATCACCTTGAGGAGGAAGATGGACCGATGCCGTTCATTGCGCCTTAAGATGCGTGCAGAATCTGTGTTCTGCACGCAGCGAACGTCTAGGCCATTTGCGGGTAGGTTATGGCCAGATCTGGGCTTTCAACTAAACACGAAAGTTGAAGCCCTTGAAAATATCTTTCCAACGAATGGTTTCACGACTTCTGGCGAAGTCTGTAACCACAGGAAAGTCTGAACGAATTTGATGTTCGGCAAATCCTGCATGCAGAAATTGTGTTCTGTACGCAGCGGACTTCGAGTCCGATTTCAAATAGGATAATGTCAAATCTGGGTTGAGGTCTGAATATGAAAGTTGTAACCCATGGAAAGACCTTTCCATCGAGGGGTTACACGTCTTCACCGGATTCCTGTAGCTTCGGAAATCTCCGGTTGAAGTTGCTGTCCAGATTTATTCTACACTTAAAGTCTGAGTTTTATATAATATGGATTTGGAATCGGTGGAATTAATATTGCAAGTTATCTTGGCTTGGATGAACTCTTTTATGATTAATCATTTTAGTTGCATAATCAATGAAGTTTGTTAATCAGATTTAATATAATCAAATTGTGAAGCAAGCTTACTTAAACGAATTGACTTGATAGAAATTGGTAGATTGTTGTAAATGCGCATCTTGTTATATCATGTAGAAATCATTTGGAATGACATGTATAAGGATAACTCATGGCCATGTGAATGTTAAATAGCAGATTGAATTTAGTAGTCCAATACTTAGAGTGTCGTCTCCCTTCGGGTAGTATTGGGAATGGTTGTATGTGCGGTGTTGACCGTCACTAGTTGGGTTAGTGTCAAGATGAGTAAAGTTGGACGGTTGGGCCGTGTCCTCGGTGTTCATGTCCCGGGGCCCCTTCCGTCCCGAGTGGATGGTTGGGCTTGGTCCTCGTGCTTTCTCCGAGGCTCCTTCCATGCCATGGTGTTGTGGAATTGCATGCGGTGTGAGTCGACACGCGGTGTCATAATCCCGGGTTAAGGATAGTGTGGCAGGTCTACGGGCTCGCCAGTCGTCACACCGACGGGAGTTGACGTTAGACTTGGACGGTTTGGGCTGTGTCCTCGGTGTTCACGTCCCGAGGCCCCTCCGTGCCAGGTGAACGGTTGGGATGTGTCCTCATGCTTTCTTCCGAGGCTCCTTCCGGGTCACACAAGGATAGTTCGGGGCTGTGTTCTTGGTGCACATCTACCCGAGACCCCCATTGGGCCCTAGTACGCATGGGATCCGCTGTTGTGTTCTTAGCGTTGATGCGTACGGAGGCCTAGGTGAAGTAGTGTGGATACCCGCCTAGTAGTAGAAGTGCCCGTTCTACTGTCACCGCATGGCCACGACGGCTAATGCTTGAGAGGTTAGCTACCTGCTCGAAAAGTGGGAACTATAGTCTGTGTCAACATAACAATTGCATGTGTGTGAGCATGAGTGAGTCATTGCATAACATACATTCCATTTCATATCATTGCACAACATCCTCATCGTATAAGTTTGTATGGGCACTCCTATATGATGAGTTACTTATGTAAACCGATCCTTAACTTATAAGCTTGTATGGGCATCCTTATAAGTTAAGTTACTTACCTGTTGTAGATTATTTACACTTGTTGATATGTATAGCTCTTGTAGAATTTCTAGTTTATGTAGTTGTTAATCAAGTAGCATTACTACCACCTGCTTGTACCTGCTTGTACCTGCTTGTTTACTTATATATTTGATACCCTTTTTCCTTTTCTCCGCCCGGTGCCGAGGAGTCGCCGGGTGAGCGGATGTGAAGCCACTTAGTCGTTTCGACTAACGGTTGCTACGTCTTCCTTTTTAGGAGGCCACCCCGCAGGTAGAGCAGCCGCAGACCATGAAGCAGGACAGCCAGGCCAGGACGACAGGGCCTGAGGGGACGACACCGTTGCTACCGTCGGTTACTGATGTGAGTGTTGTGAGACTTTGATGTAGCCCGTTTGGGCAATTTTATAGCTGTACTCTGATATTGTAGAAGCATGTTTTAGCTTCTCTTATTGATGTATTTGGACTTTATGCTTAGTGTGGATTTGACTTCTTGCTTATTCATTGTTATACTTTGGTTGGGTTGACATGTATATATTGATATTGGTTGTAGCTGGCAGAATATGCGTCTTGTGGTACAGGTTAGCCCGTGCGCTAATGCTATCGCAAGGCGGCTGTTCTGGGCATAACACCCCCTTCGTGCCGTGTTTTGGGATCCGGGAGGGGGGTCTTACAAATGGTATCAGTTTGCCACGATCCTCAACTAAAGAAGTCATTCAACAATGGTGCCACCCCCGTTCGATTAGTCAGTTTGAGGACAAACTGACTTAGCGGAAGTAGTGGTGTGCCCATATGTAATTCGCACTAAGTTTGTCCAACTTTGACCTTAAGTTTAGCCAACCTGACCACAAATTTGTACTGTACGTGTAGATTCCAATTCATGCGGAGCCGACGGGTGGTACTCCAACCCCTTCCATACCCACTCAGTTCCAACAGTCTGAGTTGGGGCAGATGCTCACTACCATTCTCGATGCTTTTAGGGCGCAACAGCCTCCGGTGCAACAACATGCCCCGAGCTCTAATTGGCTGAGCACCTTTCGGGCTCTCTCCCCTCCCGCCTACCTTGGGACGAAGTCAGCCGTATGCACAGAGGAATGGCTAGACACAGTACAGGAGTTATTGGTGGGTATCCGTTGCCCGACCAACATGGCCGTGACGTTGGCGGTGTCGTCCTTGGAGCTACATGCTAAGAGGTGGTGGAAGTCACTCATGAGCTCCACCTTCCAAGGACGAGTGTATACAGAGATAGGTTGGAGTGAATTCTCGAGTGTCTTCTTGGAGCATTTCATTCCTTCATCCGCTCGGGATGAACTCGAGGAGAGGTTTCTTTTGCTGAAACAAGGATCCAAGACGGTTACGGAATATCAGCGGGAATTCCAGCATCTCGCAAGGTTTTCGGACTCTTACGAGTTGGACGATAGAGGCTATGCCAAGCGTTTCTACAAAGGGCTGCGAGATCCCCTAAGGCAGGCCCTTTTGTTTATAGCGGATGCTAGCTTGGCGGAGATCATTGATATGGCGAAAATATTGGAGGCGGACCACTTGGGAAGTGGTAAGAGGTCTGCAGAAGGTGTTATGGAAGCCGGCCCAAGCAATAGGAGGAGACAGGACTTCAGAGGAGGAAGAGGATATCAAAGAGGTGGAGGGCGTTTCCACCGAAACTATAGGGTGGAGCATCCGGTTCCGCAGCCACCCGCGTTGCCTCCACCGCCACAGCCTCAGCAATTCCAGCAACATGAGGGGCGTCGTGGGCTGGTGTGCTTCGAATGTAACCAGCCGGGCCACATTCGACGTTTCTGCCCGCGGTTGTTTGGAAATGTCCCTCCTGCTCTCCCTCCGGCAGCCCCTCGAGGACGGGGTCACATACATGGTCGAGGACGAGGACCACGAGGAGGAAACCCCGGTCCTGCCCAGGATCAAGTGTACGCGCTGGACATGGCGCAAGAACGGAACCCCCAAGATGTGATTGCAGGTATGGTTTAATTAATTATCACATTTTCATTGCTTAACTTAAACTTGCATAGGACTTACTATACACATAGCAATAAGTTTTGGTTATTGGTACTTAGGCACTGTGATAGTTGGCGGGAAGACGACCTACGCGCTGTTCGATACCGGTGCCTCACACTCCTTTGTGTTCGAGGATTTCATTAAAGGCATGGAGGGTGTGAAATATTTTACTGGAATAGCCCGACGAGTGCGCCTCCCGGACGGCTCAGAGATGATCACTACCGCCAAGTGCGAGTTTGAGATACTTATTGAGGGAAGGCCCTTCGATACGCCTGCCACAGTCTTGAAAATGCCGGAGTTTGACATCATTCTGGGCATGGCGTGGTTGGACTGTCACTTTCCAAGGATCGACTGTGTGGAGAAGCGGATCTATTTGAGACATGGAGACTCCGACATCATCTTCCAAGGTATTAGCTTCGCACCTCGTATGTCGTTATCTTCCGTTCAGGTTGTAAAGGCCCATATGAAGGGGGATGAAGTCTTCATGATCTGGTTCGAGTTGAAGGAGGTAACATTGGATGTGAAAGACGTACGGGTGGTGAGGGACTTCCCCGAGGTATTTCCTGAGAAAATGCCAGGATTACCCCCGTATAGAGAGGTTGACTTCCAGATTAATCTAGTACCGGGTGCCAAGCCTGTATCTAAGGCCCCTTACTGAATGGCCCCAAAGGAACTCACAGAGTTTAGAGTTCAACTGCAAGAACTGGTGGAGTCAGGGTTCGTTCGCCCTAGTTCGTCACCCTAGGGAGCCCCTGTACTGTTCGTGAAGAAGAAGGATGGAACCCTTCGCTTGTGCATAGATTATCGGGAACTCAATCGGCTGATGGTGCGGAACACGTATCCGCTACATCAGATCGACGAGTTATTTGATCAACTAGTGGGAGCGCATTGGTTTTCCAAGATGGACTTGCGCTCAGGATATTATCAGTTGAGAATACAAGAAGGGGACATCCATAAAACGGCCTTTAGTTCAAGATATGGGTTGTACGAGTTCACGGTAATGCCATTTGGGCTCACCAATGCCCCTTCGGCTTTCATGAGCCTGATGAACAAGGTGTTTGAACCTTATTTGGACATCTTCGTCATTGTTTTCATCGACGACATCCTAGTCTACTCGAAGACGGAGGAGGAGCATGTCGAGCACCTGACCTTGGTGTTGAAGAAATTGAAGGAGCATGCCTTGTACGCCAAATTTAGCAAATGTGAATTCTGGCTTAAGGAGATTGCTTTCCTGGGGCATATGATCAGCAGAACAGGACTAGCGGTGGATCCAGCCAAGGTGAGTGCAATGAAGGAGTGGACACCTTTAAAGTCGGCGGCCGATGTGCGGAGTTTTCTTGGACTTGCCGGGTACTACCGCAAATTCGTAAAAGGATTCTCCAAGATTGCCCTTCCTCTTACCTCCCTGACGAAGAAAGGTGTGCCATTTGAGTGGACACCTTAATGTGAAGCGACATTCCAAGAGTTAAAGGATAAACTTACCTCTGCCCCCATCCTTGCACTTCCGTCTGAGAAGGAAGGATTTCAAGTTTACACGGACGTATCGTACCAAGGGATGGGAGCGGTATTGATGCAGCACGGGAACGTAATCGCTTATTGAAAGACTTGATTTCAAGAGCCTAGACACGGGGGGGGGGGGGGGGGTGAATAGGTTCTAATTTTTCATTTCAAAATTTTAGACAAATAACAATATCTATCTCAGCACAACAAAAATATAAATCACAGAACAAAGAACACATCACATCATATACCAGGTTTATAGTGGTTCCCCAAGGTCTGGGTACATCCACTTTCCCCCTTCTCCTATCCATTAACGAACTGGATTCGGCCCAACTTCCTTCCACTTACTCAGATCCATAGATCTTACAACTCAGAACCAGATTGGTTCCTACAGCTCAGACTTATACAAGTCCTACCTCAAATTCTTCCCCAAGAACCCTTCCTCAGGCCTCAGCCCTACCTCAACATATGTTACTAGGCTTACAACTCAGACTTTCACAAGTCCTACACCTCAGGCACACAGCCCTACCTCAGTCTTTATAATTACAGGCTTACAACTCTGATCTTACAACAGATCCTACAAGGAATTGTTTGATTAAGAGATACAGTAACTTCACCAGATAGATTTCTTCACTGGTGAGAGCTTCTTGGTCAGTTCTTGAATAAACTGAACTTCTGATCCAACCCAACTTAGCCGTTTCAAAGCTTCTTGATAGAACAAAATAAGGTTGATCTTCAATTGATGTAGAATTTGATCTTTCGATAGCTTCCTTCTTGGATTCAGAATGAGATCTGAATCTATTTTGTAGACTGTTCTGGATCTGCCTTCATAAGGGTTTCCCCTTTTCTTGTTGTAGAAAAACTCTCTCTGAAGAATTCACTTCTTAGTGTTGTGTCTCTTCTGTCTCTCTTAAAACAGTCCTTTATATAGAGTTTTCTCCGGATTACCGGCTGATCCGATTTAAAACAATCTTCTGACAGTTCTGACAAAGGTGTCAGACCGGTTGGTTATGACAGCTGATTCTTCAAAACACTTTCCAACACATCATGAAATAGTCAGCAAATTGCTTCACATGTGTCGACACACATGGATTAAGTGTGGACACAAGTCTTGATGATGTCGACACAGTACTCCATGTGTCGACATAGTCATTCTTCTGGTACTCAACATAGCATCTGTTAAATGTGTCGACACAAGTCCTGTGTGTCGACACAATTCTGCTTCCAGTGTCGACTAAACTTCTGGGTGTCGATACAGCTTCTGCTTTTAGTGTCGACTAAACTTCTGGGTGTCGACATAACTTCTGCTTTCAGTGTCGACTTAACTCTGATAGTCGACACAGCTTCTGCTTTCAGTGTCGACTTAACTCTGATAGTCGACACAGCTTCTGCTTTCAGTGTCGACTAAACTCTGATAGTCGACACAGCTTCTTCTTTAGATGTCGACGCAATTTTTCACAAGTGTCGGCACAATTCTTCACAAGTATCGACTCTTGTTCTTAGAAAATTTTCTTCCAATTCTTAAACCTGCACCATGAAACTCAAACATACATCAAATACAAATTGATGTATATCATTGATTAAGATGAGGCTTCTCCAAATCTGGTACATATTAACAGTGTACCCAACAATCTCCCCCTATTTGGAGAAGTCATAACCTTTAGTCAAAGATATACATCACTCATAATAAAACAAATAAAAAGAATAGATGTATAAACATTTCACTGCAGGGTAACATATAAACATTGTCAACAACTAAAATGAATACTGAAATAGATTTCATTTAATTAGAGAGAAATTCTATGTTGACACAGTTTACATTAGAACAAAAACCAAAAGATTATATTGTTCTATACATAAGCCTAACAATCCTATAACTGACTAGGCTCCTTAATCACAATGCCTTTTCCTGATTTGATCTGAGCCTGCATAGTGGGTTCAGCATCATCAGCAGGTTTCTTTCCTTTCAGATCCTTCTTTTTCTATTCTTCAGCCCTTATCCTTTGCCTTTCAAAATAATGAAAAGGCTTTGGGAAGTACTTGCTAGGCTCTAGAGCATTAACAGGTAACTTCCCAGCTTTTGTTTTCCTTCTGTATTGAAGAATGACTTCCTGCCTGGCTTGATACTTGTTCCACTCTTGCTCAGTATACCATTTATCCCTTTCATGGGCATGGTCCTTCACAGCTTTTCAGGCAGTCAATATAATGTTCCTGGAAGTAGGGCTCCATTACTCAAAATCAGGCTTCAACTCAGCCTGTTCTCTAAACCTTTTCTTGGACAATTGTGCTTCCTTCTGAGCTTCCTTGGCAGCCACTGACATTTCCACTTTTTCAAGAATAATATTGTTAACGTCCTATGGAGGGCTGTACATTAACTGAACTTCTTGGTGAACCATGTCAAAATCAGCTGGAGGGTAAATAACCTGAGCAACTTCAGGTTGTTCTCCTTCAATATAGGCAGGTTGCACACCAGACTCAGCAACATTATCATCATCACACAGGGGTGGATATCCAAGAGTTGCTTTGATGCTATTTGATATCCATTTAGCATGATCTGAGCTGGCTTTAACTAACACCCTCTCCCCCTTTATGACTTCTCTTGCTACATGATCCATGAGATCATCCTTTTGAAATCTAACTTGATCAGCCAAGTAGTTTGTGCCCTCTTTATAGTAAGTCCTGAACTTTTTCAACTGATCAGAGATTAATGCCTGTGATGTATTCAGAGCATTCTGGAATGTGGCTAAGTTTTCCTGAAGTTTCTTATCAAATTCCAATTTCTCTTTAGCCATGGCTTCATGTGATGCTGTGGCAGTATTCTTCAACTCAGTGACTATCACATTATGTGATTCAGTCAAATTATCATTCATTCTGATCTGATTTTCTAGAATATAGCCTTGCTTGATCACAAAATCATCAATTTGTGTTCTTGTTTCTTGTTGCTGCTTTGCCAGAAAAACTACAGCATTGCCTCACTTATGAAAGCAATCTGTCATTTCCTTTTTATTCTGATTGACTTCAAATCTGATGGATTTGATATCTTGAGCCAAATCAAACTGAAGTGTTTTGTGGCTTTCATCCACATATTTTTCCAAAGACAGCCTTTGCTCATCTAATTTCACTTGCAATTGGACCAGTAGGGAACTGAAATTCATGCTTGGAGCAGGTGGTGGTGTGACTGTGTGTAAGGCTTTTTTATAGCCTGAGCTCCATTTCCTTAAGGCAGCTAGCTTCCTTTTCTTAGCCATTGAGGCTTCTTCATCATCAGAAGATTCTGAGGAACTTTGTATATTCACTGGTTCCTTATTAGTTGGGGAATGCTGAGACATCTCCCCCTCAGTTCCTGGTAGTTCTTTGTCTATGCTTTGCTGCTCCCCCTCAGTTCCTGCTATTGGTTGTTCAGGGAATAGCTCTTCCATAGTTACCTCTTGCTGCATTTGAATAGGAGGAACAAAATTCATTTGGAAAACTGAAGGTTCTCCCTGGACATCCAGATCTTTGTCCAGGACTGTCTCTATATTTACTTGATTATTTTGAGCAATATCTTGTATTTACTCATCTTATGCTTCATTCTCAGCATGTAACAATACTTCAGTGTTGATATCTGACACTATTTCCATAATAGTATCAGCAACATGCTCACTTTCTAGAGCAGCTTCAGCAATACCTCCCCCTTGGGCAGGCAGCTCAATGTGTACAGTGTCTTGTACAGCTGGTTTAGAACTTTCTCCCCCTGGAGTGGAGACTACCTGTTGCTCTAAGAGCATTCTGCTCTCCACTTGATCCTGTACCTCTTCTTGTTGCCTGTCTTCATCTGAACTTAAGACTACATCTTCTTCAGAATCACTGGAGGATTCTGTTTGTTGAATAACCTTTTTCTGCCGTTTATCTTTCTTAACTTGTTTTTGAGGAGAAGATACTTCCTTTGTCAATACTCTATCCCATCTGGATAGAATTCTCACATCCATCCTCCTCATGTGGTTGATTTTGGTTCCTGGAAGTTTGTTCAAAATATCTGGTAATATAGAAGATAGACATAAACTCAAAATCCTTCCCAGATTTGGTTTCTTTATTCCTTCTTGAAGTTTGTCAAAAACTATGGATGCCCAGTCTGTTCTCATAGTGAAAATAATCCTTGTCATCAGATTGAACATGTGGACTGAAATTCTGTCATGTCCACCAGTCTTACACAGAATTACCTTGCCAACTATCTCAGACAGAAACTTTCCTTGGGAATTCATCCCTTTTCGAGCAATAGATGATCCAAACCTGATATCAGGATTCAGCCCGCACCAACTTAGTGCTTCTTTAGTCTTGGATGAAACAATTTCGTCATCATCCTTAACCATGGGAAGTTGGAGTGATTTCCTGATAGTTTTTAGTGTTAGTCTAACTCGGGAATCTTGAACTGTGGCTTTGATTTTCTTCCCTTCTGTGTCCACTGTAGCAGATGAATAGAACTCCAGTACTTCTTTATGCCAAATATTTGTTGTTTCTGAGACCAAGAATTCTAAACCATTATCTGAAATTAGGGTAATGACACCCTGAATTTCTTGTGAAGCTGTCGTGAATCCTCCACGAACCAGCTCATATCCTTCATTTACCTTAACATCCTGGTGAGGTGACATTGTCGAGAAAGATGGAAGAGGAAAGAAGAGAAGATCTTTGTCGACACAAGGTGCAGATCCTAGATTTCTAAAAGCGTATTCGACCATAGTTTGGCTTTACCTATTTATAGTGTTTGCGTAAAAGGCAGGTCAAAAGACGGGCCTTAGTCAACAAAATTTCTACATGTGTCAACAAAAATTACCTAGGTCTCGACAACACTTAGATTTAGTCGACACGACTAGGTATCGACATACTTGTGTCATAGTCGACACGAACTGGTCATGTGTCGACATAGTTGTGTCATAGTCGACACGGACTGGTCATGTGTCGACAGAGTTATGTCGACACTAACTTTTGTGTGTCGACACGAAAAATCTTCTAGATACAAGATCTCGACAAGGTTGTGTCGACACCTATACTTCTGTCGACACAGACTTTGTACTTAGACAAATTTCCTGAGAAATTTGTACTTACATATACTTCTTAGGGAAGCTTGTGCTAACCTATTCTAGGTTCAACATACCTAACTCAATTTTAAAATAATTGAATTTAATTTCATCAGAGGTTTTGTAAATATATCAGCTATTTGATTATTTGTAATTACAAATTCCAGATTAATATCTTCCTTCTCAACATGTTCTCTGATGAAATGAAACTTAATTTCTATATGCTTGGTTCTACTGTGTGATACAAGATTCTTAGCAATAGAAATAGCACTTGTAGAATCACAAAACAGTGGAATTCTACTTACCTTGATGTCATAATCTTCTAGTTGGTGCTTTATCCATAACAACTGTGCACAGCAAATCCCTACAGCTACATATTCAGATTCAGCTGTTGATATAACTACACTTGTTTGCTTCTTGCTGCACCATGACACCAGCCTTCCTCCTAGGAATTGACAAGTTCCTGTTGTACTCTTCCTGTATTCTTTGCATCCTGCAAAATTTGCATCTGAGAAACCTGTTAGTAAGAAATATCTATTCTTAGGGTACCAAAGGCCTAGATTAGGTGTGCCCTTAAGATATCTCAATATTCTTTTGATTGCAGTATAATGAGATTCCTTTGGGCAAGCTTGGTACCTAGCACAGACACATGTTGCATACATGATGTCAGGTCTACTAGCAGTCAAATAGAGTAGGGATCCAATTATTCCTCTATACAAAGACTCATCAACTGATTTCTCTGCTTCATCTTTGCCTATAGGCATACTTGTTCCCATTGGAGTTTTCATGGTGGAGGCTGAGTACATGCCATATTTCTTAATCAACTCCTTTGTGAACTTAGACTGAGATATGAACAATCCATCATCAGTCTGTATAACTTGAATTCCCAAGAAGAACTTCAGTTCACCCATACTGCTCATCTCAAACTTCCCTTGCATAAGTTTGACAAACTTCCTACAACGGTTGTTTTCAGTTGAACCAAAGATAATGTCATCAACATATATCTGTACTAGGATTATCTTGCCTTTAGATTCCCTAAAGAATAGAGTTTTGTCAATCTTTCCTCTAGAGAACTTATTCTCAATAAGAAAAGCAGACAAGGTTTCATACCAAGCCCTTGGGACTTGTTTCAAACCATATAGAGCTTTCCTAAGCCTATATACATAATCAGGAAAATGAGAATCTACAAAACCCGAGGGTTGTTCAACATAGACTTCCTCTTTTAAGTCACCATTCAGAAATGCTGACTTTACATCCATCTGATATACCTTAAACCCTTGATAGGCTGCATAGGCCAAGAACAATCTTATAGCCTCCAACCTTGCCACTGGAGCAAAGGTTTGATCAAAGTCAATCCCTTCCTCTTGCCTGTAGCCTTTTGCTACCAATCTGGCCTTGTTCTTGATTATAATACCATTCTCATCAAGTTTGTTCCTGTAGATCCACTTGGTTCCTATGATGTTATGATCCTTTGGTTTAGGAACCAGTTCCCATACATTGCATCTTTTGAATTGAGTCAACTCTTCTTGCATAGCATCAATCCAGTTTGTGTCTAGCATGGATTCTTCAAACTTTCTGGGTTATATTTGTGACAAGAAGCTAGAGCATAAGACTGAGTTCATACTTTTGCTTCTAGTTAGATCACCTTGACTTGCATCACCAAAATTTTGGTGTGCTGGGTGATCCTTCAGGTGTCTTCTTGCTGGAGGAAATCTGTCAATCTCATGGACTTCTTAATTTTCCTCAAACTGATGCTCCTCATTGTCTTCTTCAACCAGTGAGTCTTGTTCTCCCCCTAGACAGCAAGCATCTTTTTCTTCATCCAACCCAGCAGGTACCTCTTCATTGAGGACTAGCTTGTCCAGCCTGTCTGTTATACCTGTAGAACTAACTGAAGAACTAGACAATTCACTGTTAATCAACTTAGACTCATCAAATACAACATGGATAGATTCCTCTACAACTTGGGTCGTTAAGTTGTAGATTCTATATGCCCTACTATTATTGCTGTACCCAACAAATATACCTTCTAGGGATTTGGCAGCAAACTTTGTTTGGTAGTGCTTACCATTAACTAGTACATAACACTTGCTACCAAAGATTCTAAAGTAGGAAATATTTGGTTTTCTGCCTTTCAGAATCTGATAGGGAGCCATCTTATGTTTCTTATTGATGGAGGCTCTATTGAGAACATGACATGCAATATTTACTGCCTCAGCCCAGAAGTACTCAGGGAGAGTAGTGTCACTAAGTAGTGTTCTACTTGCCTCAATTAGAGTCCTATTCTTTCTTTCAACAACTCCATTTTGCTGAGGAGTTCTTGGTGAGGAGAATTCCTGATGAATCCCAAGTTCATCACAAAAATTTGTCATACATTCAGACTGAAATTCAGTTCCATGGTCACTTCTGATTTTGACCACTGAACTGTTATATTCATTCTGAATTTGTCTAACAAAACTCTGGAAAACAGATGGGGTTTTAGATTTCTGCCTCAAGAAGAAAACCCATGTATATCTAGAATAGTCATCCACAATAACTAATGTGTATACTTTCCTACCAAGACTATGAACTAACATAGGACCAAACAAATCCATATGTAAGAGATATAAACATCTCATTGAATCTTTGATATCAAGTGCATGGAAAGAGGACTTAGTCTGTTTGCCCTTTTGGCAAGCTGAGCACACACCATCTTTAATGCACTTGACTTGAGGACCATTCCTCACTAACCCCATACTGAACAGCTGTCCTATTGACTTATAGTTCAGATGGGCAAGCCTCTTGTGCCATTTGACACACAAGGAAGCTTTTTCTCCTGCAACAAGACAAATGGGTGAGTTGTCAAACTCACAATCTAGGTTAAGATAGTATACATTCCCTTTCCTAGTGCTAGTCAAAATGATCTCTTGATCACTTGACCTTCTTATTTGGCACTCCCCTTTGAGAAAGGAGATGTCATAACCTAGATCACTAAGTTGACTTATGTTGATCAGGTTATGTTTTAGACCCTTCACATAAGCCACTTTAGTGATAGTAATTGAATCGCTAAAAATATTACCAAATCATTTGATGATTCCTTTTTCTGATCCACCAAAGATTACTTTGGGTCCATTCTCTTTGGGTACATAGTCCCTCAACATTATTCTTGTCCCAGTCATGTGTCTGGAACAACCACTATCTAAGTACCATATAGAGGTATGGTCACTTGGATTCACCTGCATCAAATACAGAATCACTTACCCTTAGAACCCAAATTGTTATTGGGTCCTAGGTCATTGTTAGATTGAAATCCTGCAGCTGTTCTGACAGGTAGACTACTCTTGGTTTTAACACTTGTGTTGAACCAACAATCGATGGCAAAATGGCCCACCTTGCCACAGCACCGACACTCAAATCTATTATACCTTCTCTTAGGTACAGTTTTTACTACTTTGTTGCCAGTAGTTCTGTTTAGTGTAGGTGTTGGAGCAGTAAACCCAAAGAATTCTATTGAAACCGATGGGCTTGCACATTTCCTTAGAGGTTTTATAGTGCACCGAATTCTGAAATGTGACATCATCTATATCACTTACTATAATGTTTTGTGCTCTTTTGTCTAGTGTTGCCAGGATGATCTCATCCTTAGTCATTTCAGAATAACTCTTAGGGGTTTTAACATTTGCATCCAGAACTGATACCTTCATTGGAATGAAGGGACCCTCTTGTATTGTGATGTAGATTCTTGGATCAGATGCTTCCATAAACAACCTGACCCTTTCCTTCCATATGCCAAAGCATTCTTTCCTGCAGATAGGCAGTTTCATAGATCCAAATTCCTTCCGATTCTCTATTGAACCCATTCTTGAAATATGTTATTTTCCTTGAAGGTTCACTCAGACTATTAGGTCAATCTTTGAGCAACCTGGTTTTGATACCACTTGAAAGACTTGATTTCAAGAGCCTAGACACCTAGGGGGGTGAATAGGTTCTAATTTTTCCTTTCAAAATTTTAGGCAAATAGCAATATCTATCTCAGCACAGCAAAAATATAAATCACAGAACAAAGAACACAACACAGCATACACCAGATTTATAGTGGTTCCCCAAGGTCTGGGTGCAACCACTTTCCCCCTTCGCCTATCCAGTAACGAACTGGATTCGGCCCAACTTCCTTCCACTTACTCAGATCCACAGATCTTACAACTCAGAACCAGATTGGTTCCTACAGATCAGACTTATACAAGTCCTACCTCAGATTCTTCCCCAAGAACCCTACCTCAGGCCTCAACCCTACCTCAGCCTATGTTACTAGGCTTACAACTCAGACTTTCACAAGTCCTACACCTCAGGCACACAGCCCTACCTCAGCCTTAATAATTATAGGCTTACAACTCAGATCTTACAACAGATCCTACAAGGAATTGTTTGATTAAGAGATACAGTAACTTCACCAGATAGATTTCTTTACTGGTGCGAGCTTCTTGATCAGTTCTTGAATAAACTGAACTTCTGATCCAACCCAACTTAGTCGTTTCAAACTTTTTGATAGAACAAAATAAGGTTGATCTTCACTTGATGTAGAAGTTGATCTTCTGATAGCTTCCTTCTTGGATTCAGAATGAGATCTGAATCTACTTTGCAGACTGTTCTGGATCTGCCTTCATAAGGGTTTCCCCTTTTCTTGTTGTAGAAAAACTCTCTCTGAAGAATTCACTTCTTAGTGTTGTGTCTCTTCTGTCTCTCTTAAAACAGTCCTTTATATAGAGTTTCCTCCAGATTACCGGCTGATCCGGGTTAAAACAATCTTCTGACAGTTCTGACAAAGGTGTCAGACCGGTTGGTTATGACAACTGATTCTTCAAAACATTTTCCAACGTAGTATGAAATAGTCAGCAAATTGCTTCACATGTGTCGACACATATGGATTAAGTGTCGACTCAAGTCTTGATGATGTCGACACAGTACTTCATGTGTCGACATAGTCATTCTGCTGGTACTCAACATAGCATCTGTTAAATGTGTCGACACAAGTCCTATATGTCGACACAATTCTGCTTCCAGTGTCGACTAAACTTCTGGGTGTCGACACAGCTTTTGCTTTTAGTGTCGACTAAACTTCTGGGTGTCGACATAACTTCTGCTTTTAGTGTCGACTTAACTCTGATAGTCGACACAGCTTCTGCTTTCAGTGTCGACTTAACTCTGATAGTCGACACAGCTTCTGCTTTCAGTGTCGACTAAACTCTGATAGTCGACAGAGCTTCTTCTTTAGATGTCGACGCAATTCTTTATAAGTGTCGACACAATTCTTCACAAGTGTCGACTCCTGTACTTAGAAAATATTCTTCCAATTCTTAAACCTGCACAATGAAACTCAAACATACATCAAATACAAATTGATGTATATAATTGATTAAGATGATGCTTCTCCAAATCTGGTACATATTAACAGTGTACCCAACACTTATGCTTCAAGGCAGTTAAAGAAACATGAAATCAATTACCCGATTCATGATTTGGAGCTGGGAGCAGTGGTGTTCGCCTTGAAGGTTTGGAGACATTATTTATACGACGTCCACTGCGAGATCTTTTCAGACCACAAAAACTTGAAGTACGTTCATACTCAGAAGGAGTTGAACTTGAGACAACGGTGGTGGTTAGAATTTCTATGCGACTATGAGTTCACTTTGAACTACCGCTCCGGAAAAGCGAACTCGGTAGCCGATGCATTGAGTAGAAAAGTACCAGGCTTTAGCCCAGAGTCTCGGTTGATGAGCATGGAGTTGGCTCAGATGATTGAGGAGATGGGTATTACTTTGATATATATGGCTCCTTTGGCCGAGTATACAGAGTTCCTGGCAAGCATGAGCATAGTTTGTGATATCCGGGACCGAATTCGGTTGGAGCATGGAATGGATGCAGCTTTGGGCCCGACAATGAAGTCAATCGAAGAGGGGACTATGGATGAGTATACGCTAAAAGACGGCCTTGTTTATTTCCGTGCCCAGCTCTACATTCCCAAGGGCGGTAAAATCCGGGAGGATATCTTGAGAGAGGCTCATTGCTCTCAATATTCAGTGCACCCGGGTATTGCTATGATGTACGCCGGTTTGCGGAAGACCATGTGTTGGCCGGGAATGAAGAAGGATGTCTGATATTATGTTATACATTGTGAAGCTTGTCAAAGGGTGAAGGCAGAATATAAAAGTCCCGGTGGTTTGTTGCAGTCGTTGCCCATCCCTGAATGGAAGTTTGAGGATCTCTCCATGGACTTCATCCATGGGCTACCACGTTCACGCTCAGGGTATGACTTGGTGTGGGTGATCGTTGATCGACTGACAAAAGTAGCCCGGTTCATCCCGATGAAGAAGGAAGCTCATGTGGATGTCTTAGTATGCCTCTTTGTGGAGCAGTTCGTACGGTATCATGGCATGCCTAAGATAATTGTTTCCGACCGTGATGGTCGTTTCACCTCCAAGGAGTGGAAGGCGGTACAGGCGTATTTGGGTTCGCGCCTTACCTTCAGCACCGCGTTTCATTCTCAGACGGACGGGCAGTCTGAGAGGACCATCAGGACTTTGGAGGATCTGTTGAGATTGTGCGTGTTGGATAGAGGAGAGCCGTGGGAAAGGCTCTTACCACTGGTGGAATTCTCCTACAAAAACAGCCATCAGACGAGCATCGGCATGGCGCCCCATGAAGCCCTTTATGGAAGGTGTAGAACCCCTTGTCTTGGGTGCAAGATGAAGACCCGAAGGCTTTGGGAATCGAGTATATTGATGACACTAATGCGGTGGTTAGAATGATACGGGATCGCATGTTGGAGGCTCAGAGTCGGCAGGCAAAGTATTATAACGCGAAGCACCGAATGGTGGAGTTTCAAGTGGGTGATAAGGTGTTTCTGAAGATTCGGCCGATGCATGGACTGTCACGGGTTCGTGGTGTGAAAAAGCTCAGCCCAAGGTATGTTGGGCCTTATACTATACTAGAAAGGATTGGCCCGTTGGCCTATCGGATGGAGTTACCGTGTAACGCCCCCACCCGTCCCATGACATATAACGGTGGGTCCGGCCGGGGCCCCACGCCATATATCACAGACAAGCGAAGGAATTACTTGTGGAAATCAAAATCTATTCGTATCCTTAACTCATTCATTCTAGCACAACATTTTTACGTTAGCATGAACTCAAACCAGATGTCCACCAATACATAAATGCCATATTTATATATATCAACAACACCAAGAATGTATACAACCCACACACCCTGGCCTTATGGCCTTACAGGTTCTTCGCATGGCCTTCAAGGGCTGACAGCAGCAAGCTAGCCATTCCACGTGTTCACTCCACCTGCATTTTTGCCATCCAAGCCAACACAGAAAACAAAGTAACGGTCAGCATGTGGCTGACCCATTATAACGACCCTACCCCCTACCCGGGGTAGTGGTTCCTTCCCTGCATACAGTGCCATCATCTATCATCAAGCATCATCAAGCATCATAGGTATATCATTCTCTTTATCCCGCTAGCAAACACATCACATCACAAACGCTGGAATCCACCAGACTCTCCGTGCACTCAGGGCACCTTCTTGGCGTACCAGAATCCACCAGTCATACTCTGCCGATCAGAGGTTTTAACTTGTTGGTTGACCGGAACTAGTCCACCAATCTCGCAAGCTGGCGACATCCCGCCCAAACCAATCAGAGGTACATCCTCATAGCATCCATAAACAACCAGAGTAGATCGACCCACACCATGTGGTGTAGCAAGCCGGGTTTATCCAAGCTCCCCAGACATTACCACCCATCGACCCCCCTCCTATTCCGATCGACCCACCCATGTGGTGCAACAAGCCGGGATTACCTCGGCTCCCCATGCATTGCCACCAATCGATCCCTACCTAACTAGATCAACCCACCCTAGTGGTGTAACAGGCCGAGTTTATCTCGAGCTCCCCAGGCATGCTACCAATTGATCATATCATAACTAGGAGCTTCACCAAAGCCTCCTCACATTCATCATCACATCCATACATTCATCACAACAGAAATCCATTTACATCGCATCAAATCCACGGAGTCTTCTCCAGTTTACCCATGAACATCACCAATCCAGACTACCAGTCCAGATGGGCTTCACACAGCATGCCTATACCGTACTCCATATTTCCGGCTCTAGATGCAGACTCAACAAAGGAATCTCTTCCGCAATCTACCTCTTGGTGGAGGATTCCAAGCACATGCATAAAGGAAGGACTTAGATGTCCAAGAAGGAGATCGTTACCCTTGAAGACCGCTTCGGTGCCATGAAGTAGCCGGATGGAAATCACCGCCTCGGCTCTGCCTTCACGAATCTGATCTCGGATCTTCAATCCGCACTCACAGCTCCTACAGCAGCTGGTAGTCTCCTTCCTTCTCTCTTTCCCTTAGGCCTTTCTTCCTCTCTCTCTTGGAATAAGATGAAGAAGAAGAAGAAGAAAAGAAAGGGTTATATCCCCTTTTTCTCGGCCTTCAAAACACCTGGACAGAGCCCATCCACTGGATCCAGGAAGAGGGAATCAAACGACTCAGATTTGGCCAGAAAAGCTTTAACACGGCCCGACACGCCCTGTGACACGCCCGTGTCACAGGCCGTGTCCCCTTAAGCGATAGTCAACCGACTCAGTCCAGCCAATACACGGCCGTGTGACACGCCCGTGTCACGTGTCATGTCCATGACACGCCCTCAGACACACCCGTGTCTGAGGCCGTGTGCATCAGGATGCACACTCTCAAAACCACCCGAGACTCACACGGCCCTGGGATACGCCCGTATTCCAGGCAGTGTGCACATGGACACACCCGTGTCCCGCAAACACGCCCTAGCTAAAAACGTCGAGCTGAGTTCGTCGACCACTGACACGCCCTGTGACACGCCCGTGTCACAGGCTGTGTCCTCACTCGACACTCGACACTCGACGATCATCGAGCAAAATTCATCGACCTCACGTCCTGACATAACCCAGGCATGACACGCCCTGGGACACGCCCGTGTCCCAGGCCGTGTCACCCATGCCTGAATCCAAAATGGCCCAAATTGACCCAATTGACTTCGGGGTGTTACAATCCTCCCCTCCTTCAAAGAATTTCGTCCTCGAAATGTAACTCCAATCAACCACAGAATCACAAAATATTACACCCCAAGCCATCACACATACTCATACGAACAAAAAATAGCACAAACATACATTCCTAACTTCCACTTGTGCACAGTCAGCCACAAAATATATCAGAACAAAACATCATGATCAAGCTATCTCCTCACTATCACAAGTGCACCAAACTTTGATAACTATGTACAACATCTTTCATTTATCATAAGCATAGTAGGAAGTCAAGTCACGATTCACCTCCGCTCAGCCTCTCGATTAGACAAATTAAACACCCGAGGCTGAATTTCACCAACTGAGCTTTGCGGCTCTTGCACTTCCATATCATGCAATCGAGGTTGCGTCCGGGGTGCAAATGACTCAGCCACTGCTTTACCCTTTTCTTTATATGACGCACCTGTCTTTTTCTCACTCCCTGGAGGGTCATTCCAATAGAAGTTTGCTATGTGTCCTTGCTGCCCACATTTATAGCAGATACGTGTATCAACACGTCCTGGCCCATAAGTCGCCCCCGAAGAAACAGTCGACGGAGCTGACTCCGCAGGCCTAAATCTTTTCTTCTCTCGTCTTCTAAACTCCGATTGATCCTATTGCGGCACTTTAAAATCTGGCTTTTCCGCTGCCAGTCTCTTATTTTCTTGTACCCGCTTCATGTCCTTCTCCAACGCACGGGCCGTATCGACCAATGCTTGGAAGCCTTGACTCACTGAACTCGGGAGTGCTAGCCTCAATTCATCCCGCAGTCCTTCATAAAACCGGTTTGTCTTTCGCGCTTCCTCCGCAAAGGTAGATCCCGCATATCTCCCCAATCTCGTAAACTCATGCATGTAGGTATCAATATCCCGCTCACTCTGCACCAGACGTAGAAACTCATTTTCCATCGCAATCCACTGCGACACTGGCACATACTTGGCTAAAAATATTCGGGAGAATTCATCCATTGAAACCTCCGTTAAACCTCGACCTGCCAAGTGATGCACTTCCATCTCATCCCACCATAATCTCGCATCTCCTTCCAAGAGAAAAGTGGCCAACGTCACTTTCTGCTCCTCTACCGTCCTGATTGCAGTTAGGATCCTTTTTACCCTCGCCAACCAATCTTCCGCCTGCGTTGGGGAAAGCGCTCCACCAAACGTCGGTGGATGAAAGTGCATAAAACGTGACAATGACTCGTCACTTGCTTGCGGCTCCACCACCACTGCAGCATGCTCTTGCCTTGCACCAGGCCTTGCCTGTCCAGTAGGTTGTGCCTGTAACACTGCAAGCACCATCTCCGTCACCACCCGTATGGCCTCTGCCGAGGGAGGCGTAGGCGCTTCAACGAGTGCTGCACTCTCATCAGACCGCTGGGGCTCAGACGGCCCAGCTCCATCCCTCGCCACCTATCAATATACAGAACACCATTAATACTTCATATCATAACGGTACTGCTACATTGACTACACACACACGCTCATCATGTGCATGCCATACATTCCTAGTGGACATTCGTGAGTTCAATTATGTTCTCTCCCTCCCAAACAATCTCAACCTGGCTCTAATACCACTTTGTAACGCCCCCACCCGTCCCATGACATATAACGGTGGGTCCGGTCGGGCCCCATGCCATATATCACAGACAAGCGAAGGAATTACCTGTGGAAATCAAAATCTATTCGTATCCTAAACTCATTCATTCTAGCGCAGTATTTGTACGTTTGCATGAACTCAAACCAGAATGTCCACCAATACATAAATGCCACATTTATATATATCAACAACACTAGGAATGTATACAACCCACACACCCTGGCCTTATGGCCTTACAGGTTCCTCTGTTACACATAAATAGTTTCGTACATCGGAACACAGGCCGGCCACACATGAAATCCAAACACAATTCTTCGCAAGGCCTTCAAGGGCCGACAACAACAAGCTAGCCATTCCACGTGTTCACTCCATTTACATTTTTGCCATCCAAGCCAACACAGAAAACAAAGTAACGGTCAGCATGTGGCTGACCCATTATAACGACCCTACCCCCTACCCAGGGTAGTGGTTCCTTCCCTGCATACAGTGCCATCATCTATCATCAAGCATCATCAAGCATCATAGGTATATCATTCTCTTTATCCCGCTAGCAAACACATCACATCACAAATGCTGGAATCCACCAGACGCTCCGTGCACTCAGGGCACCTTCTTGGCGTACCGGAATCCACCAGTCATACACCGCCGATCAGAGGTTTTAACTTGTTGGTTGACCGGAACTAGTCCACCAGTCTCGGAAGCTGGCGACATCCCGCCCAAAGCAATCAGAGGTACAACCTCACAGCATCCATAAACAACCAGAGTAGATCGACCCACACCATGTGGTGTAGCAAGTCGGGTTTATCCAAGCTCCCCAGGCATTACCACCCATCGACCCCCCTCCTATTCCGATCGACCCACCCATGTGGTGCAGCAAGCCGGGTTTACCTCGGCTCCCCAGGCATTGCCACCAATCGATCCCTACCTAACTAGATCAATCCACCATAGTGGTGTAACAGGCCGAGTTTATCTCGAGCTCCCCAGACATGCTACCAATTGATCATATCATAACCAGGAGCTTCACCAAAGCCTCCTCACATTCATCATCACATCCATACATTCATCACAACAGAAATCCATTTACATCGCATCAAATCCACGGAGTCTTCTCCGGTTTACCCATGAACATCACCAATCCAGACTACCGGTCCAGATGGGATTCACACAGCATGCCTATGCCATGCTCCATATTTCCGGCTCTAGATACAGACTCAACAAAGGAATCTCTTCCGTAATCCACCTCTTGGTGGATGATTCCAAGCACATGCATAAAGGAAGGACTTCGATGTCCAAGAAGGAGATCGTTACCCTTGAAGACCGCTTCGGTGCCATGAAGTAGCCGAATGGAAATCACCGCCTTGGCTCTGCCTTCACGAATCCGATCTCAGATCTTCAATCCGCACTCACAGCTCCTACAGCAGCTGGTAGTCTTCTTCCTTCTCTCTTTCCCTTAGGCCTTTCTTCCTCTCTCTCTTGTAATAAGATGAAGAAGAAGAAGAAGAAAAGAAAGGGTTATATCCCCTTTTTCTCGGCCTTCTAAACACATGGACAGAGCCCATCCACTGGATCCAGGAAGAGGGAATCAAACGGCTCAGATTTGGCCAGAAAAGCTTGAACACGGCCTGACACGCCCTGTGACACGCCCGTGTCACAGGCCGTGTCCCCTTAAGCGACAGTCAACCGACTCAGTCCAGCCAATACACGGCCGTGTGACACACCCGTGTCACGTGCCGTGTCTATGACACGCCCTCAGACACGCCCGTGTCTGAGGCCGTGTGCATCAGGCTGCACACTCTCAAAACCACCCGAGACTCACATGGCCCTAGGACACGCCCGTGTTCCAGGCCGTATGCACCTGGACACACCCGTGTCCCGCAAACACGCCCTGGCTCAAAACATCGAGCTGAGTTCATCGACCACTGACACACCCTGTAACACGCCCGTATCACAGGCCGTGTCCTCACTCAACACTCGACACTTGACGATCGTCGAGCAAAATTCGTCGACCTCACATCCTGACACAACCCAGGCATGACACGCCCTGGGACACGCCCGTGTCCCAGGCCGTGTCACCCATGCCTGAATCCAAAATGGCCCAAATTGACCCAATTGACTTCGGGGTGTTACAATGCTCCCCTCCTTCAAAGAATTTTGTCCTCGAAATGTAACTCCAATCAGCCACAGAATCACAAAATCTTACACCCCAAGCCATCACACATACTCATACGAACAAACAAACATCACAAATATACATTCCTAACTTCCACTTGTGCACAGTCAGCCACAAAATATATCAGAACAAAACATCATGATCAAGCTATCTCCTCACTGTCACAAGTGCACCAAACTTTGATAACTATGTACAACATCTTTCATTCATCATAAGCATAGTAGGAAGTCAAGTCACGATTCACCTCCGCTCAGCCTCCCGATTAGACAAATTAAACACCCGAGGCTGAATTTCACCAACTGAGCTTTGTGGCTCTTGCACTTCCATAGCATGCAATCGAGGTTGCGTCCGGGGTGCAGATGACTCAGCCACTGCTTTACCCTTTTCTTCATATGACGCACCTGTCTTTTTTTCACTCCCTGTAGGGGCATTCCAACAGAATTTTGCTATGTGTCCTTACTGCTCATATTTATAGCAGATACGTGTATCAACACGTCCTGACCCATAAGTCGCCCCCGAAGAAACAATCGACGGAGCTGACTCCGCAGGCCTAAATCTTTTCTTCTCTCGTCTTCTAAACTCCGATTGATCCGATTGCGGCACTTTAAACTCTGGCTTTTCCGCCGCCAGTCTCTTATTTTCTTGTACCCGCTTCATATCCTTCTCCAACGCACGGGCCGTATCGACCAATGCTTGGAAGCCTTGACTCACTGAACTCGGGAGTGCTAGCCTCAATTCATCCCGCAGTCCTTCATAAAACCGGTTTGTCTTTCGCGCTTCCTCCACAAAGGTAGATCCCGCATATCTCCCCAATCTCGTAAACTCATGCAGGTAGGTATCAATATCCCGCTCACCCTGCACCAAGCGTAGAAACTCATTTTTCATCGCAATCCACTGCGACACTAGCACATACTTGGCTAAAAATATTCGGGAGAATTCATCCATTGAAACCTCCGTTAAACCTCGACCTGCCAAGTGATGCACTTCCATCTCATCCCACCATAATCTCGCATCTCCTTCCAAGAGAAAAGTGGCCAACGTCACTTTCTGCTCCTCTACCGTCCTGATTGCAGTTAGGATCCTTTTTACCCTCGCCAACCAATCTTCCGCCTGCGTTGGGGAAAGCGCTCCACCAAATGTCGGTGGATGAAAGTGCATAAAACGTGTCAATTGTTGGATCCCTAGTTGATTTGGGCTAGGTTCACTGACTTAGGATGTGACCCATCATGTATAGTCTGGGTCAAGTTTGTGTCTTAGAGTCTAGGACAGTCCTCTATCTCAACTTCAGATGGACCAGCCTTCTTCAAGATCATCAGGAACTCCAGATCTATCAGTTTTTCAGACTAAGTGAAATGAGTTCGACGTTCGTCGAACTCAGCTCGATGAAGGAAGTTGTGCGCTCAACGATCGTGAGACAATTTGTAGTACTGAGCTCGACGAAATTTGTTCTTTGCTCGACGAACACCAGGTTTTACTTCAAGCATTCTCAGGACTACTTAAAATTTCTCTAAGTCCATCTCCATGCTTCGGCCGACGATTTATATTCTGAGCTCGACGAACTTGGACCTCAAGTTCACAGCTTCTCAGGTCGACGAATGCTAATCTCTACTCGACGATTTTTGTGCTCAGAGAATCTGTGTCGAAACTTAGGGCTTGTGTCGACACCAGATGATTTGTGTTGACTCCCAGGATTTCAGTCGACACCAGCGTGTGTCGACACCAGAGTATTTGTGTCGACACCTAGACCAATCTGTCGACACCAGAGGATTTATGTCGACACCAAGATCAATCTGTCGACACCAAGTTGTGTCGATACAACATTTCAGCAGATGCAGAGTACTTCTTCCAAGTCCAGAATTTTTCTCAGGTCGACGAAGTTTATTCTCAGCTCGACGAACTCAGCTTAGCTCGACGAATTCAAGATTCAGCTCGACGAATTCTGTTCTTCGGTCGACGATTCCAGACTAGGTCTTCTTCCATTCCCATCTCATTCCATGGCGCTGATTCCTGGACAATTAATGACAGTTCTTCACAGTATACTACCGTTAGGATGCGCAGTTAATTCTGGATTATTACATGCCGTTTTCCCATGGAAACAGTTGGGGAAATAATTAATTGCTGCTTCCTTTCTAGGCCGCCTATCATTACTGCTCGACATTCAAAAAATTCGAATGCTCTCCATGATAGATAGAGATATACAGAAACCAGAAGTAATACAACAAGGACACAACACCAGACAACAAAAAGAAAAAGGATAGACAGTGATTCAGACAACACAAGAAAAAGAATTCATTCTTGGCCCAGAGAGAAATTGATTTAGAAGAAGAAGAAGAACATTACATCAATATCAAGAGTCTTCTTCATCTGCTTTTACTCAGGAGAACTTCAAAACAATACATTCATATCAGTTGCAAGAAGTTCCTGAAGACTTTCTCTGGACCTGGAATTCTAGGTCTTTGAAGGCCTATCACCCTGAAGCAGTGCTCCAGTATTCTTCCTGATCCATTCTACATCTCAGGGGGAGCAAAGCTGCTAAACAACTTCCACAAGTCTTCTCATTTGACTTGAGAAAGAGAAGACCTCATCACCCTCTCACTCCACCTCTGTACAGGGTTTTAATTCCCTTCAAAATTATTCTGGTTGCAAGTCTCCCACCAAAAGACTTGAGCGTTTGGTTTTTGGGAACCTGATCAAAACCCCATTGGTGCCAGGACACCTGATCGACCCCTTCCTGCAGTGGATTCCTACCAGGGTGGTAGAAGAGTGGACTACCCAGATTTGGGGAACCACTATAAAATTCTTGTGTCGTCTGGTTGCTTTCTTTTCCTTTTGTTTTCTGGCCTTACTCTGTGATTGTACTGTGATTAGTCCATTGATGCTTTCTGGTTTATTGTATTTGCTGCACACACACACACATACATATAAAATACAACAGCATTTGTACAAGTTTTTAAATCACCATATACTCTATTCACCCCCCTCTAGAGTATATCAGATCTAGCTACACTTTCATCAATGACTCGTCACTTGCTTGCGCCTCCACCACCACTGCAGCATGCTCTTGCCTTGCACCAGGCCTTGCCTGTCCAGTAGGTTGTGCCTGTAACACTACAAGAACCGTCTCCGTCACCACCCGTATGGCCTCTGCCGAGGGAGGCGTAGGCGCTTCAACGGGTGCTGCACTCTCATCAGACCGCTGGGGCTCAGACGGCCCAGCTCCATCCCTCGCCACCTATCAATGTACAGAACACCATTAATACTTCATATCATAACGGTACTGCTACATTGACTACACACACACGCACATCATGTGCATGCCATACATTCCTAGTGGATATTCATGAGTTCAATTATGTTCTCTCCCTCCCAAACAATCTCAACCTGGCTATGATACCACTTTGTAACGCCCTCACCCGTCCCATGGCATATAACGGTGGGTCCGGCCGGGGCCCCACGCCATATATCACAGACAAGCGAAGGAATTACCTGTGGAAATCAAAATCTATTTGTATCCTTAACTCATTCATTCTAGCGCAGCATTTTTACGTTAGCATGAACTCAAACCAGAATGTCCACCAATACATAAATGCCATATTTATATATATATCAACAACACTATGAGTGTATACAACCCACACACCCTGGCCTTATGGACTTACAGGTTCCTCTGTTACACATAAATAGTTTCGTACATCGGCACGCAGGCCGACCACACATGAATTCCAAACACAATTTTTCGCATGGCCTTCAAGGGCTGACAGCAGCAAGCTAGCCATTCCACGTGTTCACTCCACCTACATTTTTGCCATCCAAGCCAACACAGAAAACAATGTAACGGTCAGCATGTGGCTGAACCATTATAACGACCCTACCCCCTACCCGAGGTAGTGGTTCCTTCCCTGCATACAGTGCCATTATCTATCATCAAGCATCATCAAGCATCATAGGTATATCATTCTCTTTATCACTCTAGCAAACACATCACATCACAAATGCTGGAATCCACCAGACGCTCCGTGCACTCAGGGCACCTTCTTGGCGTACCGGAATCCACCAGTCATACACCGCCGATCAGAGGTTTTAACTTGTTGGTTGACCGGACCTAGTCCACCAGTCTCGCAAGCTGGCGACATCCCGCCCAAACCAATCAGAGCTACAACCTCACAACATTCATAGACAACCAGAGTAGATCGACCTACACCATGTGGTGTAGCAAGCCGGGTTTATCCAAGCTCCCCAGGCATTACCACCCATCGACCCCCCTCCTATTCTGATCGACCCACCCATGTGGTGCAGCAAGCCGGGTTTACCTCGGCTCCCCAGGCATTGCCACCAATCGATCCCTACCTAACTAGATCAACCCACCCTAGTGGTGTAACAGGCCGGGTTTATCTCGAGCTCCCCAGACATGCTACCAATTGATCATATCATAACCAGGAGCTTCACCAAAGCCTCCTCACATTCATCATCACATCCATACATTCATCACAACAGAAATCCATTTACATCGCATCAAATCCATGGAGTCTTCTCCGGTTTACCCATGAACATCACCAATCCAGACTACCAGTCCAGATGGGCTTCACACAGCATGCCTATGCCGTACTCCATATTTCCGGCTCTAGATGCAGACTCAACAAAGGAATCTCTTCCGCAATCCACCTCTTGGTGGAGGATTCCAAGCACATGCATAAAGGAAGGACTTCAATGTCCAAGAAGGAGATTGTTACCCTTGAAGTCCGCTTTGATGCCATGAAGTAGCCGGATGGAAATCACCGCCTTGGCTCTGCCTTCACGAATCCGATCTCAGATCTTCAATCCGCACTCACAGCTCCTACAGCAGCTGGTAGTCTCCTTCCTTCTCTCTTTCCCTTAGGCCTTTCTTCCTCTCTCTCTTGGAATAAGATGAAGAAGAAGAAGAAGAAAAGAAAGGGTTATATCCCCTTTTTCTCGGCCTTCTAAACACCTGGACAGAGCCCATCCACTGGATCCAGGAAGATGGAATCAAACGGTTCAGATTTGGCCAGAAAAGCTTGAACACGGCCTAACATGCCCTGTGACACGCCCGTGTCACAGGCCGTGTCCCCTTAAGCGGCAGTCAACCGACTCAGTCCAGCCAATACACGGCCGTGTGACACGCCCGTGTGACACGCCCGTGTCACGTGCCATGTCCATGACACGCCCTCAGACACGCCCGTATTTGAGGCCGTGTGCATCAGGCTGCACACTCTCAAAACCACTCGAGACTCACACGGCCCTGGGACACGCCCGTGTTCCAGGCCGTGTACAACTGGACATACCCGTGTCCCGCAAACACGCCCTGGCTCAAAACTTCGAGCTGAGTTCGTCGACCACTGACACGCCCTGTGACACGCCCGTGTCACAGGCCGTATCCTCACTCAACACTCGACACTCGACGATCGTCAAGCAAAATTCGTCGAACTCACGTCCTGACACAACCCAGGCATGACACGCCCTGGGACACGCCCGTGTCCCAGGCCGTATCACCCATGCCTGAATCCAAAATGGCCCAAATAGACCCAATTGACTTCGGGGTGTTACATACCGCCCGAGCTAGAGAATCTCCATGACGTGTTCCATGTGTCGTCACTTCAAAAGGCGCTGTTGCGGCCAGATCAATACATCCCCACGACTGATGGTGCAGTGGCATTTGATAGGTCTGTACGACTGGAGCCGATACGGATCGTAGATAACGAGACAAGAATATTGCGCCGCAAAAGTGTTCCCTTGGTAAAGGTGTCATGGTCTAATCATGTGAACGAGGAGCACACATGAGAGCCGGTGGACTTGATGCAAAAACTCCACCCGGAATTATTTCCTCCAGGTAATTTTATTTAAAAGTATATTTAATTTTCTATATGCTTTTCTCCCTATAGCCTTAGCCTGATTTTGGGGACGAAATCTTTTATTTTTGTTTATAGGATTTGTAACGTCCCGATTCGCACTAAGCCCCTCGTGTGCGTTTTTGAGTTAGGAGGGTTGACTCGGGTCCAGGGAAGTGCAGGAAATTGGTCTGCACTTGTGGTGGAGTGGAGAAATTAGTCCAGAATAGGACACAGGTAGTGACACGGGCGTGTCCCTACCTGTGTGGGCAAGGCGTGGTATCGATTCGATGAATCGAATATGTCCAGAGAAGGACACGGGGAGTGACACGGGCGTGTCACTGCCCGTGTGTGGCTGACACGGGTGGAGACACGGACGTGTCCCTAACCGTGTGGGCGTGCACGTCGAGCTGAGATCGACGAAGTCTGCAAGAGAAGGACACGGGCCGTGACACAGGCGTGTCACGACCCATGTGAGGGTGACACGGGTAGAGACACGGGCGTGTCCCTACCCGTGCCAGTGTGTGTTGACAGGAGCTCGACGAAGTGTGTCGAGTGGAGCTCGACGATGGGTGTCCCGAGGAGGACACAGGTAGGGACACGGGCGTGTCCCTAACCGTGTCAGTGTGTGTCGAGTGAGATTTGTCGAGACGTGTCCAGAGGAGGACATGGCCAAGGTACATGGCCGTGTCAGGTGGACACGGGTAGGGACACGCCGTGTCCCTACCCGTGTCAGGTAGTGAATCGGCGTGGAAACCGCCTGTAACGCTTCGGCCGAGAGGGACACGGGTAAGGACACGGGCGTGTCCCTACCCGTGTCACTTTTTATATATAAGGGCTGTGAAAACCCTAGCCGTTTTCACTCTTCATTCCAGCCCTATTTTCTGAGAGAACTTCTGTAGAGGAGAAAAAACTCCTGGAGCAAGCCCTTGAGGAGGAGATCCGCCACCGCCGCGAAGAAGAAGATGCCGTCGCGAAGAACTACTCGATCCATGGCCGGAAATGATGGTACCGCCAGAACCGATGTGAGCTTCCTACCCTCTCCCTTGGTGCTATATCTGTAGATATCTAGGTGAGATGTCGACTCAAGAGAGTCTAGACTTGTGAGGGGTGTTTTCTCTAAGATGAGGCCGATCTAGGGCTTGAGCCCTAGGGTTAGTGGTGTCTTCAACTTCTCCGACCTTCTATGTGAAGGTAGAGGGTGGTTTCATGAAGAGGAAAGGCCTCATGAGGGTGAATAAGGGAGGAGGAAATTCTGGAGTGACTTGGGAAGATCGCCTTGAGGAGGGAGATGGACCGATGCCGTTCATTCCGCCTTAAGATGCGTGCAGAATCTGTGTTATGCGCGCAGCGAACGTCTAGGCCATTTTCGGGTAGGTTATGGCCAGATATGGGCTTTCGACTAAACACAAAAGTTGAAGCCCTTGAAAATAACTTTCCAACGAATGGTTGCACGACTTCAAGCGAAGTTTATAGCCATGGGAAAGTCTGAACGAATTTGATGTTCGGCAAATCCTGCATGCATAAATTGTGTTCTGTACGCAGCGGACTTCGAGTCCGATTTCAAATAGGATAATGTCAAATCTGGGTTGAGGTCTGAATATGAAAGTTGTAACCCATGGAAAGACCTTTCCATCGAGGGGTTACACGTCTTCACCGGATTCCTGTAGCTTCAGAAATCTCCGGTCGTAATTGTTGTCCAGATTTATTCTGCACTTAAAGTCTGAGTTTTATATAATATGGATTTGGAATCGGTGGAATTAATATTGCAAGTTATCTTGGCTTGGATGAACTCTTTTATGATTAATCATTTTAGTTGCATGATCGATGAAGTTTGTTAATCAGATTTCATATAATCGAATTGTGAAGCAAGCTTACTTAAATGAATTGACTTGATAGAAATTGGTAGATTGTTGTAAATGCGCATCTTGTTATATCATGTAGAAATCATTTGGAATGACATGTATAAGGATAACTCATGGCCATGTGAATGTTAAATAATGGATTGAATTTAGTAGTCCAATACTTAGAGTGTCGTCTCCCTTCAGGTAGTATTGGGAAAGGTTGTATGTGCGATGTTGACCGTCACTAGTTGGGTTAGTGTCGAGATGAGTACAGTTGGACGGTTGGCCGTGTCCTCGGTGTTCATGTCCCGGGGCCCCTTCCATCCCGAGTGGATGGTTGGGCTTGGTCCTCATGCTTTCTCCGAGGCTCCTTCCATGTCACGGTGTTGTGGAATTGCATGCGGTGTGAGTCGACACGCGGTGTCGTAATCCCGGGTTAAGGATAGTGTGGCAGGTCTACGAGCTCGCCAGTCGTCACACCGACGGGAGTTGACGTTAGACTTGGACGGTTTGGGATGTGTCCTCGGTGTTCACGTCCCGAGGCCCCTCCGTGCCAGGTGAACCGTTGGGATGCGTCCTCGTGCTTTCTTCTAAGGCCCCTTCCGGGTCACACAAGGCCAGTTTGGGGCTGTGTTCTTGGTGCACATCTACCCGAGACCCCCGCTGGGCCCTAGTATGCATGGGCCCCGCTGTTGTGTTCTTAGCACTGAGGCGTACGGAGGCCTAGGTGAAGTAGTGTGGATACCCGCCTAGTAGTAGAAGTGCTTGTTCTACTGTCACCGCATGGCCACGGCGGCTGATGCCTGAGAGGTTAGCTACCTGCTCGAAAAGTGGGAACTATAGTCTGTGTCGACATAGCAATTGCATGTGTGTGAGCATGGGTGAGTCATTGTATAACATACATTCCATTTCACATCATTACACAACAAGATCCTCATCGTATAAGTTTGTATGAGCACTCCTATACGATGGGTTACTTATGCAAACCGATCCTTAACTTATAAGCTTGTATGTGCATCCTTATAAGTTAAGTTACTTACCTGCTGTAGATTATTTACACTTGTTGATATGTATAGCTCTTATAGAATTTCTAGTTTATGTAGTTGTTAATCAAGTAACATTACTACCACCTGCTTGTACCTGCTTGTTTACTTATATATTTGATACCCTTTTCCTTTTCTCCGCCCGGTGCCGAGGAGTCGCCGGGGGAGCGGATGTGAAGCCACTTAGTCGTTTCGACTAACGGTTGCTACGTCTTCCTTTTTAGGAGGTAACCCCGCAGGTAGAGCAGCCGCAGACCATGCAGCAGTACATCCAGGCCAGGACGACAGGGCCTGAGGAGACGGTACCGTCGCTACCGTCGGTTGCTGATGTGAGTGTTGTGAGACTTTGATGTAGCCATTTGGGCAATTTTATAGCTGTACTCTGATATTGTAGAAGCATGTTTTAGCTTCTCTTATTGATGTATTTGGACTTTATGCTTAATGTGGATTTGACTTCTTGCTTATTCATTGTTATACTTTGGTTGGGTTGGCATGTATATATTGATATTGGTTATAGCCGGCAGAATAGGCATCTTGTGGTACAGGTTAGCCCGTGCACTAATGCTACTGCAAGGCGGCTGTTCTGGGCATAAGACCCCCTTCGTGCCATGTATTGGGATCAGGGGGGGGGGGGGTCTTACACAAGCAGCCCGGCTCAAGGAGATCATTGACAGTGAGTCTGTGGTAAGAGTCTCGAATGAGAAACTTATCTAGAAACTTGAAAATGATCTCTTAGATGAGAAATTATTAGTGACCAAATTTTCTAAGCCAAACACTATGCTGCCCTTAATTGACACCAACCTTACCCAAGCTGGTAAGAAAGGGTTGGGATTTAAGGGACCTGCTAGACCTTCCAATCCAAAAAGAAAGGGAAAAGTGAAGGCATCAGATGTGCCTCTAGCCTCATTGACTTAAATTTCTTTTCAGAGAGTGTTGTTGCCTTCCAATAGGTATGACCATAAAAGCTGTTATGGTCACTGGGAGAATGGAAGAACCACTGGTATGGACCAATGTGGCCCTAGCCAAGGTGGAAGATATAGCCTTGTAAGAGCCTTTAAGGCTGCCCATGAGGAAATTCAAATGGCCCATCCTGGACCATTTATTTTTGGTGCCCCAGCCCCAAAACTCAAAGATAATGCTGCTGTAGTGAATCTAAATCATCCAGAAAAAGTAGTGACTCAAGGTGAGTCTTTTGGCATGGCTGGAATGGCCATCTCGGATGCTATCAGATGCATGTTAGCTGAAAAGAGACATGCAACTGGTGGCTCTAAGAAAGTACCAAAATAGCGAGCTGAAAGACTATCCTTCAGTTAAACGGCTGCTGAAAGAAGACAGAAGCATAGAGCAGCACATGTCCCCACTATTCAGAGAGCAGTACATCCTAATACTGGTCCCAAACAAAAAAGGAGATACAATATCTATGAGTGCTGGTGTTATGACAAAGTGGGTCACTATGTTGTAGATTGCTGGCACAATCCTTCAGTGTCCATAGGTAGCCATCCTGTCAGAAATTCTGCAGGAAGACATGGTTATTTTCAGACTAATATGAACCTAGGACCCAACAAAAAATAGGGTCCTAAGGTAAGGTGATTTGTGTTCTTTTCAGGTTAGTTCAAGTACCAATTCCCCTAAGTGGTACTTGGACAGTGGATGTTCCAGGCACATGACTAGAGCAAAGGAGCTATTGAAGGAATACATTCCAGTAAAGAATGGACCCAAGGTCATCTTTGGAGGCTCTAACAAGGGGATAACCAAAGGCTATGGTAATATCTCAAATGGCATAATCACTATCATAAAGGTAGCTTATGTGGAGGGGTTGCAACACAACCTCATAAGCATAAGTCAACTACGTGATCTTGGTTATGATATTTCCTTCCACAAGGATAAGTGCCACATCAAGAGGTTAAGTGACCAAAGTGTCATCTTAACAGACACTACGAGTGGGAATGTCTATTGCTTAAACTTTTCTTGCTTAGATAATAGTTCCCCAATATGACTAGTTTCAAATGACAAATTCTCATATTGTGTCCAATGGCACAAGAGATTGGCTCATTTGAATTATAAGACCATTGGTCAGCTCTTCAGTGATGAGCTTATTAGGAATGGTCCCAAAATAAAATACTCCAAGGAGGGTATCTGTGCTGCTTGCCAAAAGGGTAAGGAGACTATGACCTCCTTCAAGAGCATTGGGGTCAAGGACTCGGTGAGATGCTTGTATCTCCTGCATATAGACTTGTTTGGTCCTATGCCTATTCATAGTCTAGGTAGGAAGGTCTACACCCTTGTGGTGGTTGATGACTATTTCAGGTTTACTTGGGTGTTCTTCCTTAGAAGAAAGGATGAAACCCTTAAAATATTCATGAATTTTGTCAGGCAAATTTAGAATGAGCTTGAATGCTCTGTGATCAAAATGAGAAGTTACCATGGAACTGAGTTGCAGTCTGCTGTCATGACTACATATTGTGAAGAGCAAGGGATTCACAATAATTCTCCTCTCCAAGAACACCCTAGCAAAATGGATTAGCTGAGAGGAAAAACAGGACTCTCATAGAAGCTGAGAGAATATTATTGAGTGACAATTCTCTCCCTAAATATTTCTAGGCTGAGGCAGTTAATACTGCATGTCATTTGCTACATAGGGCTTCTATCACCAAAAGCCACAAGAAGACTCCCTATGAGATCTTGAAAGGCAGAAAACCAAACATATCCTATTTCAGGATCTTTGGTTGCAAGTGTTTCATCCTGAATAATAGTAAGTCAAAAGTGGCTAAGTTTGCTGCCAAATCCCATGAGGGGATCTTTGTTGGATACATCAACAATAGTATGACATATAAAGTCTATAACATGACAAATCAAGTTGTAGAATAATATGTCCATGATGTGTTTGATGAGTCATGCATGATTAATAGTGAGCTGTCAAGCTCTTTGCCTAGCTCTGCAGCTATAGAAGTCATGATGGAAAAGCTCTCCATCAAAGATAAAGACCCAGCTTTGCAAGAAGAATGTGAAGAGGGATGCTGTCCAAAGAAAGCACATGACAGTAAAGCTGGAAATGAAGACCAACCTGCTGAAGAAAATAGTAATCAGCAGGAAACAGTCAGGCTGCCCCCAGCAGTCAGATATCTGAGAGATCATCCTCCAGATCAGATAATAGGTAAGGCCAGCCAAGGTGTACAGACCAGAAGCAGAAGTATCAACACAGATCTCTATTAAAGCTTCCTGTCACAAGAAGAGCCCAAGAACTTTGAAGAAGCAAATCAAGACCAATTCTGGATTGGTGCAATGCAAGAAGAACAAACCAGTTCAAAAGGTGCAAAGGTCTGAAAGCTGGTTCCCAGACCAGATGAACACAATGTCATTGGAGTCAAGTGGATTTTTAGAAATAAACTTGATGAAAATGAAATTGTAATAAAGAATAAAGCTAGACTGGTGGCCAAAGGTTATAGACAGGAAGAGAGGATTGATTATGATCAGACTTTTGCCCCAGTTACAAGGTTAGAAGCAATCAGACTATTCCTTGCATTTGCAGCCTTCCAGGGATTCAAGGTATTCCAGATGGATGTCAAGTCTGCCTTCCTGAAAGGAGACTTGAAGGAAGAGGTTTATATAGAGCAACCTTCAGGTTTGTAGATTCTAACTCTCCTACTGCTGTATATAGACTTAGAAAGCTCTTTATGGGCTCAAGCAAACCCCAAGAGTATGGTATGAGACATTATCTACATTCCTCATTGAGAACAAATTCTCAAGGGGGAAGATAGACAAGACCCTATTCCTAAGGGAATCTAAGGGCAGGATCATCCTAGTCTAGATTTATGTTGATGATGTAATATTTAGCTCTACTGATGACAACCTCTGCAGGAAGTTTGCAAAACTTATGCATGAGAAGTTTGAGATGAGTAGTATGGGTGAATTGAAGCTTTTCTTGGGACTCCAAGTAAAACAGACTGATGATGGTCTATCCATATCCCAGTCAAAGTTCACTAGGGAGATAATTAAGAAATATGGCATGGAGAATGCTTCCACCATAAGAACTCTCATGAGCTCAAGTATGCCTGTAGGCAAATATGATCCAGGGAAGCCTGTTGATCAAACTCTGTATAGAGGTATAGTTGGCTCCCTTCTCTACCTCACTACAAGTAGGACCGATATTATGTATGCTACATGTGTCTGTACTAGGTATCAGGTCTGCCCTAAAGAGTCTCACTACACTACTGTGAAAAGAATCTTGAGATATCTTAAGGCACCCCAGATCTTGGCCTATGGTACCCCAGGAATGGGGAATTTGAATTAACAGGCTATTCAGATGCAGATTTTGCAGGCTACAAGGAGGACAGGAAGAGCACATCTGGCTCCTGTCAATTTCTATGTGGAAGGCCTGTCTCTTGGAGCAGCAAGAAACAGACAAGTGTTGTAATATCTACAACAGAGTTAGAGTACATTTCAGTTGGAAGCTATCGTGCTCAGTTGCCGTGGATCCATCATCAACTTCAGGACTACAATATTCAGATAAGTAGAACTCCACTCTTTTGTGATTCTACCAGTACAATTTCTATTGCTAGGAATCCTGTCTCCCATAACAGGACTAAGCATATAGAAATTAGGTATCATTTCATTGGAGAACTGATGGAGATGTTGCTGCCACGGACGCCATTGATCCCCGTTTGAGAGAGTTCGTCGATTGGGACGATCGCTGCCGCAAGCTCGAAGATGGGATCGACATCCGCCACCATTATATAAAAAAATATAATTATAAATTAAATAATTATAATTATATATTTTTAATAATTTTATTATTTTAGCAATTATATTTCAAGTATTTATTTCATGTTTTAATTTTCATTTCATGTGTAATGATGGGTGCATATAACTATCATATTTTCAATTTTGAATTTTGAATTTTGAATGAAGGGTGATTGAGGGGTGTAGACTATATATAGCCATGTTATGAAGGATTGATCAGAGAATGAAAAAAAAAAATCCTAAGAATTCAAGTTTTGAATTTCCCCCCCTCCTTTCTCCTTCCTCTTTGAGAATTTCGGCCCTCCTCCTTTCTCTTCTCTCTTGGCCGCCAACTTCCCCTCTCCCCCTCTTTGTGGATTTCGGCCACAACTCCTCTCCTTATCCTCCTTCCTCCTTTCTCTACCCTAATCCTTTCTCCTCCCCACTACGAGCAACAAATCAGAGAACTCCCCCCTTGAAGAAATTCGGCCAAGGCAAGAAGATCTCCCCTTGTGGATCAACTCCGGCGTGAAGCGACGAAGGCAGACGAGTTTCTCTCCAACCGGCGAGACTCCGGCGGAGCCGTTGAAGAACGATCCAAGTAGAGAAATCAGAATCATCCATTCCGATAGGGTAACGAATTCTTTCTACCTATTGTGTGTTTCCATTCCTAGATTAATTCCTGTGGTGGTAGATTCTTGGCGTTGAATTTTGAATCGTTAATTAATCGTGGTTTCTTCGATTGGTTTTATGTTTGTCTTGAATGAATTATTTTTCAAAAAAGGTTTGGCAAACCTTCGTTTTCTTTTGTTGGGAGAGACCTACCTTTTCCAAATCGTATTTATTTGATAGATCTCTTTTGGTACAACACCGCTCGTTCGGACCGGGTGGGTCCTTTTAGCCGGAAAGAATATTGTCCTATAAAATTAATTAACGTGGTGTTGCGTAGAACGATTGTGCGAGTATAGGATTTGGATCAAGGAGAGGCAAACATATTCATCCGTAGATATATTCGGTGTCAACGTGCATGTCTGCATCAATTTAGTATCAGAGTCAGGTTGTGCCAATTTCTTAATTAGTACCATCATAGGAAAAAAATTTCGTCGTCACGCACTTGCACGTTTCATTGTACAACATAGAAATCACTTTTTAAATTTTTGGTCTGCAAATAGCGGCCTAAAATTTTCAATTTTTCTCAAAATTCAAGAAAATAAAATTCTGGAATTTTCCCATCATTTTATTAGTAAGAAAACAAAAAATATTTTATTTTTATTAAAACATTTCCAAATTTTAATTGTTGGTCTGCAAATAGCGGTCTATATTTTTATTTTTTCAGCAAACAAATTCAAAAAAAATTATTTAATAATTTACATATTATTTCCTGCAAGCAAATCAAAAAAAATCTTTTATCGCCATAGTTTTTAAGTGGGAACAATTCCATCTTTAAAAATTAAATTGGGTTAGGTTCCTTTCTCATTGCATGTGCACGAGTTCCGGTTGAGTTTTCTCTCCGGTTCTCACTAAAATGGCATATGACGTATATGCTGCCCAGTTAGACTATACATATGCTAAGGATATGGCTAAACACACTCCTAGGGCACACCACATTTATCCTACTTATGACGGTTTAGGATGTCCCCAAATTTTTAGAGATTGGCTTAAGAGATTAGTGCTTTATTTTAATTGCCACTTATGGGATGACCATAAAAAGGTTAGATTTTCCCGAGAGCGACTAGTAGGTTAAGCTCAGTTGTTTTGGTTAAACGAAGAGCGTCGTGTTGGTAGCTATCGTTACGCTTGGCCGCACATGCGTAGCCTACTCTCGGATCAATTTGATCCTGCCTACCTTCGCCCTGCTAATACTAAGCCTATGAGTGAGTATAGTTATGACACTAGATCCATACCAGCCTTTAAGAATGACTATAAACCAAACGTCCAGACCAAGCGACAGATAACTGAAGATTTGACTAACCTTAAACAAGAGAACAAGTCGGTCTCAGATTATATGCGTCTTTTTAAGGATATGATGGTTAGAAGTGGTGTGAAGGAGTTGCCAGAGATCACCTTCTCTAGGTTTCGTAGGGGATTAAACCCCTACATCCAGGGAAAATTACTGCGTTATTGGCACACTGATCTAGACTCCACTTTTACCACGACATTAGAAATTGCGAAGCACCACCTTCCTAGGAATAAAGCTCACTCGTGTCAGACCGAAAAGGCCGTATTTGGACCACCACCCCCCATTAGGGATGTCACAACCCGCATTTTCTCCACGGTAAAAATCGTATCAGAGTAGGAGAAACCACGCGCCGTGATGCCACGTCGTGCAGGGGATAACTGCACACGCTCAGGCAAAACTCCAAACGTTAGATTTTTAGGAAAATGGTTAATTAAGTATGAAAGAAAATCAGTTATGTTGAATGGCCGTATCCCTCGGCTCGGTGGATCAGCTAGTCCATAGTTAAAACTATATTTATACGCAACAGAAATTACTTTGGTTCAATTAACTTGACACCCTAAATGAGCATAAGTATCCCCGGGGGACGACTTATACGTGCATGACTCTAAGGTGAATATAATAGGTATGAAAAATAGTATTTTACGTTGAGGAAAAGTAGTGTCTTTGATTTAGAGACATGTTATGCATGAGGGTACATATAATAATACTTTTAGGGTTTAAAATATCTAACATGCAACCTAGCATAAATCCTTCCCAGAAGCAAGTAACCAACCTCAAATAGGCAAACACAACAGTTTAAATTCATATTCAGCATCACAAAAAGCCACCAGTGGGCGTCAACAACCTGACACGAACCCACTGTCGAGTATGTATGTCTATACAGAAGAGTAAAGAACTACCTCACAACAAACGAGGATCAGCAATCTCAGCTACCCTAGAGGCCACCAACAAGCCCCTCCAAAGAACTAGCCGCTGAACCGGCTACAACCTGGATCTGAGGCATTCAAGAAAAGAACACCTCAGCAAGGAAACAATCAAAAGTAATTAGAGCAATAGGTTAATGAGCAATAAGATGAAGGGTTTACCAACCCGGCAACAAGCTGCTATAAGAAAAGAAAAAGGGAAAGGCAACAAGAAAAGAGTACTGTCTAAAACACTGCAGGGCACACCAAGGGTGAGCATTAAAACCAACGTGCCCTACCAATAAAGCCTGCAACAGCATCAAGACATATACATATGCCAAAAGAAAGGAAAGCATAAACAGGAAAGGGACTAACAGTCCTAACACGTGGGTAAGTGGCAGTGGTCAAACATGGGTCTGATTGCATAACTAGAATCAGACCCAAAAAGGGCTAAGGGGTCAAACAGTGGCAGCTTTAGGGTCCCACACACACCAACCCAAACCGGGACAAAAGGCGGTGGCCACAGCTCTCCACATAAAACCACCCCTCTAGAGGCCACCAAACTCCACCACCTGCCACAACCCAAGAGTCGGCATGCAGAAATTTGCCGACCACCCAAAGCACCCCCCCTAGGGAAAAAGTCATTCTAACAATCCTAAGAAACACACGAACCCAAGGCAAAACGTCGGGTCCCACCGACGCGACTTTGCACGCCTAACCCGAACCAACCCCGAGTCTACCTGACCCCAAAACGAGGGCAGCACCCAGTGTCGACACTGATGTGTCGACACCTCGACAAGCCGGTGTCGACACAAGGTGTCGACACAACCACGGCCGGTGTCGACACCAAGTATCGACACTACAACGGCCGGTGTCGACACAAGGTGTCGACACAGTAGCTGCTGGTGTCGACACCAAGTGTCGACACCACTGCTGCCGGCGTCGACACAAGGTGTCAACACAGCAGCTGCTGGTGTCGACACCAAGTGTCGACACCACTGCTGCCGACGTCGACACATGGTGTCGACACTGCAGCTGCTGGTGTCGACACCAAGTGTCGACACCACTGCTGCCGGTGTCGACACATGGTGTCGACACTGCAGCTGCTGGTGTCGACACCAAGTGTCGACACCACGATTGGCCTGTGTCGACACCAAGTGTCGACACCAAGACTGGCCGGTGTCGACACAACAGTGTCGACACCCCAACTGGCTACAGGAACCAGATCTATCAAACGACCAAAAACAAGAACGGGGATTCTCTCTTCTCTCTCGAGTACAACCTCCATCGGCAATGGTAACTACCCGACCTAGATCGAACCAAAACTGTCCCTAATAGACACAATCCCTCAGGAAAACTGAGATTTATTGGACCTTCCTATACTAACCACGGCATGATCGGGAACAAGCCCTAGCTTACGCCTCAGATCTAAACAAAATAGATAAAAGATTAAATCAAAGGAAGGCAAAGATCAACTAGGCAAGGATGAGGGTACTTCACTTGCCTCAATACCAGGAACTCGGTCGGCGGCCTCCCCCGCTTGCGGATCTGGCCGCAGGGCAGCAAGCTGAGGAGCAGAAAGAAGGCAGATCCCGGCGGGGGAAGTCCAGATCCACCCTCGAAACCGAAATCCGACCGCTAAATCTCCAGGAAAACGGCGCCCGAAGGCTAGGGTAGGCCGGCGACGCTCCTCCTCTCGCACAGGCGACGGGCGACAGCTTCTTCCAAACAGAGAAACAAGAAAAGCACCAAAAAAAACAACCCAGCCCTAATCCGATCCAAGACTATATATCAGCAGTAATAATAAAAAAAACAACAATACATAATATTCACTATTTACACCCAATATCAAAACAACCCGAAACTTCTCGGAAAAAGACGAAATTTACGCCGCAGCTAAAAACCCACGCTACGAACGCAACTACGAAGTCGAAATTAACATTCGACGAACAAAACCCGGGATAACACCTCCCGAAGCCAAAACACAAGCATTCCCTAAGAGGCCCAACCGAGTCATCAAAAAGACTCCGACTAGCTGGGGAGTCTTGCTAACAGGCTATAAACAGGCTACACAGGGAACCCTAAGAGCTAAGACCACGCTCTACAACGGCAAAAAGCCGGAAATACGCCATCGTAACGCCAGCCAAAGATCAAACAAAGCACAGAAAAACCGGGGGCGTTACAGCCACCCCCCCTAAAAGAAAGTTTCGTCTCGAAACTTTACTCACAACACTCCTATAATGTAGGAGAGAGAAGGAGTCAGGAAAGAGCCACAAATAAATAAGAACAAAACAGAGCATACCAGGCACAAGATCAGGGAAACAGACGAGGGTGAGCCTCCCTCATAGCCGACTCCAACTCCCAAGTCGCGCTCTCCACATCCTGATTCCTCCATAAAACTTTAACCATAGGAATAGTCTTCTTCCGCAACGCCCGAACTTGAGAATCCAAAATTCGAACAGGCACCTCCACATAAGAAAGATTCGGCTCCAACTGAGGCACAGAATCCAATACCTGCCTGCCATTTATCACACATTTTCGCAGCTGATTGACGTGAAAGACATCATGTACGCCAGGGAAATTTGCGGGCAAAGCCAGCCTGTAGGCTGATACCCCAATCCGCTCAACAATCGGAAACGGCCCCACGTACCTCGGGTCCAACTTCCTATTCTTGCCAAATCGCTTGACTCCAATCAACGGGGAGACCTTTAAGAACACCGAGTCCCCCACAACAAATTCCAAGTCCGATCTACGCCGATTGGCGTTCTTCTCATATCTCTCTTGGGCTAACCGAAGCTTTTCCCGAATAAGCTTCACAGCGGTTTCCATCTCCTCAAGCGCTTCTGGTCCCAACAAAGGTCCCTCGCCAATCTCAGCCCAAAACAAGGGAGTCCTGCAGCGCCTCCCATATAAAGCTTCAAAGGGAGCCATTTGCAAGCTTTCTTGGTAACTGTTGTTATATGCGAACTCCATAAGCCGCAAGCGCTCGTCCCACGCTCCTCCGTGGTCCAGAATGTAGCATCGGATCATATCTTCCACAATCTGATTTACTCGCTCTGTCTGACCATTGGTCTGCGGATGATAAGCTGTGGAATATCTCAAATCTATACCCAACCCTTCTTGAAGACTCTTCCAAAAACGAGACGTGAACCTGGAGTCTCGATCTGATATGATACTTACGGGTACACCATGCAATCTGACAACCTCTTCCAGATACAGCTCAGCTATCTTCCTCATCGGATAATCGATCTTAAATGGTACGAAATGAGCGCTCTTCATCAATCTGTCTACAATTACCCAAACTGAATCATGCCCCTTAGGAGATCTCGGTAAACCGGTAATGAAATCCATCGAGATACTCTCCCACTTCCACATCGGAATCTCCAAGGGAGTCAGCTTGCCACCAGGCCTCCCATGGTCGGCTTTCACACGCCTGCAAGTGAAACACTCTGAAACAAATCTGGCTATGTCCCTCTTCATCCCGTACCACCAGGCAATCTGTTTTAAATCATGATACATCTTGGTAGACCCTGGATGGTAGGCAACACTAGATCCGTGGGCGTCTCTGCACACCATATCTCGGATATCTCCAACTGCGGGGATGTAAAACCTGCCACGGTACTTCAAGGTACCCGCATCATCTAAAGAGAAATCTGGTAATTCACCCTTCTCAGCTCGAAGATACAAATGCAGAAGATCGGGATCGTCCTTCTGATGTAGTCTTGTAAGCGTAATCCACGAAGGTTCTACTACTGCTATGCTACTCTGCGAATCACAGCTTCCCACAGAAATGTCCATTAACAGAAACTCTTCCACTAGACGCTCGGCGGAAAGATTAAAAATCTTACTTGGCTTCCGACTCAGGGCATCGGCCACCACATTTGCCTTGCCTGGATGATACTGAATTTCAACATCATAGTCGGCCACGTACTCCAACCACCGCCGCTGGCGCAGATTCAATTCTTTCTGAGTGAAGACATACTTCAAACTCTTATGATCTGTGAAAATCTTGCACTGCGCGCCATAAAGCAAATGCCTCCACAATTTCAACGCATAGATCACCGCTGCAAACTCCAGGTCATGCGTAGGGTAGTTCCTCTCGTGAGTCCTTAGCTGCCTCGACCCATACGCAATCACCTTTCCGCCCTGCATCAAAACACAGCCCAGACCGACATGCGACACATCCACATAAATATCATACTCACTGCCCTCCGTAGGCAAAGACAAAATTGGAGCCGAACATAGTCTTCTTTTTAGTTCCTCAAAAGCCTTCTCACACTTGTCATCCCATATAAAGGCTACATTCTTCTGCGTCAACTTGGTCAACGGCGCGGACAAGGTAGAGAAACCTTCTACAAACCTTCTATAATAACCAGCTAAACCCAAGAAGCTTCTGATCTCTTTGGGGGTAACTGGTCTCGCCCATTCCATAACAGCAGCGATCTTTTCTGGGTCCACCGATATTCCCTCCTTATTAATCACGTGGCCTAGAAATGAAACTTGAGGCAACCAAAATTCACATTTGCTCAGCTTGGCGTACAGCTTATGGTCTCTCAGAGTCGCCAAGACCAGCCACAAATGTCGATCATGCTCTTCTGCATCCTTAGAATATACCAAAACATCGTCTATAAAGACAATCACGAACTTATCTAGAAAATCCTTGAAAAATCTGTTCATCAAATCCATAAAAGCTGAGGGCGCATTAGTCAAACCGAATGACATAACCAAAAACTCAAAATGCCCATGACGTGAGCGGAACGCCGTCCGCGGAACATCTGACTCCCGAATCCTCAACTGGTGATAGCCCGAACGAAGATCTATCTTGGAAAACACGGCACTACCACGCAGTTGGTCAAACAAATCGTCGATTCGCGGCAAAGGGTACCTGTTCTTAATAGTAACCTTGTTCAGCTCTCTATAGTCGATGCATAACCTCATCGACCCATCCTTATTTTTAACGAACAGCACTGGCGCACCCCAAGGCGAAGAACTTGGCCTTATAAAGCCTTTTGCCAATAACTCATCCAGCTGACTTCGCAACTCTTCTAGCTCTCGCGGGGCCATCCGGTACGGCGCCTTAACGATAGGACGCGTACCTGGCTCCAAATCTATAGCAAACTCGACATCTCGGTCGGGTGGAAGACCGGGAAGGTCGTCTGGAAACACATCAGAAAAGTCACACACCACGGAAATTTCTTCCAAACGGGTCTCACTAACAATCGACCCTACCAGGGAAACCACACAGGCAAAACAGCCAGAAACAAGCAACTTTCGAGCACGCACCGCAGAAATGATTGGAGACTCCTGGAGAGAATACCCATAAACGCTTCCTGATTGACCGTTGTCTCTGACGAAGTCCAAGTGCTTACCCTTACACTGGATCACAGCATCGTACCTTGACAACCAGTCCATGCCCAAAATAACGTCGAAGTCCTCCAGGTCAATCACCTTCAAATCTGCCTTGGCTAGAAAATCTCCCAACAAAATTGGACAATCTAGGACACCCAGGTCCGTAACCACAGAGTCACCGGAGGGGAACTTAACGCAGAAGGCACCACCAACACGATCTAGGCCCAGACTGAACCGCTCCACAAAGGCTCTAGCCACAAACGAGTGGGTAGCACCGGAATCGAAGAGAACGCGCGCCCAGCGGTTCTTTACCTTAAATCGCCCTACGAATTGCATACGCATCTAAGACAACAAGCGCTAAAATGAAAACTACACCCGAAAAGAGAACGTAACGAAACGACTGGGGAGGAGTCGAACCTGAGATAACCTGGGTCGAGGTCTGCGCTTCGTCTGCCGAGAGCACATTCAGCTTTCCTTTTCCTTTATCCACTTGCTGAGGCGGTGGCAGAGCCTAGAGGGGAACTGGCTGCAGAATAGACTGGGTCTGAGGGCACCTTGGCTTGAGATGACCCTTCTGGCCGCACTGAAAACAGACCTTATCTTTTAACCAACAACGGGCAGCCTCATGCCCCTTCCTTCCACACAAGGCACACACCAAGTTTCCCCTGGAAGTACCCTGAATCACGTGCACCTGTTCCTTCTTCTGCTCTCCCAACCTTTTGAAACACTTCTCAAAGGGGTGGCCTGGCCGGCCACAAAAGCTACAAATCTCTTTGACCTTCTTTCTTGCGACAGCATCGGGTTCCTGAGGGCTCTTCCCTCCACCGGACTTCCGCTTATCTTTCCTTAACTGCTGGCCTCTATTCTTGGCATTCTCAATGGCCTCAACTCTCAAAGCAGCTTCAACCGCACTGGCGTAACTGACTGCTCCATAGGCATTCGCTAACTGTTGAATGTCGCTTCTTAATCCACCCAGAAATCGCTTAACTCGGTCTGCCTCAACACTCACCAGATCCGGAGCAAACCGACTCAACTTACTAAACTCAATCTCATACTCACTAACCGTGAGTTTCCTCTGCTTTAAGTGAAGAAAGTCGTTCATTAGCCGGTCCCGTTCGACTGAAGGCAGAAACTTACTTAACAACAGCACCTTAAATGACTCCCAAGTGCAACCTGCCACTAAGCTCTCTTTCTCCCTCAGCCACCAATTCTTTGCTAAGCCCTTGAGCTGGTAGGCAGCGAGCATCACTCTCTGATCGTCCGTAATCCCTGAGTACGAGAACATTTCCTCAATGGTAATCAGCCAGTCATCCAAAATCATGAAATTTGCCTATCCATCATAGGTAGGGGGTCTCAGCCGCTGAAACTGGGATATGAACGCCATCTCCGGAGGCACTACAACCAAAGGCACGGGAGGAGCAGGAGGGGCAGGGACAGCTACCCCCTCTGCGGAGTTCTGAGCTCTCGGGGGCTGTCCCGCCACAACTGCTACAAGGGACTGAATCTGAGCCTGCATAGCCACTACCTACCTCGATAACTCCTCATTACTCTGCCGCAAGCTTTCTACCAACGCATCGCTCTGCGCTCCTGACGTCTCACCCTCGGATTGGGGGGTCGATCTCGTCGCAGGACGTCTCGCCATCCTAAAATCGCACAAACTTTAGACAAATCCTAGCCCAACAACTAGAACAAAACTACCCGGTACAGACAAACACACTTGAATATGAACTTCAACTGCAAAACTTGCTCTGGGAGTCATTTTCACCATGATGATGTTATGCTTATCCTAAGATGGTTCACCACCATCATACTAACTCAGGTGCCTAAACCATGAATGCATGTATTTGTTTTTTTTTGACTCAAAACCATGTGTGTACATATGTCATCTTGCAAATCTTTAGCTTGGCACGTTGTGCTTATGAAATGATATGCTATGCATGATGTGCTATGCATTCTAAAAAGGCCTTAGTGCATGTCATGGGCGGCGTACATATGAAAATGTTATGCATCCCATACTACATAACATTCCCATGTAACGAGAAAAGAAAATGTGCTAGCCGTATTCATGTGGTGAGGTTATGCATCCCATACTACATAACCCTCACATGTTGCCTCCTATGGTGGATCCATATACAAACACATATTATGCATCCCATACTATATAATATGCCCTGTATACTTCTTTATGCTCATGAGTGTAGTGTTCGTGCTTCGGCCAAGACGTGCTGATGACATATCGGTGTGTGAATGGTATGATGCTAAACACTAATGCAGACAAGGGAAAGGTTGCCCAACCATTTGTCAAGCAACCTCCCTCTGATACCAACTGTCACAACCCGCATTTTCTCCACGGTAAAAATCGTATCAGAGTAGGAGAAAACACGCGCCGTGATGCCACGTCGTGCAGGGGATAACTGCACACGCTCAGGCAAAACTCCAAACGTTAGATTTTTAGGAAAATGATTAATTAAGTATGAAAGAAAATCAGTTATGTTGAATGGTCGTATCCCTCGGCTCGGTGGATCAGCTAGTCCACAGTTAAAACTATATTTATACGCAGCAGAAATTACTTTGGTTCAATTAACTTGACACCCTAAATGAGCATAAGTATCCCCGGGGGACGACTTATACGTGCATGACTCTAAGGTGAATATAATAGGTATGAAAAATAGTATTTTACGTTGAGGAAAAGTAGTGTCTTTGATTTAGAGACATGTTATGCATGGGGGTACATATAATAATACTTTTAGGGTTTAAAATATCTAACATGCAACCTAGCATAAATCCTTCCCAGAAGTAAGTAACCAACCTCAAATAGGCAAACACAGCAGTTTAAATTCATATTCAGCATCACAAAAAGCCACCAGTGGGCGCCAACAACCTGACATGAACCCACTGGCGAGTATGTATGTCTATACAGAAGAGTAAAGAACTACCTCACAACAAACAGGGATCAACAATCTCAGCTACCCTAGAGGCCACCAACAAGCCCATCCAAAGAACTAGCCGCTGAACCGGCTACAACCTGGACCTGAGGCATTCAAGAAAAGAACACCTCAGCAAGGAAACAATCAAAAGTAATTAGAGCAATAGGTTAATGAGCAATAAGATGAAGGGTTTACCAACCCGGCAACAAGCTGCTATAAGAAAAGAAAAAGGGAAAGGCAGCAAGAAAAGAGTATTGTCTAAAACACCGCAGGGCACACCAAGGGTGAGCATTAAAACCAACATGCCCTACCAATAAAGCCTGCAACAGCATCAAGACATATACATATGCCAAAAGAAAGGAAAGCATAAACAGGAAAGGGACTAACAGTCCTAACACATGGGTAAGTGGCAGTGGTCAAACATGTGTCTGATTGCATAACTAGAATCAGACCCAAAAAGGGCTAAGGGGTCAAACAGTGGCAGCTTTAGGGTCTCACACACACCAACCCAAACCGGGGCAAAAGGCGGTGGCCACAGCTCTCCACATAAAACCACCCCTCTAGAGGCCACCAAACTCCACCACCTGCCACGACCCAAGAGTCGGCATGCAGAAATTTGCCGACCACCCAAAGCACCCCCCTAGGGAAAAAGTCATTCTAACAATCCTAAGAAACACACGAACCCAAGGCAAAACGTCGGGTCCCACCGACGCGGCTTTGCACGCCTAACCCGAACCAACCCCGAGTCTACCTGACCCCAAAATGAGGGCAGCACCCAGTGTCGACACTGATGTGTCGACACCTCGACAAGCCGGTGTCGACACAAGGTGTCGACACAACTACGGCCGGTGTCGACACCAAGTGTCGACACTACAGCGGCCGGTGTCTACACAAGGTGTCAACACAGCAGATGCTGGTGTCGACACCAAGTGTCGACACCACTGCTGCCAGTGTCGACACAAGGTGTCGACACAGCAGCTGCTGCTGTCGACACCAAGTGTCGACACCACTGCTGCCAGCGTCGACACATGGTGTCGACACTGCAGCTGCTGGTGTCGACACCAAGTGTCGACACCACTGCTGCCGGTGTCGACACATGGTGTCGACACTGCAGCTGCTGGTGTCGACACCAAGTGTCGACACCACTGCTGCCGGTGTCGACACATGGTGTCGACACTGCAGCTGCTGGTGTCGACACCAAGTGTCGACACCACGATTGGCCTGTGTCGACACCAAGTGTCGACACCAAGACTGGCCGGTGTCGACACAACAGTGTCGACACCCCAACTGGCTACAGGAGCCAGATCCAGCAAACGACCAAAAATAAGAACGGGGATTCTCTCTTCTCTCTCGAGTACAACCTCCATCGGCAATGGTAACTACCCGACCTAGATCGAACCAAAACTGTCCCTAATAGACACAATCCCTCAGGAAAACTGAGATTTACTGGACCTTCATATACTAACCGCGGCATGATCGGGAACAAGCCCTAGCTTACGCCTCAGATCTAAACAAAATAGATAAAAGATTAAATCAAAGGAAGGCAAAGATCAACTAGGCAAGGATGAGGGTACATCACTTGCCTCAATACCAGGAACTCGGTCGGCGGCCTCCCCCGCTTGCGGATCTGGCCGCAGGGCAGCAAGCTGAGGAGCAGAAAGAAGGCAGATCCCGGCGGGGGAAGTCCAGATCCACCCTCGAAACCGAAATCCGACCGCTAAATCTCCAGGAAAACGGCGCCCGAAGGCTAGGGTAGGCCGGCGACGCTCCTCCTCTCGCACAGGCGATGGGCGACGGCTTCTTCCAAACAGAGAAACAAGAAAAGCACCAAAAAAAACAACCCAGCGCTAATCCGACCCAAGACTATATATCAGCAGTAATAATAAAAAAACAACAATACATAATATTCACTATTTACACCCAATATCAAAACAACCCGAAACCCGAAACTTCTCGGAAAAAGACGAAATTTACGCCGCAGCTAAAAACCCACGCTACGAATGCAACTACGAAGTCGAAATTAACATTCGACGAACAAAACCCGGGATAACACCTCCCAAAGCCAAAACACAAGCATTCCCTAAGAGGCCCAACCAAGTCATCAAAAAGACTCCGGCTAGCTGGGGAATCTTGCTAACAGGCTACAAACAGGCTACACAGGGAACCCTAAGAGCTAAGACCATGCTCTACAACGGCAAAAAGCCGGAAATACGCCATCGTAACGCCAGCCAAAGATCAAACAAAGCACAAAAAAACCGGGGGCGTTACAAGGGAAACCTCTCCTAATAGGTCATTTGTCGTGGACTCGATAGATGTTACCACTAGGGTTATGCCCCTGTTAGCCTCGACATCTATGCCCCTAGAGATAGTGACTAGTACCTCTGAGGATCCCGATGTGAATATAAAATCTCTGGATGATGAAGTTGACCAGCTTGGTGAGAGTATCCCTTCACGTATGATAGTACCCGACGAGTCTGACGATTCTGAAAGTGAGGGAATCCCTAGTGATCTAGAAGATGATGTTTGGGATGATGATGATAGTCCAAGCTGTGGGAAAATCTCTTTGACTGTTAGGAGCCCTACTAGCATTGTGTCTGTGCACCCTAGTATTGAGTGCCCTCTCCCAGATACGATCCCTATCACATTAGAGCCTACGAATATACCCACTGAGACTTCATCTGACTTTCCTGAGGAGCCTTTGAGTGAGGATTTTTTCATTATCATTGACGACCCTGACTTAGTGGATGTTCCAACTGATTGGGAAGACTCACCTTATCTGAGAGGGTTATGTTTGGATGATTTTAGAGCCGCGAACCCGAACGATAGTAATTTGATGATATCACCATTGTCTGAAATTCCATCTGAATTAAATTTTCCATCGGGTTCAATTTTGCCCATTTCGGAGACCTTTACTGATTCTGAATTAAATGACTTGTCTAGTATGTCGGAAGAACTTGCAAGCGAGGAAGTGGTATTTTTGAACGATTATTTGGTTTTACCCCCGGATGAGAGTTCATTGACGTTATCACCGATCAGTGAAAGTTATTCTGATTTGGATTTTATCCCGAGTTTAATTTTACCTACCCTTCCTCCTATCTATGAGCCCACATTAGTTGACGAATTAGGACGTGATATCGATAGTCCTAGACTTAGTTGTTGTGATACACGCACTCTTTTAGTTCCTAACTTGGCATTGTCTCAGCACTTAGATATTAGTACGTTGAGCGCGCTAGTTTTTGGTCTGTTCACCGCACCGCGTAGATCTGACTATGTGTCATATTTGACTATTCATTTTTCTGCGTGTCCAACTACGGGTCTATCCTCGTCCGTGTCTGATCCTTTGGCTATTGTGCCTCTCGGTGTGGTGCCTCCTTCACATACTTATATATCACACCCAATCATACGCATTTATCCACCGCCTTATGATGACCCTCATTTCCACACGTTAGTGACCACAGTTAGGCCCCATGAGTTGTATCACTTGCATATCTTTTCACACTCGGGAGAGTCCAACTCTGTTATTTATGATGACCGGTTCTCCTTGTCATATCTTCATGCCAAGCGTGAAAATGATGAATATAAAATTAGAACTGCTAATTTTGAGCCAATAAAAGTCATCTTTGATTATAAGGCTCCCGTGCCCCCTGACTTAACCCCTTTATCCTCCGTATTTGGGTTGAGTCACGTAGCACATGGGTTCACACCACATGATAGTAAGATACTTAGGCGCATTTTTACAAATTTATTCAATCAAGTTGCATCTTATTATTATTTATATGCTTGTTGCCCGCCGAATGAGATCGTGCACGGATTTAAAGCACAAGTGCCTGTTGACTTGATTTCGTTACCACTGTCTTATAAGACAAGTCAACTCGCACTAGTTTATGTCTCTCATGCTCAAAAATTATATAAGCACATTAGTGAAGCACTAACCATACCAATTACATTTTATCAACTTCATGCTAGCTTACATAAAAGGGCATCTCACTATATTATTAGCGATTTAGTTTTGGTACGTCTTGTCCCTAAACGGTTGCCTTCGGGCACTATAGAAAGTTGGCGAGTTGGCAAGCTGGACCTTTTTCAGATATTAAAGAAATTAGGAGAATACGCGTATCATTTGAAGTTTTCCACTGATTGGGGTATTACCCTTATTTTTAATGTTTCTAATTTAACGCTATATGCTTTTCCACCACTTGAATTATCTGCCTGTCCGTTTGGGTCCACTTTGTTTTCTTATGGTTTGGTAGTGAGCTTGTGCCTGGATCGCTCTCTTCATCGGTCTTCACTGGAGGTATGTTCGTTGTTGATGTAGAAACTTGTTTTCCTTTATTGCCTAATGCTTTTTCAAGGTTCTCCAGGACCACATTTTTGCATGACAGGATACTCGAAGATAAAGTGCTCTCCTCGCCAAGTGGTTTTGCTTGCTGCTACACAGTTCTTTTGGATGATGCTCTCCTACACCGGTACTTTCAGATCAACTCATCGGTGATGAGTAGTTTTGAGCGGGGGAGGATTGATGGAGATGTTGCTGCCATGACTGCCATTGATCCCCGTTTGAGAGAGTTCGTCGATTGGGACGATCGCTGCCGCAAGCTCTAGGATGAGATCGACGCCCGCCGCCATTATATAAAAATATATAATTATAAATTAAATAATTATAATTATATATTTTAATAATTTTATTATTTTAGCAATTATATTTCAAGTATTTATTTCATGTATAATGATGGGTGCATATAACCATCATATTTTCAATTTTGAATTTTGAATTTTGAATTTTGAATTTTGAATGAAGGGAGATTGAGGGGTGTAAGCTATATATAGCCATGTTATGAAAGATTGATTAGAGAATGAAAAAAAAGAAATCCTAAGAATTCAAGTTTTGAATTTCCCCCCCCTCCTTCTCCTTCCTCTTTGAGAATTTCGGCCCTCCCCCTTTCTCTTGTCTCTTGGCCGCCAACTTCCCCTCTCCCCCTCTTTGTGGATTTTGGCCACAACTCCTCTCCTTATCCTCCTTTCTCCTTTCTCTACCCTAATCCTTTCTCCTCCCCACTACGAGCAAAAAATCAAAGAACTCCCCCCCCCTTGAAGAAATTCGACCAAGGCAAGAAGATCTCCCCTTGTGGATCAACTCCGGCGTGAAGCGACGAAGGCAAACGAGTTTCTCTCCAACCGGCGAGACTCCGGCGGAGCCGTTGAAGAACGATCTAAGTAGAGAAATCAGAATCATTCATTCCGATAGGGTAGTGAATCCTTTCTACCTATTGTGTGTTTCTCTTCCTAGATTAATTCCTGTGATGGTAGATTCTTGGCGTTGAATTTTGAATCGTTAATTAATCGCGGTTTCTTTGATTGGTTTTATGTTTGTCTTGATTGAATTATTTTTCGAAAAAGGTTTGGCAAACCTTCGTTTTCTTTTGTTGGGAGAGATCTACCTTTTCCAAATCGTATTTATTTGGTAGATCTCTTTTGGTACAACACCGCTCGTTCAGACCGGGTGGGTCCTTTTAGCTGGAAAGAATATTGGCCTATAGCTTTTGTTCGATCCAAAGCGGTTTGGCTACCCGTACGTTAGCATATAATTGATAAAATTAATTAACGTGGTGCTCTGTAGAACAATTGTGCGAGTATATGATTTGGATCAATGAGAGGCAAACATGTTCGTCCGTAGATATATTCGGTGTGAACGTGCAAGTCTGCATCAAGAACATGTAGAAAGGGAAGACATCTCCCTCGAGTTTGTCTCCACAGACAAGCAAGTGGCTGATATCTTCACTAAGCTAATAGATGAAGCCAAGTTCAACACCTTCAAATTTGAATTGGGTATGTTGAATCTTGTGTAGCTTCAATTCTCTCTTCTACCATATGTTGCACTGTTTATTTTGCTGGTAGAACATGCTCTTCCTCCAGATTATGAAGATAGTATGCAACTATTGAGGGGGAGCTAGACCAACAGAACATGAAGAGAGCTGAACTGGATTGACTCAAAGTGGAAGATATACTCCAGACGGATAGGGGAGAAAAACCCCACAGAATGCTCCCTATTGTAGAAGCCAAAAAGGGGAAGGATAGAGTCAAAGGGGTAAGAAGAATAGACAAGTGAAATAGTATGGATGACAACATGCTAGTGGGAGTAAGTAATTCTCCACAGGCCGGAGAAATATGGTAACATATCTATACTCTACTAATGTTAATTTTTGTCTATGATGAATATACTGTGTTGTCAATGACCTGTAGTGTTTTGACTTCTTCAAATAGGAGGAGATTATTGGGTCTATTGATCCCAATATCCCAAATTTATTAGAAGTCAAACGGGTCAATGACATACACACATAATGTATTTGATGTGTGCCTTTAGTTCTTGCATGCAGGTAGTCCATGATTGGATAGGTGAAGAAAAATGATTTTGGTAGTAAACTCAAATTTCATCGAGCTCAGCTCATAGTTCGTCGAGCTCAGCTCTCTGGTCGTCGAACTCAACTCAATTATCCTTTGGATAAGCTCAAGAACTCATGAGTCAAAATTCATCGAGCTCAGCTCGAAGTTCGTCGAGCTCAGTTTGCAGTTCGACGAGCTCAACATACAGATCGTCGAGCTCAGCTCAACACTTATCGAGGTAAAAAGTCAGAAAAATTGACAAAGTAAAAAAGCGCTGAGACAGCTGAGACCGCCGAGAAGATCAAAGTTCGTCGAGCTCAGCCCACAGATCGTCGAACGCAGCTAAAGCCAGAAAACTGACTAAGGCAAAAAGCGCTGAGACAACTGAGACCGCTGAGAAGAAAGTGCTGACACCGCTGAGAAGAAAGCACTGAGACAGAAGGTTGTCTCAGCAGTTAAGAAGAAATCACTGAGACCGCTCAGAAGAAAGCACCGAGACAGAAACTTATCTCAGCTGTCAAGAACGAAGCGCTGAGACCACTGTGAAGAAACTGCTGAGATAGAAACTTGTCTCAGCTAATAAGGAAAAAATGTTGAGACAAAAACCTATTACAGCTGTTAAAAAGAAACCGCTGAGACCGCTGAGACAAATCTAGAGAAAATTCACAAGTCCAGAAGTGCTGAGTGCCAAGACAGATGGCGTTGAGTGACTTAACATCACTCAATGCTTTATGGATTTCTGAAAAATTTTCTAAGTCCAGATGGTGATGATCATTGCTGACGTCATCAAAGTCAAACTTACATGTAGCCGTTGAAGGAAAGTTGCGGTGGCGCCGAAAGCAGTTTTGTCCTTTTCTAAAGAAGGTGGCGCTCACCAATCCTTGGCTGGGGCCCACACTCAACTATGCCTTTGATTCAAATCAGCGCATATAAAAAGGAAAAAAACAAAGGGGATTAGGGCAACAAACAACAACAAAAAAGAGGAACAAACGCAGAAAATATAGGCGGCTGTACATCTTCTTCTCCATCAAGCTTGAAAGCTAAAGTCCAGCAGAGACAGCTAGGGGGCAAAGGAAGCTAGCTGAAGCACTTCCAGCTCAGCAAGATAGTTCTCTCCAGAACAAAGAGGCTATTTGATTCATTCAACAACAGAAAGCTGCTCACCTGTGCAGCAAGAGAAAATTTAGTTGTAGAAGAAGACTCATCACTTCTACAACAAGAGAGCTAGACTGATATCTGCTCAGTCCATCAAGGTAGACTCAGAGATTTATCTCTGAGTCAGTTGGTTTATTTTTTCTTAAACATCTTGTATCTATTTCCTGTAGGATTCAGTTTATCTGAATCTGAGTGTAGGGCACTTTGTGCCTGAGTGGTAGGTGACTAATTAGTCACTGAGTTAGGTACCATGCTGGGGGCACTGAGGTAGGATCCAAAAGTGGATCCGAGTTGCTGGAAGGCTTATCAGCCTGAGGCAGGAGAGTGCTGCTCTCTATGGTAGGATCCAAGTGTGGATCTGAGATAAGGAAGTCCTCCCGGCCTGAGTGTAGGGCCTTGTGTCTGAGGTAAGTGATTGGAGGGTCACTGAGCTGTAGGTGACAAGTTTATCACTGAGTTGTAGGCCTTGGAGGAGGCTGAGCTGTAGGTACTTGAAAGGGTACTGAGTGTAGGAGTGCTGCATTACTCTAAGAGCAGGGATGTGTGCCTGAAGTGGTAGGGACGAAGAGCCTGAGTTGTAGGCCTTAGAAATAAGGCTGAGGTAGGTGATCAGTGGATCACTGAGTAGTAGGATCTCTGCAGGGCTCTGAGGTAGGAACCTTTGTGGTTATGAGTTTGGGTTCTTAAGTGAACCTGTATGTAAGACTGAGGGCCTGAGGTGTAAGCTCTTAGGAGCAGTTGGAGGAGTTTAAGCCTTATCCAACAAATAAGTTGGAAAGGTGGGAGGGAAAGTGGATGTACCTGTAACACCTCCCCTGTAATGAACGTATAATATGGGTCCGGCCGGGGCCCCACAACATACGGACGCCACAGCTTTAGTATTATAAGTTGATATAACTACCCAAACTCAAAACACTTGCACAACACAGCGGAAACAAAACAGGACTAGAAGTTATCCACTACTAAAGAGTAAACAAATGGCCTTAAGGCCTTACAACAAGTGTCCAGAAGTAAAAAGTACATCGAACATGAATGTGCTCAGCACCCCTAGTCTACCTCGGCATGCAAGCCGGACAAAATAGCCTCAAACAAACATCATCATAACTGTAGTGCTACAAAAGAGGGAAAAACACTTCATGGGGCTTAGGCCTTTCTGGACGGCGTGCTAGCTTCTGCATGCGATCCTTGTCCTGTAAAAATTATTAGTACGTGGGTCAGCAAAGGCTGACCTCAAACTGTGTAACAACACATCTCCTCCCGGCCGCCCCTAACGGATCCCGGGGAACCCTCCAACCTGCAAGTCAGCACTTCATATGCAATAAAATAGCTATAAACAGAAGATCATTAAAACAGGCTTGGATGTCTCAATCATCAAACATGTTCTCTATTGGTTGTGCATATAAAGAAAGGGCCTACTATGCAACATGAATGCAACACCCGGGCTTCACCCAAGGTACCCTACTGCGTATGCATCTAGCACAACATCACATCATTTGGGTACTCACATTTCCCCAATTGGCATAAAGCAGCAAACACTAAGGGAGTCACCTCTCCCTTAAACGGCGCACAGGCCGCCACAAGGAATTCTTGCCAAGACCCCACCCGCTCGTGGGCTTAGCCCCGGGCTTGCCTGCAAGCTCTGACGTCTCATGTCAGGATTCCAACAAACACAGACCGACCGATTCTAAGAAGCCTTGCTGGACCCCACCCGCTCATGGCCTCTTTGCCCGGGCTTGCCCCAAGCTTGGCATTCTCGTCAGTCTCACAGAAGGGGACTAGTCTCGCCGGGACACTCTCCACACATGACGCACATGTCACGGGATAGCCAGCCGACCACGGAGACATAGCCACGCCTTGGCACAACACAAACCAAGACTAAATACATCGTAATCCCTCTTTGTACCGCAGCGTTCCCACGCACCAAGGAAAACATCTCCAACTCGTGCGGAGCTAACCTTGTCCACCAAGGAAACCATCTCCATTCTCATACGGAGCTAACCTTGTCCCTCAAGGAAACCATCTACCGCCACGAGGAGCTAACCTTGTCCGGGTTCGACTACACGTACCCTTTTCAAGCAAACGGGACAATCACCACCACAACACAAACAGCATCTTGCCGCAACGGAAATCTCTACGAATCCCTAAGTTCGTATGCAGCATCACCGAGTCAGACTAACGGTCGCGACTACGGCTTCACCCAACATGCCTAATCCACTAGCGAAGCGGATCTCTAATGCAAGATATGCCGGGGACAGACTCAATCAACCCGGAGGTTCCTCTTGAACCTTGGCAAACCAAAACCCCTCTCATTTGAGAGTTTGGTGCCCAAAAATTAGAAAGAAAGAAAATACATGATGCTAAGACATGCATCCTAAGGACCGAGAGGAGAGATGTCGTTACCTTCCGACTCCTCTTCCTTGCCATGGCAAAATAGCCGGATGGAAATCTTCGCAATGATCTAAGCTTCACGGATCCGGACTCGGCTCGCGATTTGGAGCACCGAAACCCTTCCTACAGCCCAAGACCTTCTTCTTCTTCCTCCTTGCTCTAGTTTCTCTCAAGAACTTAGAAAGAGAAGACTTGGAAAACAATGAGGGTTTGCAACCCTAAAATCGGACTTAACTTCCCAGTAGATGGCCTGAACCGTTAGATCCCAAAACCAGAAAAAGAATGGCCGCGATTCGTCTAGAAAATAGAAAAACTGGGCCGAACACGGCCTGGCACACGCCCGTGTCCAGGGCCGTGTGCCTCATTCGCCGTCTCAAATCGACGCGCCTGGAATCGGACACGGGCATCCGACACACCCGTGTTAAATCCGACACGCCCGTGTCCCCAGTGACACGGCCGTGTAGCCTGCCGTGTGCCTCCAACGACACGGCCCCAAAACCAACCCGAGAGGTGACACGGCCTGGGACACGCCCGTGTCCCAAGCCGTGTGTCAAGTCTCGACACCCGTCGACAGGCTTTGTGTCGACACCGCGGAAAAACGTCGAGCGAAGATCGTCGACCAAGCGGGACACGCCCTGTGACACGCCCGTGTCACAGGCCGTGTACCCCAGTATCGACACTCCGTCGAGCGAAAGTGTCGACACTTGGGCCGAGTGTCGACACGGACTCGACACGCCCTGCAACACGCCCGTGTCGCAGGCCGTGTGCCACACTCTCGACACTTTGTCGAGCGAAAGTGTCGACACTTGGGCCGAGTGTCGACACGGCCTCGACACGCCCTGCGACACGCCCGTGTCGCAGGCCGTGTGCCCCACTCTCAACACTTTGTCGAGCGAAAGTGTCGACACTTGGGCCGAGTGTCGACACGACCTCGACACGCCCTGCGACACGCCCGTGTCGCAGGCCGTGTGCCTCCTGCCAGAAACTCAAAAATTTTCCAGAACCGCACACTGACTCTCTAGCAAAACTGGGGTGTTACAACTCTCCCCCACTTAACAGAATTTCGTCCCGAAATTTCAAACAAAAGAGGTACAAAACTTAAATTGTACCTGACAAAAAGAGTTCTGGATAGTCTTCTAGCATGGCCTGTTCTCGTTCCCAAGAGAACTCCTCACGACCGCAGTTGTCCCATCGAACTTTCACAAGTTTAACTTCTTTATTCCGCAACTGCCGAGTCTCCGAATCTTCTATAGCGATTGGAAGGACTCGCGTCCTCAAGTCTTCCTCAATCGGCACCGATGCCGGCTCAATCACCACGCTAGCCTCCACCAAGGCTTTCCTCAACATGGAGACGTGGAAGACGTCATGTAATCCACTCAAATCTGCGGACAACGCCAACCGATAGGCTGCTTCTCCTACCCGCTCAACAATTTCAAAAGGCTCCAAAAACCTTGGACTCAACTTCTTGAGTCGGCGAATCCGTGAGACGCCTTTGAACGGCTTGACCTTCAGATAAACCCAATCAACAACTGCAAATTCCAACTTCCGGTGACGAGCATTAAAATATTTTGCTTGCCTGTCTTGCGCCACCTTCATACGCTCTTGGATGGTCCGTACCAACTCACAAGCGTCAACTACCACATCCTTTCCCAAAAGTTTGGTGTCTCCTGCCTCTGCCCAAGACATCGGCGTTCAACACCGCCTCCCATACAAAGCTTCGTATGGCGCCATCTTTATGCTAACTTGAAAACTGTTATTGTACGCAAATTCTACCATGAAGAGGTGATCCTCCCACCTCTTGCCGAAGTCAAGAACGCACATTCTCAACATATCCTCCATAGTACGGTTCGTTCTCTCCGTTTGCCCATCAGTTTGAGGGTGGAACGCCGTACTGAACTTTAGCTTCGTGCCCAAGCTCTTCTGAACCAATCTCCAGTCCTTGGACGTAAACCGTCCATCGCGATCACTGACTATGGTCTTAGGAATTCTGTGCAGTCGCACAATGTTGCGAACATACAACTCCACCAGCTTCTCCACGCTGTTCTCTTTCCGATTTAGGATGAAGTGAGCCACCTTGGTTAGGCGATCCACGATCACCCAAATAGCATCATTACCATGCTGCGATTTATGCAAACCATGCACGAAGTCCATGGAGATGTCCTCAAATTTCCACTCAGGAATTGGAAGGGGCTTCAGGAACCCGCCCGGTTTCTGACATTCGGCCTTCACCAAGGCACATGTTTGGCAACGACTCACATACAAAGCTACATCTCGCTTCAACCCCGGCCACCAAAAGGATTTCTTCATATCCAAGTACATCTTTGTACTGCCCGGGTGAATGGAGTACTTTGAGAAGTGAGCCTCAAACATCAACTCCTCACGGAGATTGCCAAACTGCGGTACACAAACCCTTCCGTCCTTCCTCAGAATCCCATCAATCATCTCCCAGGTGCTGCTCTCGCCCGTTTGAACCTCCAACACAAAAGGTTGAAACTCCACATCCAACCGAGTCGCTTCCCGAATACGATCGGACAAGTCGTTTTGCACTTCAATCCAGTTCAACCGTGCCTCGCTAGACTCGCCTCTTGCGACACATTCCAATCCAAGGGACTCCCATTCCCGTACCAACCGCTCATCATGAGCTTGGATCCAATTCCCTTGCCCCGAGTACTTCCTGCTCAAGGCATCCGCCACCACATTGGCTTTCCCCGGCGTATACTGAATCGCCACTTCGTAGTCTCCAAGAAACTCAACCCATCTGCGTTGCCGCATGTTCAAGTCCTTTTGGTCCAGAAGGTACTTCAGACTTTTGTGATCCGTGAAGACCTCCACTCTTGCGCCATAAACATAATGCCGCCATATTTTCAATGCGAAGATTACCGCCGCCAACTCCAAATCATGGATGGGGTAATTCCTCTCATGAGGTTTCAGCTGTCTAGACCCAAAAGCTATCACCTTTCCATGTTGCACCAAAACGCAACCCAAACCGCATCCCGACGCGTCACTGAAGATCTGAAATCCCTCGGTCCCTTGCGGTAGACTCAGGATTGGAGCCATCATAAGCCTCTCCTTCAGTGCCTCGAATGCTTGACTGCACTCTTGGGTCCACACAAACTTATGGTCTTTACGAGTGAGAGAAGTGAGGGGTAGAGCTATCTTCGAGAAATTCTCCACGAATCTCCTATAATACCCGGCTAGTCCAAGAAAACTTTGGACTTCCGCCACGGTCCTCAACACCGGCCAATCTCTGATGGCCTCCACTTTCGCTGGATCCACTGCCACCCCATCACCACTAATCACGTGACCCAAAAACGCCACCTTGGCTAACCAGAACTCGCACTTTGAGAACTTTGCAAACAATTGGTTCTCCCTCAGCACTTGCAGGACCACTCTCAAGTGGGTCTCATGCTCCACTTCAGACTTGGAGTACACCAAGATGTCATCAATGAAAACAACCACAAACGAATCTAAGTAATCCCAAAATACTCGATTCATCAGATCCATGAACACCGATGGTGCGTTCGTCAACACGAACGGCATCACCGTAAACTCAAAGTGTCTGTACCTTGTCCCAAATGCAGTCTTGGGTATGTCCTCGTCTCGAATTCGCAGTTGATAGTAGCCTGACTTTAAGTCCAGTTTCGAATATACCACCGACCCCACCAATTGGTCGAACAAATCGTCTATCCGAGGGATCAGATACTTATTCTTGACGGTCAATTTGTTCAGCTCTCGGTAGTCTATGCATAGGCGCATGCTACCGTCCTTCTTCTTTACAAACAACACTGATGCGCTCCACGGTGAAGAACTGGGTCTAATATACCCTTGCTCCAACAGTTCCTGTAACTGTACCTTAAGTTCCGCCAACTCCTTTGGTGCCATCCTAAATGGAGGACGCGACACCGGTCTAGCCTCCGACACTAACTCGATCGAGAAGTCGATCTCCCGCCGAGGAGGCGCTCCAAGGAGTTCATCCAGAAACACATCCTTGAACTCTACCACAACGGGCACTTCCTCAAAATATAGTTGGGAGAGACGAACCTCCAACAACGCTACCAGCGCCACTCCACCCTGGTTAACCGTCCGCACCAACTGCATGGCCGAAATCAGGGAACAGGCCACTCCACAAAGGCCCTCAAATTTGACTTCCGCTTGCCCCTTACTCTTTAGAGTCACTACCTTGGATAAACAATCAATGCTGGCGCGCTGCTCTGCAAGCCAGTCCATGCCCAAAATGACATCGAACTCTACTAATGGTAACACTGCTGCTTCCAGAGCGAAGACAACTCCGTCTAGCTCCCAACAAATGTGCCCTTTAGCCCCGGTGGTCATAGATGACCCATTGGGCATGCGCACTTTCAGCTCTGCTCCCGACGAGAAAGACTCAACTCCTATTCTCCGGATGAAGCTCTCCACAAGAAAGGAGTGCGATGCTCCCGTATCAAACAATACCCTAGCGGGGTATCCGGAAACTAACACGAAGCCTACAACATAGACATTACACAAAAGTCTAAAAGGATGAAGCACAAAATTTAAACTTAAATTTTCTTCATACCTGTCACCACATCAGTCTGGCGGATCGCTTCTTGCTGTCCAAGGTTGTAGGCCCTTGGTTGCACCGGTTGGAACCGAGAAGTGCTCGACTCCGCCATCTTTCCCTTCTCTGCAGCACTGGGGCTGGAGCGCACAGTCTGCTCCTGCTTTGCCTCTTGCCCCGCTCCCCCTTGCTGACAAGCACGAGCTATATGCCCAACCTTCCCGCAGTTGTAGCACGTCGGCGGTCCCCCAGAGTGGGAACCCCCAGGCGTCCAGTTGCTCCTCTCACCAGATCTAGAAGTGTGAGGCTTCTTCCTCCACCTACTCCCATCAGACTTTCCATGAGATTGGGAAGGCTTCCCTTCCCCTTGCTTGGGAGTAAAACCCTTACGGCGTTGGGTTCGCTCCAAATCATTTTCCAAGATCCTGGCAGCCTCAACTAGTTCATTGAATCCGGCTCTCTTCATGGAGATGAGAGGTTGTCTCAAATTCTCCCTCAGCCCCTGGTAGAAGAGGTTATCCCTCTCTACATCATCCGCCATAGTCATTCCCGCATAACGACCCAAACGGGTGAACTCTTGCACGTACTCATCCACTGTCTTGTCTCGCTGCATTAGATGCAGAAACTGCCTCTGCAGGGCCAACCGCGTGGAAACTGGAATATATCTCTTTAGAAAAGCGTCCCCAAATTCCTCCACCGACGGGGTGCGTCCAGGGAACTGGCGGCCACTAAGGCTCACCCACCACAACTTGGCGTCTCCTTCCAACATGAACGCCGCATACTCAGCTTTCTTTTCCTCTGGCGTCTCTGCCGCCCTTAGTAGTTCTTGAATACGAACCCACCAATCCTCCGCATCCGTTGGCGTTCCAACACCCTTGAAAGACGGGGGATGGAAACTCAGGAAATACTTCATGTGTCGGTCTCCATGTCCTACCACCACCCTTTCTGCCAAAGGCTCCACTCGCCTGGCTTCTCCGCCTGGCACGGCCGTCGCCGTGTCCGGTGTAGCAGGGGTTGCTACCTGGGCTGCAGCCGCCGCTTGGGCTGCCACCATCGCTTCTGCAAGCATACGACAGAAGTCGGCCGGGTTTACACCCGTGCCCAAAAGGCCTGGAGCAGTAGCACTGCTCGCCGAGAGATCATCCCTTGCTCTTGAAGTGCCCGCCTCGTTGCTTGCACTCTTCAGGAAGACAAGAAATAAGGGATTAGTCTCCAATCTCAAGACTAAAACATAAGGACACTCATGGTCCCGCGTTACTCTTATGTGGATAACTTCTCTACAAACCGACCTCGAATCAAACCTGGCTCTGATACCAAATTGTAACACCTCCCCTGTAATGAACGTATAATATGGGTCCGGCCGGGGCCCCACAACATACGGACGCCACAACTTTAGTATTATAAGTTGATATAACTACCCAAACTCAAAACACTTGCACAACACAGCGGAAACAAAACAGGACTAGAAGTTATCCACTACTAAAGAGTAAACAAATGGCCTTAAGGCCTTACAACAAGTGTCCAGAAGTAAAAAGTACATCGAACATGAATGTGCTCAGCACCCCTAGTCTACCTCGCCATGCAAGCCGGACAAAATAGCCTCAAACAAACATCATCATAACTGTAGTGCTACAAAAGAGGGAAAAACACTTCATGGGGCTTAGGCCTTTCTGGCCGGCGTGCTAGCTTCTGCATGCGATCCTTGCCCTGTAAAAATTATTAGTAACGTGGATCAGCAAAGGCTGACCTCAAACTGTGTAACAACACATCTCCTCCCGGCCGCCCCTAACGGACCCCGGGGAACCCTCCAACCTGCAAGTCAGCACTTCATATGCAATAAAATAGCTATGAACAGAAGATCATTAAAACAGGCTTGGATGTCTCAATCATCAAACATGTTCTCTATTGGTTGAGCATATAAAGAAAGGGCCTACTATGCAACATGAATGCAACACCCGGGCTTCACCCAAGGTACCCTACTGCGTATGCATCTAGCACAACATCACATCATTTGGGTACTCACATTTCCCCAATTGGCATAAAGCTGCAAACACTAAGGGAGTCACCTCTCCCTTAAACGGCGCACAGGACGCCACAAGGAATTCTTGCCAAGGCCCCACCCGCTCGTGGGCTTAGCCCCGGGCTTGCCTGCAAGCTCTGACGTCTCATGTCAGGATTCCAACAAACACAGACCGACCGATTCTAAGAAGCCTTGCTGGACCCCACCCGCTCATGGCCTCTTTGCCCGGGCTTGCCCCAAGCTTGGCATTCTCGTCAGTCTCACAGAAGGGGACTAGTCTCGCCGGGACACTCTCCACACATGACGCACATGTCACGGGATAGCCAGCCGACCACGGAGACATAGCCACGCCTTGGCACAACACAAACCAAGACTAAATACATCGAAATCCCTCTTTGTACCGCAGCGTTCCCGCGCACCAAGGAAAACATCTCCAACTCGTGCGGAGCTAACCTTGTCCACCAAGGAAACCATCTCCATTCTCATACGGAGCTAACCTTGTCCCTCAAGGAAACCATCTACCGCCACGAGGAGCTAACCTTGTCCGGGTTCGACTACACGTACCCTTTTCAAGCAAACGGGACAATCACCACCACAACACAAACGTCATCTTGCCGCAACGGAAATCTCTACGAATCCCTAAGTTCGTATGCAGCATCACCGAGTCGGACTAACGGTCGCGACTACGGCTTCACCCAACATGCCTAATCCACTAGCGAAGCGGATCTCTAATGCAAGATATGCCGGGGACGGACTCAATCAACCCGGAGGTTCCTCTTGAACCTTGGCAAACCAAAACCCCTCTCATTTGAGGGTTTGGTGCCCAAAAATTAGAAAGAAAGAAAATACATGATGCTAAGACATGCATCCTAAGGACCGAGAGGAGAGATGTCGTTACCTTCCGACTCCTCTTCCTTGTCATGGCAAAATAGCCGGATGGAAATCTTCGCAATGATCTAAGCTTCACGGATCCGGACTCGGCTCGCGATTTGGAGCACCGAAACCCTTCCTACAGCCCAAGACCTTCTTCTTCTTCCTCCTTGCTCTAGTTTCTCTCAAGAACTTAGAAAGAGAAGACTTGGAAAACAATGAGGGTTTGCAACCCTAAAATCGGACTTAACTTCCCAGGAGATGGCCTGAACCGTTAGATCCCAAAACCAGAAAAAGAATGGCCGCGATTCGTCTGGAAAATAGAAAAACTGGGCCGAACACGGCCTGGCACACGCCCGTGTCCAGGGCCGTGTGCCTCATTCGCCGTCTCAAATCGACGCGCCTGGAATCGGACACGGGCATCCGACACGCCCGTGTTAAATCCGACACGCTCGTGTCCCCAGTGACACGGCCGTGTAGCCTGCCGTGTGCCTCCAACGACACGGCCCCAAAACCAACCCGAGAGGTGACACGGCCTGGGACACGCCCGTGTCCCAAGCCGTGTGCCAAGTCTCGACACCCGTCGACAGGCTTTGTGTCGACACCGCGGAAAAATGTCGAGCGAAGATCATCGACCAAGCGGGACACGCCCTGTGACACGCCCGTGTCACAGGCCGTGTACCCCAGTCTCGACACTCCGTCGAGCGAAAGTGTCGACACGTGGGCCGAGTGTCGACACGGACTCGACACGCCCTGCGACACGCCCGTGTCGCAGGCCGTGTGCCACACTCTCAACACTTTGTCGAGCGAAAGTGTCGACACTTGGGCCGAGTGTCGACACGGCCTCGACACGCCCTGCGACACGCCCGTGTCGCAGGCCGTGTGCCCCACTCTCAACACTTTGTCGAGCGAAAGTGTCGACACTTGGGCCGAGTGTCGACACGGCCTCGACACGCCCTGCGACACGCCCGTGTTGCAGGCCGTGTGCCTCCTGCCAGAAACTCAAAAATTTTCCAGAACCGCACACTGACTCTCTAGCAAAACTGGGGTGTTACAGTACCCAATTGGGGAACCACTATAAATCATTGTGTGTTTGCTGTGTGCTTGTTTTCTTTCTTGTTGCAGGATCTAAGGATAAGCTCTAGATAGAACTAATTAAAAATCAGTAAAAGAAGTAATAAAACTTCAAAGACCTATTCACGCCCCCCCCCCTCTAGATGATTAGCTAAACTTAAGTTAAGCAACTTTCTATATCCAAGATAAAGAACAATACAAGGTCCATATGCTCTCTTATAGTGGTGAGGAGCGAATGCAAAATGAAATAACAGAAATAAGAAATAACATAAATTACTGAAAGTTCATAAACCAAACATAGCAACACATTTAATATTGATTATTCTGGGCGCTAGACATAGCCGACTTCTCCCCGCTTGTAGACCATGCATATTCGTAACAATGTCGTCGTCTGGAAAATATGCCTTGTCCCCAAGACAGTAGTCGGAGTGGTGGCAGTCGACGTGATCCAGGGGCAACCCCGTGCCATCAGACTCAAGATGGTAAGACCTAGTAACATGGACCACTTGCGAGCCAGAGTCCCCCTGAAGGTGGTAGCGGTTACAAGAAGCTTGGCTGGGTGGTTCAGCACCAACTGTCGTCTTTCTTCCGGACGAGAGAAAGTTGGGCTGGTGGCAATCCCGTCGGAGGTTGGATAGTGTCGGAAAGCGGAGTCTAAACTGCCTGGTGGTCCGTCGGGAAAGGAAGAGGCACATCGAACTTTCTGAGAGGGCCCACCACCTCGCAGAGAGGCTGACGTCCATGGGTCGCTGGATCGTGCAGAGGGAGCTCAGAGAGCGTAGGAGGGCGTAGTCACCGTCGAGGCGACATGGTTGGCCCTTATGCAAAAACCACATGGGCATAACTTGCCAATTAACGCATACATCGCCGAGTGTGCAGAGCCAAGCCACTCCTATAATGGCATCGAGACCGCCTAAGCCGAATATGCAGAAATTTGAAGTCACAGAACAAGTCCCCACCGAGAGAGAGACGACAGTGCAATGGCCCTAAGACGGTCGGTGGCGCCCATCGCCCAAACGGACCGCAACATCTAGGGAGGGAACTGAGGGAAGACAGAGTTGCTACACCAGGTGCTCAGAGATGAAGTTGTGGCTTACAACTCTATCCACCATGATGATGATAGGGTGACCCCGCAGTGTCCCAGAGAGCTGCATGGTTTGTGGGCCAGGGCTCCCGCCCGTCAAAGCGCTAGATAGCTCCAACCGATGGAACGTAGTTGTGGTAGGGGTAGGAGGTGGATCCTCCATTGAGAGTTCCAGGGCCTTAAAGTCAGAGAGAGTAACCTCGGCGTCGAGGTCGCCGATGATGGCGTGAAACTCCTTCACAGTACACTCATGGTTGGGGGAGTATGGTTGGCGGCACCGAAAATAGAGACCTTTGCTGCGAAGTTCATTGTACTCACTATTTGAGAGGCGTTGAGGGGCCGATGGGCGGCTAGGTCGGTTCCCTCAAGGCAGTGGTCGCGGTGGAGGAGCCATAACTGGCGGGCGCCAAGGCGGTCGGGGATGGTGGTGGTCGGCCATAGGAGCAGGTGGCCCAGTGGCAGTCGACGGGCGAACAAAGAGATCCACCTCCACGACACGCTCTAGATCGAGCGCTTCGGAGACCGTGCATGGGTGGTGGGTGCAGAGATGAGAATGGATCGACGGAAGGAGGCCTTGCATGAAGAAACTGAAAGTTATTCAGTTGGATACCTAAATTACCTAGAGGGGTGAATAAGAGAGTTGTGCGTCTTTTTGCGGAATAAAAATTAGAGATCTATGCACAAAAATCTACCAAGCAATCACAGAGGACACAGAGATTTATAGTGGTTCCCCAACCTTGGGTACATCCACTTTCCACTTACCGATCTAACAAAGCACTAGACTCGGCTACTCTAATATCTCGGATTGAAAACCAATCCTACGCCTCGGAACAAAGTTTCTACAATCTCAATCCACAACACGGATCTACACTCAGAAGATAAAAACTTCCTACAACTCGGAGAACGAAGCTCCTACACCGGAGAGTAATCTCCTACAAGAATAAATTGAGAATATAAAATACAAACAGTAATATTTCTCAGATATGGAGAATTTTGCCAAGGTCTTCTTCCTTTGAACTTTGTGGCTTTGTCAGAATAATTTGAAGAAGAAACTCGCCAAGATCTGGATCTGAAACTTCTTGACTCACACGATCAGAGAGAAGATCTGTAGATGAAAGAGTATTTGATCTGCAAGTCAACATTTCTGAATCGTCCTGGATCGATAGCCCTTGGTGATGAGGAAGATGAGCGGCGGGGGCGTCTGATTTAGGAAAGAGAAATTTGTCGATTCAGAATTCTTAAAATGCTTCATTAGCGCGCTTAGGGTTAGTCAAAATGACAAGACCTTTTATTAGATCTCCATAACGGTCATAATTAGCATTAATGACGTCCACATGGACCAATCACGTCGAGCCATTTGAAAATCTCATCAGTTTAGGACTTAGCGAATTTTCAGGAAAATTTTACTGAATTACTCGAGTGAAGGGTAAGCTACTCGAGTACTAATATGAGTTCTCGAGTGGGATAAATCAGACAACTCGAGATGAAGTTCTTCAGGAAATTCAAAACAGAATATGTCTTCACTCGAGTGGAATAAGACTTACTTGAGTGTTAGAAAGTTTACTCGAGAGGCAGAAGAATTACTCGAGAGGTAGAAGTGAACTAGTCGAGAGGTAGAAGTGAGCTACTCGAGAAAAGGACTTAGAGAAAATTCTGAGAGTTAAAATCTGGTTACTCGAGTATTGGAGCTGGACTACTCGAGAAGTAGATAGACTACTCGAGTATATGGACTGAACTACTCGAGTGGGGTAAATATATCACGAGAATTTTCCTTCTGTCACTCGAGACAAAGTATTCATCTACTCGAGTGGTGAACTTGACTACTCGAGTAAAGTACTTAGAATCTTTTCTGAGAGAAAAAATCTGTTAACTCGATAAAGAGAAGAAGTTTACTCGAGTAATGGACTTGGCCACTCGAGAGTCATTTCCTTTACTCGAGAGTCATTTCCTTTACTCGAGAAACAGACTAGACTTACTCGAGTATGACTAAGGGTTTAACTCGAGTACTTAAACTTCTACTCGAGTGAAACACTTAGAAAAATTCTACTTCATGAGGATTTTCCTTTCTTCAATAAAATCAACAACACGACTTTCACCACCAATCCTAGTGCTTGAAAAATGAAGTGCATCCCAATAGAGAGGCTACACATAAGTCAACGCCGTGGATCACACAATGAGGGATTATATTGTATGGTCCTGTGTTTGGTGACCCATTGTAGACTGACATTGGTCTACACTTGACAATTTAGTCCTGCAAACACATAACTCAAACAATACATCAAATACAACTTAATTCATCTTAGTTCAAGGGTGACTTCACCAAATATGGGTTATTATGGATACGATACCCAACAATCTCCCCCTATTTGTAGAAGTCAGAACCCTCTACACTAAGGTGAATTACATAGACATAAAGAGCTAGATATGCAAGAGAAAATACAGTAACAAGCATAAAGATTAAAAGCATAGAGTAGATGGTAAAAATTAAGAATTATATAAATAAAATTGTCCAAAAGTCATTTCTACACAATTCTCAACCACACTCTTGTAACTTGCTTCATGCTTAGACTTGATGTTGTTGCGGTTGTTGCTGTTTATCCTTCTTTTCATGTTGTCTTCTCTAATAACTGTAAGGTTTTGGATAATACTTGGGAGGTTTTGGAGGAGCATCAAGATTGTTTCTTCCATGTTCTCTATCATATAGTCTTCTCTTGGTCAAAGACTTCTCATACAGGTCCCTTTCTTAGGAGCTGTAATGATCATGTCTATTCTCATTGAAATCCAAGACTAGTTTGAGAGTGTCAAGAATGAGTGACTTAGAAGTAGGGGAACAAATTTCTGCAAATTCAGGAGCTTTCCTTTTTTTTTCTATTTCTGGAACTGGAATGGATCTACTGGCAGAGGCTCCATCACCATACCTTCTTTCCTTTAGTATATGAATTTCAGGAGGAGCTTGAAAAAATATGTCTGCTGGGTCTGATTTCCAAACCTGAGTATAGGATTCTAGAGGAGGGGCTTCTGAGCCTTCAGGTCTTGAATAGAAAGAAGGTTGTGGGACTGGAACTGGAGCTTGAGTAGCTAGGGGATTCGGCTGATGAGGAATAATGTTTGGATTTGCTTGAAAATCAAGGAATATTTGGTTATGCATCCATACAGCTGTATCATAAGTATGGAATTTTACACTTTGGATCTGACTCTGCACATCATCATGAATTTCTTTAAGCTTTGCTTCCCAGAGTGTCTACTTGTTGGCATCTGATTTCTCTAAGTATTCTTTGACTAGATTCTCCCCCTTTCTGACTTCTACAGTCAGATTATTTATAGCATCTTCTTTAAAGGTACCTACTTCTTCACAGATTTTGAATGTGTTATCTTGGGCTGACTTGTCTAACTATATTTGGTTGTTGGCCAGTGTAACAGCTTGTTCCATGACATGACCAACACTGGTGATGGTGTGGTCCAAAGCTTTTCCACCTATCTTGAATAATAGTCTTAATTCATCTGTATTATGCTGAATTTCAGCAAAACCTCTGCTCATCTCTTTCTCAAGAGTAGTTACTTTCTCAGTGATAACTTTGAATGAGTCATCAAAGTACTTTCTTTGTTCTTGCAGCAGCTGTTCAATCTTACCCATAATGTCATTTGTAGTAGGAGGTGGAGTTGCATCAGAAGGAACTGGAGGAGGAGGAGGAACAATCCATGGAAGAACTTCTTCAATAATGACTGAGCTTTGAGCTCTGGTGGTGTGAATCAAAACATCTCCTTCTTCAGTGACGATGATGGGAACAGTGAAGTCCAAGCTCTTCAAAGGAGCTTCCACTGGTTCTGGGGACGGCTCTTTCTCATCAGAAATTAAAATAGTCTCTACCTGCTCTTGGTCAGCAGCAGGAGATAGTGGAATAGGGGATGCAGGAGATGGAATGGGAGAGGGTGATGGTACTGGTGTTGGTTGCTTAGATGGTTTAGTAGGTTGTTCTGTATGGAGGGGAGGAAGAGGTTCTTCAGTACTTAATTCTTCAATCATTTGATTGATGGCTTCTTCTGTAGAGAGAATGGTTTCTTGGATTTGAGCATCTGTTGGAGTTTCTTCAGGAGTGGATGGAGGGAGAGAGACAACAGCTGGTGGAGTAGGTATTCTATCTTTTGGAACAGAAGGAGCAGGATCCCCCTCAGCAGTTGCACCAGATATGCTGGAAACATGAGGTGGAGAGGGAGATGGAGTCCTATCCTCTACAACTGGGTGATCGTGGGCTATTGCAGCCTGGGCAGGGTTCAGCAACATTAATTGCCATCTCTGAATGGAGGAGATGGATACCTTCTTCATGTGGTGTAGTGTTGTGCCTTTAGAGAAGTCAAAAACTTCAGGATTGATCTCATGTAACATCAAAGAGATGATCCTAGCATAGTTTGGAGCCTTGATGCTCTCCCTGATCTTGTCAAGAATTAACATACCAAACTGAAATTTCTTCCTGCAGATGATGGCTGTCATGATGTCAAACATGTTATGGGAAGTGTCCCCGATGGAGCTAGTCTTGCACGGGAGGATTTTTCCAATAATATCCACAAGAAATTTGCTCTCTGGATTGAGCTCTAATCGACGAATGGTAAGTACTTTTGGTGAGAGGCCACAGAACATACATGATCTGTCTGAATCTTCATGACTTAGATGTTCTTCTTCATCAATGACTGGTAGCCAAATAAGATTGGAGACAAAGGTTTTGGTAAGCTTTATCTTGATTCTCTTGACTGTAGATTTAAGAACCTTGTCATTTCTCCTTACCTTGATGTTCTTGAAAAATTCTTCAACTTATGGATATAGAATTTTGCAATGTTGCTATCGAACGAACATTAAGCCTGCGGTGTCGAGTAGAATGAGGAGATTTCTGAAATCGTCGGACAATTCGGAAATACCATCGGTGACAAGTTCAGAACCGATTCCAATCTTGGAGGGCGGTGCCATGATCCAGAGAGTTGAAAGAAATCTGCTGCGGGGAAGAAGACGATGCAGGCTCTGCGATAGTCGGCAAAAGTCGAAGAGTCTTTCGTCTTACTCGAGTGAGCGGGTTTTGAGTCGTGTAGAAAAAGAAATCCGAACGTTTCTATTTATATAACCCTAATTTATCGATGATTAAGAAATAAATTAATCTAACATACCTTTGAAAATGGTGGTATAAGCCTCGGGTTGCGAATAACAAAATTTGAATAGATGTTGAGAAAAAGTCTTCCTGATACTCGAGTGGATCGACAGTACTCGAGTGAGAAAATGGAGGTACTCGAGTGATGTCTTTATATATCTCGAGTGGGAACTTAGTACTCGAGTAGTGTTACTCGAGTGACTGGCCGAGTACTCGAGTAGGCTTAAGAAGTACTCGAGTGGTCTTTATCTTACTCGAGTCATCAAGTTAGAGTTTTGAGAAATTTCAACTCTTGATGTATTTCTTGATTTCTGAGCTATGTTGTAAGTCCACTTTCTCTATTCTTCTTTGTTGAGCATTCCAAGTTCTGTTTTGAAGAACGAGAACTTGGCCTTGTCCAGCGGCTTCGTGAATATGTCTGCAATCTGCTTGTCTGTTGGGACATATTGTAGATCTATATCCCCATGTTCCACATACTCCCGAATGAAGTGGTACCGCAACTCTATGTGCTTTGTCCGGCTATGAGAGACTGGGTTGTTGGCTATTGCAATCGCGCTAGAGGAGTCACAAAACAAAGGGATGTCTTGGACTTTGAGATTGTAATCTTCCAGCGGATTCTTTATCCATAGCAACTGTGCACAGCAACTGCCTGCAGAGATACTCTATCTCAGCTGTTGAGATTGCAACACAGTTCTGCTTCTTACTGCTCCAAGAAATGAGTCTTCTTCCAAGAAATTGGCAAGTCCCGGAAGTGCTCTTCCTGTCATCTTTGCTACCTGCAAAATTTGCATCTGAAAAACTAATTAGCTCGCTATCATTACTTCTTGGGTACCATAAGCCAAGATTTGATGTACCTTTAAGATATCTCAAAATCTGCTTTGCAGCAGCGTAGTGAGATTCCTTAGAGTTCACATGAAATCTAGCACATACACATGTTGAGAACATTATGTTCGGTCTACTGTCAGTAAGGTAGAGAAAGGATCCAATTATGCTTCTGTACTTGATTTCATCAAAAGGTCTCCCTTTCTCATCCCTGTCCAGAGACACAGTTGAACCCATTGGAGTCCTCATAGAGCTTGCGTTCTCCATTCCGAATTTCTTAATTAGCTCCTTGGTGAACTTAGTCTGCGAAATGAAAATTCCATCTTCAGATTGTTTCACCTGAAGCCTTAAGAAATACTTCAGCTGGCCCATACTACTCATTTCAAACTTCTCTTGCATAAGTTTTGAAAACTTCTTATAGAGGTTGTCGTCAGTAGAGCCAAAAATAATGTCGTCGACATAGATTTGCACTAGTAGAATCTTGCATTTTATTTCCCTAAGAAATAATGTCTTATCTATCTTTCCCCTTGTGAACTTGTTCTCAAGAAGAAAGCTAGACAACGTCTCATACCAAGCTCGGGGAGCTTGTTTCAAACTATATAATGCTTTATGTAACAGATAAACATAATCTGGAAAGTTAGAGTTGACAAAACCTGGAGGTTGTTCCACATACACCTCTTCCTTTATGTCACCATTAAGGAAGACAGACTTCACGTCCATCTGATAGACAGTGAAGCCCTTAAGAGAGGCATATGCTAGGAATAACCTGATGGCCTGCAGCCTTGCCATTAGAGCGTATGTCTGGTCAAAGTCGATTCCTTCTCCTTGGCATATTCTTTGGTGACGAGTCTGGCCTTGTTCTTTATGATCGTTCCATCCTCGTCCATATTGTTCCTGTAGACCCACTTTCTCCCGATGACATTCTTACCTTTGGGTCTTGGAACAAGTTTCCAAACTCGACAATGCTTGAACTGATTTAGTTCTTCTTCTATTGCCAATATCCACGATGCGTCTGAGTTTGCTTCCTCAAACTTCTTTGGTTCAACCTGAGAGAGAAAACTTAAATATAAATTCTCGTTAGCTGTACCTCTACGAGTTCTGACACCATCCAAGGGATCTCCTATGATTTGGTCCATTGGGTGATCCTTCAGATGTCTGAGCTCTAGAGTCTTTGCATCTGGAGTGTCTTCAATCACTGGAGTGACTTCATCAACTTGGATGATTTCTTCATCTTACCATCAAGCTCTCCAATCGGGGTCGGAGTGGTGATCTTGATGAACTTTTCACCCTTTTCTTCAGTCGGCTCACCCAAGTTAAGTTCTTTCAACTTTATACATGCATCTTCAATGAACACACTAGAGGAGTTGCCTTGCAGCAAGCTCGTCTCATCAAATACAACATGAATGGATTCTTCTACAACCAGAGTTTTTCTATTAAATATCTTGTGTGCCTTATTATGTCTACTATACCCTACAAAAAATACTTTCAAAACTCTTTTCGCAAAATTTGGTAGTATGATACTTGCCATGGTTAAGGACGAAGCACTTACAGCCAAAAATTCTAAAATATGAGACAGTCGGTTTCCTTCCCTTTAGAAGTTCGTAAGGTATTTTATTGTGGTTCTTGTTTATGAGTGCTCGATTTTGCATGTGGCATACAGTGTTGACGACTTCACCCATAAGTATTTTGGTAGTGAGGCATCACTCAACATGGTTATGCAGGCCTCTATGAGTGTTCTATTCCTTCTCTCGGCCACTTCATTCTGTTGAGGAGTACGAGGAGAGGAAAACTCATGAAAGATACCCAAGCTTTCACAGAATTCTGTCATGGCCCCGAACTTGAATTTTGTTCCATTGTCACTTCTGATTTTGACTACGGAACAATTTTATTCATTCTAGACTTGCTTGACAAAATTAGTAAAGTTATCAAAGGTATCTGACTTGTGTTTTAGAAAGAACACCCACGCAAAGTGCGACTAATCATCAACAATAACCAATGCATAATCCTTATCTCCCAAACTTCTAACTTGCAGTGGACCGAACAAGTCCATATGAAGTAGATGTAAACATCTGTTAGAATCTTTGCCAATAATACTTTTAAAGGTAGCCCTTGTTTGTTTGCCTTTTACACATGCATGACAAAGTCTATCTTTAATGTACTTGACATTTGGGGCATCACGTACTAAATTTAGTGAAAATAATTTATTAATAGTTTTGAAATTAATATGTGCTAGTCTCTTCTGCCATTGGTCACCAAGAGATGCACTATCTTTTACCAAAAAGCACACTGGTGTAGAAGAGTCTATACAAATGAAATTTAAATAGAATATATTTCTGCTTCGAGTGCCTGATAGAATCATTTCCATATTGTCAACCGATTTTATCAAGCACTTGTCAGCATGGAATTCAACATTGTATCCTTTATCACAGAGCTGGCTTATGCTTATAAGATTGTGTTCCAATCCTTCAACATAAGCCACATCTGAGAAGGATACACTGTCGTTAGTGATCATACCATAGGCTTTTGTAATTCCACGGTCTGAACCTCCAAAGATGACCTTTGACCCATTCAAGACTAGAGAATAGTTCTGAAGTAGGCTTCTTGTCCCGGTCATGTGCCGAGTGCATCCAATATCCAAATACCAGATAGGAGTTTTGGTGGCCTTTGGACATACCTACAATCACATATCAATTTGCCTTAGGGACCCAAACACGTTTGGGTCCTTGGTCTCTTGTTAGAATACTCTCCCTACGAGTATTAGCATTATGAGTGGTCCTTCTCATATTGCTAACTTGAGGAGTTGCAAAATTCCTGGGATTAAACCAGCAGTCGATGGCAAAGTGACCAATTTTGCCACAGCACCAACAATCGAACTTGTTGTATCTTTACCTTAAATTCTCCTGCTTGACCTTTTGAGGTGGTGGTCTAGCAGGGGCAACATTCTTGGAGGAAGAAGCTTCATGGTAATGGAAATCACATGATTTCTTCTCCTTCAGTGGCTTTTCCACAATAGGCTTTACCTTTGGTGCTTTCTTAATGTTATGACCATGATTATAAGGGCCATAGCTCTGAAAAATGATTTCTTCATGAGGTGCCTTAAAGACACTCTCACCAAAGTTTCGGGGGCGAGTCCATCCTTGGTAACAAGACTTGGGTTCTACATAGGTAGGCCTAGTCAAGTGACCGTAGGACGAGTCAAGATCAAACTCATTTGATGGAAATATGACTTTCTTTAAAGAAGTCTGCTCTTGAGGGGCTTTCCCCTTCTCTTTGGCCAGAGATTTCTTGGCCGCCTTATTCCTTCTCTGAGCCTTATTCCTCCTAGCAGATTTACTAGGAGATTCAACATGGCCTAGCCCAGCACCCTTGGCCTTAGCAGAGAATTCAGCAATGAAAGGAAGGACAGTCTTGGGCTTCGAGAAACTTTCAACGAGTTTCATTTCTGCAGCAAGTTGTTCTTCCAACTCTTTGATGAGCTTCTCCTTTAGGTATAGATGCTCGAGAGCCTTATTATATTCTTCAATAGCAGCATTGAAGTTCTCTCTAAGTGAGTCGGTCTTAGCGACTTCCTCTCTCAAAGTGCTCTCTTCAGCCTTCAGAGACTTTATCTCTTTAGCTTGAGTTTTCATGACTCGTCGACATTTGTCGTAAGCCTTGATTAACTCCTTATACTGGGCCATGAGTTCAGACTCATCGTCAGAAGAGCTGTCCTCATTATCATGTTTAGAAACATCAGATTCAGAGAGTGGAGTATGAGAATGTTCCTTCCCATTGAACTAGGATTCTTGTTCATCATCAGTCTGAGCCATGAGCCCAAAGTAGGCTTCCTCTTCTTTACTCGACTCAGATGAGTCAGAGTCGCTAAGAGTCTTGCCCTTCTTGGCTATTAGGCTTTTTTCTGTCCTCTTCTTATTGTAAGAGGATTTCTTTTCCTCTCTTTTTCCACCCGCCTTCTTCTTATGATTGCAATCAGCAATAATGTGACCTGTCTTGTTGCAGCAATAACAAATAATGTCAGTAGAAATATGTTTGTTCGATTTAGTAGTATACCTGTCATGACTGCTTGTGCCTTTTCTGTATCGATCACCATCATGACGTGATCTTCTGTAAGAGGCATACTTGCCTTTCCATTGCTTCTTTTTGTTCAAGAATTTCTTGAACTGTCGTGAGAGTATGGAGAACTCTCCTTCAGATAGTTCTGAGCCTGAGGTACTTGGCTCTGATGTTTTTTCTTCACTTACTTCCTGTGCTGGGGCAGGAGAGGCGGCCTTGGACTTCCTTGAGATGTCTGCCTTGAGAGCTACAGACTTCTCCTTGGAAGAGACTTGTTTTTCTCTTCTTCAGTTTTTCTTGTATTGAGTTGCAGCTCGTATGACATAAGCTTTTTAAAGAGATTTTGCGGGTCTGTCTCAGCTAGCTTTCCAAATTCCCGAATTGCACAGACCTTGTTATGCCATTCCTTAGTCAGGGATCTCAAGAACTTATCATTTAGTTCTCCGTTTGTGAAGACTCGGCCGTAGACTCTTAGGCCATTGACTATCTTGAAGAAGTTTTCAAACGTATCAGCAATTGTATCCTTGGGTCCTTGTCAGAAGGCTTTGTATTTCTGATTCGGAAGGGATCTTCTATCATCCCTAACTTCTTTTGTGCCTTCCATCAGGGTGATGAGGGACTACCACATCTCCTTAGAAGACTGGCAGTGGATCAGGTTCTGCAATATGGAGTCATCAACTGTACTTGCTATAATATTCTTGGCCTTCCTGTCTAAAGAGACAAGTGCTATCTCATCTTTGTCGACATCCATCAATTTATTAGGAACTTTCTTTGTTGGATATATAGTGGAGATGGTCATAGGAATGTAAGGACCTTCTTCAATGATCATGAAGATCCTTGGATCCACAGCTTCCATGAAAACTTGATCATCTCTTTTCATATGGGAAAGTTGTTCTTAGTACATAAGGGAAGCTTGGCAAAATCTTTGGCCTTGTCCATGCTTGGGTAATCTCAAAAGACAACTAGGGACGGATCTGATCAAGGTGTTAACCTTTTAGTGATCAACCTCCCTCTGATACCAATTGAAAGTTATTCAGTTGTCTACCTAAATCACCTAGAGGGGGGTGAATAGGTGAGTTGTGCGCCTTTTTACGGAATAAAAATTAGAGATCTATGAAAAAAAATCTACCAAGCAATCACAGAGGACACAGAGATTTATAGTGGTTCCCCAACCTTGGGTATATCCACTTTCCACTCACCGATCTAGCAAAGCACTAGACTCGGCTACTCCACTATCTCAGATTGAAAACCAATCCTACGCCTCGGAACAAAGTTCCTACAATCTCAATCCACAACATGGATCTACACTCGGAAGATAAAAACTTCCTACAACTCGGAGAACGAAGCTCCTACACTCGGAGAGTAATCTCCTACAAGAATAAATTGAGAATATAAAATACAAACAATAATATTTCTCAGATCTGGAGAATTTTGTCAGGTCTTCTTCCTTTGAACTTTGCGGCTTTGTCAGAATAATTTGAAGAAGAAACTCGGCAAGATCTGGATCTGAAACTTCTTGACTCACACGATCAGAGAGAAGATCTGTAGATGAAAGAGTATCTGATCTGCAAGTCAACCTTTCTGAATCGTCCTGGATCGACAGCCCTTGGCGATGAGGAAGATGAGCGGCGGGGGCGTCCGATTTAGGAAAGAGAAATTTGCCGATTCAGAATTCTTAAAATGCTTCGTTAACACGCTTAGGGTTAGTCGAAATGACAAGACCTTTTATAAGATCTCCCTAACGGTCATAATTAGCATTAATGACGTCCATGTGGACCAATCACGTCGAGCCATTTGAAAATCCCGTCAGTTTAGGACTTAGCGAATTTTCAGGAAAATTTTACTGAATTACTCGAGTGAAGGGTAAGCTACTCGAGTACTAATATGAGTTCTCGAGTGGGCTAAATCAGACAACTCGAGATGAAGTTCTTTAGGAAATTCAGAACAAAATCTGTCTTCACTCGAGTGGAATAAGACTTACTCGAGTGCTAGAAAGTTTACTCGAGAGGCAGAAGAATTACTCGAGAGGTAGAAGTGAACTACTCGAGAGGTAGAAGTGAGCTACTCGAGAAAAGGACTTAGAGAAAATTCTGAGAGTTAAAATTTGGTTACTCGAATACTAGAGCTGGACTACTCGAGAAGTAGATAGACTACTCGAGTATATGAACTGAACTACTCGAGTGGGGTAAATATATCACGAGAATTTTCCTTATGTCACTCGAGACAAAGTATTCATCTACTCGAGTGGTGAACTTGACTACTCGAGTAAAGTACTTAGAATCTTTTCTGAGAGAAAAAATCTATTAACTCGAGAAAGAGAAGAAGTCTACTCGAGTAATGGACTTGGCCACTCGAGAGCCATTTCCTTTACTCGAGAAACAGACTAGACTTACTCGAGTATGACTAAGGGTTGAACTCGAGTACTTAAACTTCTACTTGAGTGAAACACTTAGAAAAATTTTACTTCATGAAGATTTTCCTTTCTTAAATAAAATCAGCAATACGACTTTCACCACCAATCCTAGTGCTTGAAAAATGAAGTGCATCCCAATAGAGAGGCTACATATGAGTCAACATCATGGATCACACAATGTGAGATTATATTGTATGGTCCTGTGTTTGGTGACCCATTGTAGACTGACATTGGTCTTCACTTGACAATTTAGTCCTGCAAACACATAACTCGAACAATACATCAAATACAACTTAATTCATCTTAGTTCAAGGGTGACTTCACCAAATCTGGGTTATTGTGGATACGATACCCAACAAAAACCCAAATAGTGGTCCGACGGAAGACTAGGAACATGTGTTACTGGGGCAACGAACTCGTCGATGTAGACATCGAGACCGTCTGACTGGCAGATGCTACAAAGGCGCTCGACGGCGGAACCATCATAGCGGGGTTCATATCGTTGGACCATTTCCTATTTCAGTTCCCCCTAAGAAATGTGGGGTTGGGTTTGGCGTAGCCACCGCGCCCAATGGAGAGCGGAGCCGTCAAGTCCGACTACAAGCGTGCCGACCTTGTCCGCCTCAGGTGTGAGGTGGAGGTCGAAGTATTGTTTGGTCTTGGCGATCCACCCCATGTGGTGGGAGCCGGAAAAATGCGGAACGTCGAGAGCAAAGGCCGAGCGACCCGAGAGAGGGACGGTCGTGGCTGACAGGGGTGGTGGTCCAAGGAGCGATCCCCCTTCGGTAGAGGAGCCATGGTCGCGGTTGGCGGCGAACGCCAGAGAGGCGGGTTGAGCATCCAGGGGGGCAAGAATGGCTTGCATCGTAGTTTGTATGGAGGTTAGCTGAGAGTCGCGGGCGTCAAGGCGGCGCTAGATGTTGGCGTCGGGGGTCTCGGCGGCCAGGGAGTCCACTGTTGAAGCTAGTAACCCCACTCCACCTAAAGTTCGGACCTGAAGTTGCATCTCACACCTACTCTTCTTGAACCACCCTCTCTACGTGAGTCACAGAACCAGAAATAGACTGAGGGTCTCAGCTCGGAGGTCCCACCTCTCACCCGGAAGAATAAAAAATTCTCCCCCTCCCTAGCCAGTACTGAGCTAGGTGCCTTTGAGGAAGAAGATAGAAGGGTTTCACAACCTCTCCAAGGCACCTTCTCGGTCTATTTATAGGCCTCTGAGTTTGACCTGTCAATAATAAAACTTAACCGACATGAAATTACCAAAATACCCTGGACTGGGTCTGCTAACAGCCAAACTCTGCTGTTCTGAGGGGCTATACGCAGACTACCGGGGGTAAAAGGGTAAAAATACATGTGGTAAAAGAGTAAAATTCCCCTAGTGGTAAGAAGGTAAAAACACGTTTTTCCTCATATGGCGAGTGAAAAATTGGCCATGGGACGAGACGATACTTCCTGCTCGTCTCGCCAGTCTCCCGCCCTACGAGAGTGGTCTCGCCACATAAGCCAACCCGCGAGGCAAGCGCCACCTCGCCTACTCTGATGCTTCGTCTCTCCTTAGGCGAGTAGACCCAATGGTCCCACTCGCCTCTACAGTCCCTCTCGCCCCTAGCACAGCATTCCCACTCGGGATGTCTCCCGCGAGCCCGAGGTTGTACCCAATCCCCGCTCTTTTCGAGGTTGACCTAAGCTCGGAAAGAAAGTCCAACCTAGGCGCGTGGTGTTGGGATTCATTTATGAGAGAATCTTTGGCGGGTCCCCCCTCTGGAGTCTATAAATATGTGACCCCCTCCTGTCGCGGAGGTTACCTCCCTCTCTCGCTCCCTCCTCTCTTTTTCCGTCAACATGTCTCATAGTCAGAGTTTTCGCGAGCACCTTGTGATGGCCCGCAAATAAAATAAGGCCAATGTGGCTGCTCTGGCCCCGACTCTGCTTCGTACCCCCGCTTCCGCACCTTCATCGTCTCGCCCGAAGAAGGCAAAAACCGCTGGCCCTCCCTTCTCGGCTAGTGCGACTACTTCGGTGCCCTGGGGAACCGATGCACCTCCTCCCGCGTCCTCTGTGGAGAGACATGTGATTCTTGACTCCTCCACTCGCCTCTCTTTTCTTTTATCATCTCGCTTATTGACCACACTCTTTCAGGGAAACCTCGTTAATTCCCCCATGCCTGTGAATCCTCCTGACGTTACCGACCAACATTATCAACGCTCCGACTCGCCTCAGCAATCCTCCCCCTATCACGAGGAATGAAGACCTCTCGCGGCTTGTGGGAAACTCTCGCATCCCAAGTAAGTAAACTCATCATGCCTTTTTGCTTCATACAGATTCCTATTCTCTTACCAGGTATATTCGAGACCACCGGGCTAATTCTTGTACCCGCATAGTTCACGCCCTCCAGTCTTCTTGCGAGACCACCCTTCATTATGATCCTCCACTTTTTATTGTGTAGGTATCCAGCTCGACTCGGGTACTGAGGATTCCCCCGCGCCGTCTCCCCTCTCGCCTCTTCCTCACTCAGACGAGATCGAAGATTACCTGGGTGATCCTATGGACCCTCTGGAGATGAAGCGCAATACAGCCAGGATGTTTCGAAAATATACACACGTCATCTGCGAGATGGAACGGGAGAAGCAAGCTACCAATCAACGCATTGACTGGTTGGAAACTGAGTAAGCTCGCCTCTCTGTCGAGGTCAAAGCCGACGTCGAAATAGATGGGACAGACCCCCAGGCCATCATAAGCGAGACAGACCAACATCTCCGTCTCGCACGCCGTGGTCTAGACGTCATCCGCGCCTTTCATCTACCCGGTCACCCTCCATGCGCGGGATCTCGCGGTGGCCGTTGGAAGTGGCACAAGAATTGAGAAACCTTGGCTTCGTCTCGCCTGCTTAATTATTCCTTGTAACCGTGCTGTGTTTATTAATCGGTCATCTGTCTGTTCAATTAATTATTTGTTATTTAAATCCCCCTTGGACGAGATGCCCGCCTCGTGCAGAACGAAATAATTTATTATGATATTTTGTTAACCTCTTTCATGCTGGGTTTTATTATGGCTGTGTTAATTAATCTACCTTTTCCCACCAATTTTTTCCACTCTCTCCATCCGCTATAAATACCCCCCACCTCCAGATCCGGATGCTTCACGCCTGTCCCCTTTTTCGACCGCATCCCAGACCCAGGATTCTTGCCTTCTTTCCGCGCGCTCGCTCCTTCGCGCGCCTTACTCTTGCCTTCCTCTTTTTCACGTCCCCTGTTTTTTCCACCTCGCTTGCCATGGGAAAGAAAAAGGTTGAAGAGGATGAGGGTCGCAGCCATTGTGACAAAAGATTCGCGGACCACGACTTTCCTCCCGGCAAAATCTCAGAGGAGGACTACAGTCGCTTCACCCGCGAGTTCCTGGCAGAGGGGTTTGAATCCAGGCTGCCAAAGGTCGGCGAGTCCATCAATACCTTCTATCCCGGCGAACTCGCCTTCCCCATCTCGCACTTCGAGTCGGGGCTGAGACTCTCCCTCTGGCAAGAGGTAAAACAGGTCTTGAAATACTTCGGAGCCGTCCCCGCGCAACTCAACCAGAACGCCATCTCGGTGTTAGTTGCATTCGCCAGCTACATGCGCCGCGAGCGCATCGAGTTTAGTCTCACCATCTTCCGCAAGCTATTTGTCTACCTCGTCAAAGATGACGGCATCTTGTACTTCACCGATCAGGGCCTGAAGGTATTCGACTCCACTCTTTAATCTTTTGTGCGAGACCTACCTTTTGCCAGCGAGTACCTACTCGCTATAGGTGAGATCCTCTATGCCGAGTGCTGGTTGGGAATGACCATTCTCATTTGTACTGTTCCAAACTCTTCCTTCCATGAGATTTTCTTTTTCCTACAAGCCCTTCATTTTCTGATGTGTTTAGATGTTCTTCTATGGGGAAACCTTACCACTTGTCTTGCCACCGAGTGAGCCTACAGCCCTGCCAGCTAGGTGAGAGCCTAGTTAGTGGGTCTGCTCGGGATCTCATCTCCAAATCATCTCCAACCACCGAGTGAGCCTACAGCCCTGCCAGCTAGGTGAGAGAATGGTCAGCGAGTCTGCTCGGGGTCTCATCTCCAAATCATCTCCAACCACCGAGTGAGCCTACAACCGTGTCAGCTAGGTGAGAGCCTGGTCAGCGGGTCTGCTCGGGGTCTCCTCTCCAAATCATTTCCAACCACCGAGTGAGCCTACAACCCTGCCAGCTAGGTGAGAGCCTGGTCAGCGGGGCTGCTTGCGGTCTCCTCTCCAAATTATCTCCAACCACCGAGTGACCCTACAGCCTTGCCAGCTAGGTGAGATCCTGATCAACGGGTCTGCTCGTGGTCTCCTCTCCAAATCATCTCCAACCACCGAGTGAGCCTACAGCTATGTCAGCTAGGTGAGAGCCTAATCAGCGGGTCTGCTCAGGGTCTCCTCTCTAAATCATCTCCAACAATTGAGTGAGCCTACAACCCTGCTAGCTAGGTGAGAGCCTGGTCAGTGGGTCTGCTCGGGATCTCCTCTCCAAATCATCTCCAACCACCGAGTGAGCCTACAGCCCTGCCAGCTAGGTGAGAGACTGGTCAGCGGGTCTGCTCGGGGTCTCCTCTCCAAATCATCTCCAACCACCGAGTGAGCCTACAGCCCTGCTAGCTAGGTGAGAGCCTGGTCAGCGGGTCTGCTCGGGGTCTCCTCTCCAAATCATCTCCAACCACCGAGTGAGCCTACAACCCTGCCAGCTAGGTGAGAGCCTGGTCAGCGGGTCTTCTTGGGGTCTCCTCTCCAAATCATCTCCAACCACCGAGTGAGCCTACAGCCCTGTCAGCTAGGTGAGAGCCTGGTCAGCGGGTCTGCTCGGGGACTCCTCTCCAAATCATCTCCAACCACCGAGTGAGCCTACATCCCTACCAGCTAGATGAGAGCCTCGTCAGCGGGTCTGCTCGGGGTCTCCTCTCCAAATCATCTCCAACCACCGAGTGAGCCAACAGCCCTGCCAGCTCGGTGAGAGCCTGGCCAGCGGGTTTGCTCGGGATCTTTCTCTACATCCATTTCACTCTCATGCCATGAAAGAAAATTCCGGGGATTTTATTATATTAAAACGGTCACCACAAATTTACAAGAATTGTAAGATGAAGAAAGTCATGTATAGAATCTCTTTAAGTCGTCGCCGCTTCAGGCACGATCGAGGGGCACCCCATTCACATCCTGGAGGTGGTACCCTCCTGACTTCAAGACCTCCTTTACCACAAAGGGGCCCTCCTAGTTGGGATTGAGTTTCCCTACCGAGGCTTCCCTGCCTGCTGCGTCTACTTTTTTGAGGACCAAGTCGCCTTTTTGGAACTGTTTGAATCTTATATGTTTATCAAAGTACTTCGCCATCCGGCGCTTGACTTCCTCCTATCGGATTTGTGGTAGGTCCATGAGTTCCTCTACTAGATCAAGAGAGAGCTTTTGCTAGTCCTCGTTCTCTGCCAGCCATCTTTCATCTCCCTCCTGCGCAGCGGCTACCCTTGGAGAAGTGACTTCGAACTCTATGGGTATGATGGACTCGCAGCCATGGGAGAGTTTTAACGGAGACTCTCCTGTGGCGGTGTTTGGTGTGGTCCTCAGGGCCCAGAGAACTGAAGGGAGCTGTTCCACCCAACTTCCCCTTAGGTTCTCCACTTTCTTCTTCAGGAGATTCACGATAATCTTGTTTGTGGCTTCTACCTGCCCATTGCTCCGAGGATGGTGAACTGAGGCGAAACGGAGGTCTATGCCCAGCCTGATACAGAAATCCACAAACTTCCTGCTAGCAAATTGTGGCCCATTGTCAGTAACGAGGGCCAGTGGAAGCCCATGCCTGTAGATGATCTCCCCCCATACGAAGTTCTTGACCATTTGTGATGTCACTTTAGACAACGCTTTCACTTCCAGCCACTTCGAGAAGTAATCCACCATGACCAACCAGAACTTTCTTTGGCCACTAGCTTGAGGGAAAGGACCCACCAAATCTATCCCCCATATCGCGAAGGGCCAGGGGGCCATGATTGTATGTAACCTTTGGGCGGGAAGGAGTTGGAGAGGGGCGAACTCCTGGAAATTTATGCATCTCTTTGCGAATTCTTCCGTATCCCTCCCGAGGGTAGGCCGGAAGTAGCCCTGCCTCAACACTCTCCGTTCCAAGATCCGGCTCCCCGAGTGACTCCCGCACTCTCCTGAGTGAATCTCTTCCAGGACCCTTGGAACCTCCTCCTCAGATACGCATCGTGCCAGCAAACCCGAAAGCGTCTTACGGTACAATGCTCCATCTTTTAGCAGGTAGTACGCCGATTTATACCTGACCCTCTTCTTATCGAGAGGAAGGAAAAAAGCCCATCCTTCTTCCTCCTCCACTCCCATCTCTCCATCTTTCTCTCCTGTCATTGCCGGCTCCACCGCAATGCCTCACTCATTTAATTCTTCTCCTATCCCCATCTCTCCTTCTCCTTTCTCTTCGACCTCCTTATCTCCTTCTTCCTCCTCCACTCCCATCTCTCCATCATTCTCTCCTGCCATTGCCGGCTCCACCGTAATGCCTCCCTCCATTACTACTTCTCCTATCCCCATCCCTCCTTCTCCTGTCTTCTCCCCTACTCCTCCTCCGAACTCCTGCTGCCACCGCTCCATCCTTTCTTCCATCTCTTCGGCCTCTCCCTGCCAAGAAATTATGTTCACCGCCATCATGTAGCATTCCCTGGCTGCCTTTGGATCTCCTCGCACTCTGATCTGAGTCCCTCCGACATTAAGCTTCAGGCATTGGTGGAAAGAGGACGGGACACATCTAAAAGCACTGATAAAGGGGCGCCCGAAAATGGCATTATAACTGCCGGGGGCATCTACTTTGACAAAACCACAGTTCTTGGATAGCCCCCCCAGAGTCACCTGGAGTCCTATTCCCCCCTCGACCTCCTTCCTCTCTCCCGAGAATCCGAACAATGGACCATCTGCTGCCAGCACCCTTCGGGCCTCCACCCTTATCTCATTGAATGCCTTTTTAAAGATAACATTCACAGAACTCCTATTGTCGACCAGGATCTGCGACACCGTAAAGTTTTCAATGGCCGTCAGGATCACTAGCGCATCATAGAAGGGGTCTTCGTGGTCCGTCATGTCTTTTCGAGAGAAGGTGATCTTCTCGTCTAGGGGAGGGGCTTGTGACGTCGAAGCTATGCTCCGACGGTACATGGTATGGAGGCTCGCCTTACGGGCATCCTCGATCCCTACTCCCCCATGGATCACTCTGATCCCGCCCCGATCTCCTACGTCTGCTCGGTCTACACACCTGTCCTCCTCCCCGGTCCATGTCACTTCCACTATCCGCACCGGCATCTACTGCTCCCCTGCTCCCCTAGTTCTTCTCATCTTTAGGAATTCTGGGCAGGTAGCCGTTGCGTGACCCTCCTCCTCGTGGAAGTCACAGTATGGCAATGCTACCTCCTCCCCTCTTCTCCCCTCCTGAGGATTCCTTCTTCTTCTAGCTCCTGCTCCCGCTCTTCCTCTTTCTCTGCCTCTTCCTCTTCCTCGGCCGATGGACATATATTGTTGAGGAGGGGGTAGGGGCGGTCTGGGACCGTATCCCCTGTAATGCCCCGAAACTCAAAAGAGGGACGAACAGTGTTTAGAGCCAAGTTTGTTGCCTGGTAAGGGTCACACGGCCTGGGATACAAGCGTGTCCAGGGCCGTGTTGTGCTCGGATTCGACGAACTTGCCGAGTGGTCAACGAAATACACTCAACGAGGCATCGATACAGTGAACACGGCCTGAGACACGGGCATGTACAGGGCCGTATCTTGCTCGGGTTGTTAACCGAGCTGTGTCGGGTGAGGAATACGGTCTAGATCAAGGCATGTACTAGTCAACACGGGCATATCAGAAGGAACACGAGCGTGTCAGGAACCCGTGTCCTTCTCTGTATGTTTGGCCAGCAGTGTCGGCTGTTGAGCACGACTTGGAACATGGCTGTGTGCATGGCCGTGTCTGGCACACGGCATGTGACACGGGCGTGTCAAGTGGTCGTGTCCTGTTTGGGATGCGACGGTTTCGGCGTCGATTGAGGCACATGGCCTTGGACACGGGCGTGTCACAAGCCGTGTTCGGCCCAATAATGTTATTTTAAGTGCGAATCGTGGCCGTCTGTTTCCTTCTTTTGGGATCCAAGGGCCCAGGGCTGTCCTTGTTGAGTTAAAGCCGGGAATAGGGTTTGAAACCCTCATTCCACTTTGAACTTTCTCTTTCTAAATCTTTAGAGAGAGGGGAGAGTAAGAAAGAAGGATGAGGAGAGATACGGTTGACGGTGGAGCTTCGGAGCCCCAAATCGCAAGACGAGTCCAGATCTACGCAGGCGAGGCCATTACGGTGCTTTTCATCCGTCTAGATCTTCAAGGCGCCAAATATAAACCCAAGGGTAACGATTCTGTTATTGTACATGTGAAGTCCTCTTTCTTTCTGCACAGGAAACCCGCTCTCGCGAGTATGCGGTGAGTGTGAGGTGTTCCTTCGGGTGGACATGAATAGTCCCCATTGTTTTGCATGTAGAGTCCGGAATCGAAGTACATACATAAGCATGGTGTGTAAAGCCTGCCCTGATAAGTTGCTCTGGATTAGTGATGTTTTATTACATGAATGGCCGGAGAAGACTCCGCGCCGATGGTTGTTTTTCGGGTTTTCTACATGGTAGATTGCAACAGGGAATCTTGGGGATTAACTCCAAGGTGCACCCGGAAAACTGGGCAGAAACGTGATTCTGTCATCTTGGTGGCTTGGGAGCCAACTTGCACATAACTGGGTTATGTAACATGTGTGATTGATTTGCGACTCGGGGAAGCTTGACCCGCACATATGGCTTAAATTGACGTTGCAGTGTGAGCAACGGGTTCGGCAGAACCGTACCCGCTCTATGTAGTTCAGTTAAAGCGACCTAAAGTACGTGGTACCTGTCGTTGGCATAGATGGAGGGTCTTAGGCTTAGTCCGGAAAGACTATAATGCTCACGAGATTTGCCGTCCAATGGGGGTCGTGAGACCTCGGATTTGACCGGGTTCATTGAGAATGTTTCCTGAGAGCACAGGGTGTGTGGTCGTGCGTGCCTACACCTATGATGAAGTGTAATTTCACTACTGTTTGGCTATGCTAATAAAGTGCAGGGAAGGAGCATCGCCACCCTGAGTTAAGGGGCGGGGTCATTATAATTTGGTCAGCTTTAGCTAACCGTTGCTTTTATTTTCCACCGCTGAGGTGGATTGTTGCTTGCTGGTGCTGCAGAGCCTATTGGCAAATAGCGGGCTGAAGCCCTGGTTGCTGAGCCGTCCCTCGAAGGCCAATGCGAATGTTTACTTGTTATACTCATATATGACCGGCCTGCGTGCCGATGTTTGGAAGACATTGTTTATTTAAGTAAACTCTTGTAAGGCCATAAGACCAAGTACTTTGTGTATTTTGTACACTCATTCCTAATTTGTATATTTAGTAGACATTCATGCTGTTGGCTTGGGTTATTTTCTTTGCAACTCTTAAAATACTTCTGCTAGAATGTACTCTGTGTAGGACGTGTGTTATTGGAAGGATGATTTCATTTAGCAACCCTTTAGTCTGTCCGTAGTATATGGCGCCGGCCTCCGGCCGGACCTACTGCTATATGTCATGTGACGGATAGGGGTGTTACAATTTAGTATCAGACTACCGGTTTCAGTCATACTTAAATGAATTCATGGGCGAATTCTTTTAAGGGGTGGTGATTACATGTGTGTGCGTCATCGTTATAACATAAAAGAACCCATAAATGTCCACTTAGGAATGAAAATACACATGTTTGGGAAACCTGCGTGTTTCTATAATTGCTTTTTGCAATTTTGGTTGGTCACTTAATGGTGTTTTGAACGACTATAGGTGACCAGGAGTGGTGTAAGACCGTCAGAACGCTCGCTTTCTGAGGAATATAGTGCACCCAACGACGTGCTTGAGACCCCTCCTTTGTTTGAAACCATAAGAATGGTAGTTGAAGCGGTGTTCGCTGTGATTAATGCACAACATGGAAGGAATGTGCAACCCTTTGTCCCTGAGGTGGCTTCAACGCCGGGCGGGGTGATGGAGCAAATGACATTTAGAAGACCATCGGGTCAGCAGTTGAACATGCTTTTAGTGCAGGGAGCACACTCAGTTGACGAATATTTGCAGGCGTTTCTTATGATAAGGCGCTACCCAGGCTTTGAGTTGGAGAACGAGCAGTCTATAGTCGACAGATTTTATAATGGTCTGCGTGGCGAGTTGCGAATTCTACTGCGAGGACCAAAATTATTGGGATTCCGATCATTGGTGGAGTCGGCTAGATCTTTGGAAGTAGATTTGGGGAAAACTCACCAGATTCCAGTGAGTAGTGTATCGAACTCTACAAGTCCTATAAGAGCTGCATACCGCAAAATGCGGAAAAAGAGAGTCCAAGAGAAGGACTCTAGTGCTAAGATGACAGAGTTCAAAGTGCCGACTACCTCAAAGTCCGGGTATCGTAGGTTCTATAAGAAGGCTAGGACTTCGGGTCCAGCCCCTTCTTCTGGTGCTTCGAGGGCAACTATAGGCCGAACCCCGGGCGCATGCTATAATTGTGGGAAGCCGGGGCATTTTTCCCGTGATTGTTGGAGCGGACGCCCAAAGTCAGAGAGGAAGTCTAGAGAGTACAGCCTGGGCCAGCAGGAGGCCAGGAAGCACGCTGACGTGGTGACAGGTACAGTTTAAATTTATAGCAGTTTAGCTTTAAATACTTGTTTCCCTTGCGCATGTTAGCTTAGGATTGCTTGTGCTGGGCTTTGTTTTGATTTTCGATTATCCGGCAAGAGCACCGTTCGATTCGGGAGCTTTGCATTCCTTTTTATCCGAAGGATTTGTATCACACATCAGAGTACCTTCTTCGATGACAAAGGACAAATTGGATGTGTTGTTGCCTAATGAGTGCTCAATGCGCGCGGATAGGGGTTTTTGCGTTTAGATATGGATTGGGAGTTGTTGCAGTATGGAAGTCGGGCGGTCTGTTGCTATTCAGAGACCGGGCGGTTTGGCGGTTTATCCTTGCCGGCCTGTCTGCCGGACTGTTACTGTTTGGTGTCCCGGCAGTTTGGCGGCTTATCTCAGACGACTTGGAGACCGGACGGTCTAGCGGTCTCCTGTGGCGGATTGTTCTCTGTGGCCTTGTTATCTCCTCTTGTATGGAGGTCGGGCGGTTAGGCGGCTTGACTAACCGCGCGACTTGTCTGGTTTGCTTGTTTGTAAAGCCGCAAATTCTTGAAAATTTTTAGTCTCACATTGCTTATTTGTAATTTCTCTCATCTCCTCCATTCTATAAAAGGGAGGCTATACCATTGTATTTGATACCTTTTTGGAATAATAAAGTTTACATTACTCCACTTTTCGGTCTATAATTTTCTGTTCGCACATGGTATCAGAGCACTCGGTCCTTTCCTCCTGATTGTGTGCGCGCTCTTTGATCTCGCGGCTTGTTTATTCTGTCCGCGACCTGTCTTCGTGGCCTGAGTCCTAATCTAACCGTTGTACTATTCGCACGGCTTGTTCCTTTCCGTGACCTGTTCTTACGGCTTGTTTCTACTTTCTGCTACGTGTTTTTGCGGTTTGTTTCCTCTTTTAACCGTTGCCCTGTTCGCGCGGCTTGTTGCTCTCCTTCCCTAGCCGCTCATCTTCTTTGTCGCCGCGACCTCTTTTAGCCGCTCTCCTCTTCTTAGTCGCCACGACCTGTTTATTAGTCGTCGCGACCTTGTTTCCTTGCCTATTCCTTCGGCATTGAGACCTATTTCCTTCTAGCCGCTCCTGCTAGCTAGTCGCCACGGCCTAATCTTTTGTCGTATGACTTGTTCCTCTCCTACCTGCACGGCCTTCCTCGGGCAGCTCGACTTCATTCCCTGCTTTGCTCTGCTTCTTGGTCATGGCCGCTGGTGTGTTGTCACCCTGACCACTGCGGCCTTCCTAGCTGCGCGACCTGCTTCTGTCCGACCGGCTTATGACTTGTTTTAGCCGTCGCGGCTTGCTGTTCTCTCGCCGTCTCTCTTCAATGGATTCCACTTCCTCCGAGCTGTCTGCTTCGGTGGTCATCTCTTCTGGTAGTGCCCATGTTGTTACTCACGGAAGATGGTTGATCGATTCTGGTGCTACAAACCATATGACAGGCAATCCTCAATGTTTCTCTCATCTAGACACACAAGATCAGTTACCCCATGTCATAGTTGCGGATGGTTCTCCCTCCTCGGTCAATGGGACGGGCATGGTTCAAGTCACTCCGTCTCTCTGCCTTGCAGATACCCTCTATGTGCCCAAATTTCCTTGCAATTTATTATCGGTTACCTCTTTATGCAAGCAACTACAGCGCTCCGTCACATTCACTCCTACCTCTTGTTCATTTCAGGATCTGGACTCCCAACGGACGATTGCTATTGGGACTGAGAGCGGCAGTATCTACTTCCTCGACAACGTCTCTGCTCTATCTGCCTTCTCCTCCTCCTCTATAGATATTCACAAATGACATCTTCGCCTTGGTCATGCTCCCCCCACCTTCTTTGCCAATTTCTCCCCCACCTCCCTTCCCAGCATCCTCCTCTTAATTGTGACACATGTCAACTTGGCAAGCATCACCGCTCTTCCTTTCCACCAAAGCAAGATCGTGGATCTACCCGTCCGTTTGATCTTGTTCACTCTGACATCTGGGGTCCTGCTCCTACCCTTACCGTTGGGCGGGGTAGTTCTTACTTTGTTACGTTCATTGATGACTTTTCTCGCTGTACTTGGGTCTATCTCTTACGAGACCGTTCTGAACTTTTTGATATATGGACATCCTTTTATCATTCAATTCAAACTCAGTTTGAAGTTTCCATTAAAATCTTACGCTCGGATAACGCAAAAGAATATCTTAGTCAAGCTTTTTCCTCTTTTTGTACACAACATGGGATTATTCATCAAACTAGTTGCGTTTACACCTCACAACAAAATGGAGTGGCGGACGCAAAAACCGTCACCTCCTTGATGTCGCTCGCACTCTGCTTACGCAAATGCGTGTCCCTCACTCCTACTGGGGCTATGCTATTCTCATCGCTTGATATCTCATCAATCGCATTCCCTCCACCGTTCTCCATGGTCAAACTCCTTTCTCCATTCTCTATCCGGGCAAAGAACCCTTTCCTCTTCCTCTACATATCTTTGGATGCACAACCTTTGTGCATACTGCCTCTACCACCCACGACAAACTCTCCCCTCGGTCCACCAAATGTATCTTTCTGGGGTACTCTCCCACTCAGAAAGGTTATTGTTGCTTTGATCCCATCACCCGCAAACAATTTGTCTCTGCGGATGTCACCTCCTTTGAAAATGCATCTTACTTCTCTTCCGCTTCTTCCTCTACTCCTACTAATCCTCCTTCTCTCACCAACCCCACTATTCCCTCAACTCCTACTGATGTTCCGCCAACTTTCCCATCTCCACCATCTCCCCTATCTCCACTATCTTACCCCGCTCCTTCTCCTCCACCTTCCTCCTCTTCGATGCCATCGCTCTCTTCTCTCAGGCCAGCTTTCTCCACCACGGATGCTCCGGATACTGAGGTACCTGCTGACCTGGACCTCCCCATTGCCCTTCGCAAAGGGGTTCAGGCTTGTACCCAGCATCCTCTTGCTGCTGTTGTTTCCTATGATCGTCTGACGCCTGCTCGCAGGGACTTTGCTCTGGCTATCTCTTCTACTTCCACCCCCCCGTTCCTATCAGGAAGCTCTTACCCTTCTGCATTGGAAGGCTGCCATGGATGAAGAGATCGCTACTCTCACTGAACGGGGTACCTGGACCCTTGTTCATCCTCCTGTTGGCACAGATGTTGTTGGTTGTCGCTGGGTTTTTGTGGTGAAATTCCTCCCCGATGGCAGTGTGGATCGCTACAAAGCCCGTCTGGTGGCTAAAGGATTCACTCAGACCTATGGTGTTGATTATTTCGATACATTCTCTCTCGTTGCTCGTCTCAGCACCATACAAGTCCTTCTCTCTGTGGCTATCAACCGGGACTGGCCGATTTCGCAACTGGATGTTAAGAATGCTTTCCTCTACGGTGATCTACAGGAAGATGTTTATATGGAGCAACCTCCGGGGTATGTTGTTCAGGGGGGACACGAGTATGCCGACTGAAGAAGGCTATTTATGGCCTTAAGCAAAGTCCACGTGCCTGGTTTGACAAGTTTAGCGGCATTATTGCGGACACTGGTTTTACAAGAAGCTCGGCCGATCACTCCTTATTTGTTCGGAAAACCTCCTCTAGTATGGTTGTTCTTGCGGTTTATGTCGATGACATTCTTCTTACTGGCGATGACCAGGAGGGGGTAACGTTGACAAAGAAATACCTCCGTCAACACCTGGTCACAAAGGATATGGGATCTCCGAAGTACTTTCTGGGGATTGAAATCTCTAGGAAGCCCAACTCCATGGTTCTTTCCCAAAGGAAGTATGTCATTGATCTTATAAAGGAGGCAGGATTGACAAGTGCTAAACCTGCCCGTTGTCCTATGACTACTGGAGAAGACAAAACTTGGACAGATGACTCGCCTCTTCTATCCGATATTACGAGGTACCGGCGTCTGATGGGCAAACTCATTTATCTCACGGTAACCAGACCCGACATCTCCTATGTTGTTGGCAAGGTGAGCCAGTTTATGCAAGCTCCTAGGGAGTGTCATCTTCAATCTGTCTTGAGGATATTGGAGTACATTAAAGCAGCACCAGGGAAAGGTCTCTTTTTTCAGAAAAAATGGTCACCTAAGTGTTGAAGCGTACTCTGATTCAAGCTATGCTGATGACAAAGGGGACCGCAAGTCGACATCAGGTTTTTGCACATTTATTGGAGGCAATCTTGTGAGTTGGAAGAGCAAGAAACAGTCTGTGGTCTCCAGGTCTAGTGTAGAGGCGAAATATCGCAGTATAGCGTCGACCACGCGTGAGCTGAAATAGTTACGGGCTCTCATGCTTGATTTAGGAGAGGTCTACAACTATCCTCTTCCTATGTTCTGTGACAATAAGACCACGATATACATCTCCAAAAATATGGTCTTTCATGAGAGAACAAAATATATAGAAGTCGACTGTCATTTTATTCGGGAGGAGATCTTGAAGAAGCAGATTTGTACTCCGTTCGTCACCTCAGACAACGAGTTGGTAGACATCTTCATCAAGCCGGTATCTGCTTCCTTTTTCCACATTTGCGACAAGATGGGCATGATTGATATCTACGCTCCAGCTTGAGGGGGAGTGTTGCAGTATGGAAGCCGGGCGGTCTGTTGTTATTCGGAGACCGGGCGGTCTGGCAGTTTATCCATGTCGGCCTATCTACCGGACTGTTGACGTTTGGTGTCCCGGCGGTCTGGCGGCTTATCTCAGACGACTTGGAGACCGGACGGTCTAGCGGTCTCCTATGGCGGATTGTTCTCTGTGGCCTTGTTATCTCCTCTTGTATGGAGGTCAGGCGGTTAGGCGGCTTGACTAACCGCGCGACTTGTCCGGTTTGCTTGTTTGTAAAGCCGCACATTCCTTTAAATTTTTAGTCCCACATTGCTTATTTGTAATCTCTCTCATCTCCTCCATTCTATAAAAGAGAGGCCATACCATTGTATTTGATACCTTTTTGGAATAATAAAGTTTACATTACTCCACTTTTCGGTCTATAATTTTCTGTTCGCACAGGAGTCAAGAGTTTGACTTGCAAGCATCGTTACTGCCGACAGTGGAGTTCGACATGATATTTGGTATGGACAGGCTCTCAGAGCAGCAGACATACATTGATTGCAACCGCAAGGAGGTCAAATTGAGAACTGGTCGTGAGACGACATTTGCGGGCTTGAAAGGGTCGAGCAAGACTTTGATGTCTCCTTTTCAGGTGGTTAAGGCGGTTCGTACTGGTGCAGAGCTGTTCTTCACACTAGTGGAGGCTTTGAAGCCTAAGCCTACTTTGGACAGCATCCCAGTGGTATCCGAGTACCCTGACTTGTTCCCTGACGATCTCCCTAGAGCCCCACCTCAGCGGGAGATTGACTTCACTATTGAGCTGGTGTCAGGTGCTAAACCTGTGTCACGCTCTCCGTATCGGTTAGCGCCTAAGGATATGGCAGAACTGAAGGTTCAACTTGAAGAGCTGTTGGAGCAGGGTTATGTGCATCCAAGTTCGTCACCTTGGAGCGCACCGGTACTTTTTGGTAAGAAGAAGGATGGAAGTTTGCGACTTTGTATCGATTATCGAGGGCCGAATAAGTTAACGGAGAAGAACAAGTATCCGATCCCAAAGATTGATGATCTGTTCGATCAGTTAGTCGGGTCATCGGTGTACTCGAAATTGGATCTTAAATCCGGATATTATCAGCTGAGGATAAGAGAAAGTGATATCCCCAAGATAGCTTTCAGTACGCGGCATGGGCATTATGAGTTTACCGTCATTACGTTTTGGCTGACGAATGTGCCATCCGTGTTTATGGATTTGATGAACAGGATGTTCAGGGAGTACTTGGACAAGTTCGTGATAGTCTTTATCGACGACATATTGGTATACTCGCAGAACGAGGATGATCATTTCAAGCATTTGCATATGGTGTTGGAGACATTGAGGAGGAATCATCTTTATGCCAAGTTCTCCAAATGCGAGTTTTGGTTGTCCTCCGTAACGTTCCTTGGTCATATAGTTAGTGGAGAGGGAATTGCAGTGGATCCGGCTAAGATAGTTGTTATACGAGAGTGGCCTGTGTTGTCTTCAGTGGCGGAAGTCCGGAGTTTCCTAGGACATGCCGGCTACTACAGGCGCTTCGTAGAGAACTTCTCGCGGATAGCGTTAACCCTCACGACTTTGATGAGGAAAGATCAAAAGTTTGTGTGGTCTCCGGAGTGCGCACAAACTTTCGAAGAACTGAAAAGTCGATTGACTACAACGCCTATTCTTTGTTCGCCGATTGGGACTGAAGGTTTTGAGATCTACAGTGATGCTTCGGGCAGTGGGTTGGGTTGTGTCCTACTACAACATGGGAGAGCGATAGCTTATAGCTTGCGCCAGCTGAAGGTGCATGAGAGGAATTATCCGGTCCATGACTTGGAGTTAGCGGCCGTGATATTTGCTCTGAAGCTGTGGAGGCATTACCTGTACGGTGTGAAGGTCGATATCTATACCGACCACAAGATCCTGAAGTACTTGTTAGAGCCAAGTTTGGTGCCTGGTAAGAGTCACACGGCCTGGGACACGGGCGTGCCCAGGGCCGCGTCGTGCTCGGGTTCGACGAACTTAATGAGTGGTCGACAAAATGCACTCGACAATGTGTCGAGACAGTGAACACAGCCTGAGACATGGGCGTGTCCAGTGTCATGTCCTGCTCGGGTTGTTAGTCGAGCTGTGTCGGGTGAGGAACACAGTCTGGATCAAGGCATGTACTGGTCGACACGAGCATGTCAGAAGGAACACGAGCATGTCAGGAACCTGTGTCCTTCTCTGTGTGTTTGGCCGGCTATGTCGGCTGTTGAGCACGGCCTGGAATATAGCCGTGTGCATGGCCGTATCTGACACACGGCATGTGACACGGGCGTGTCTAGTGGTCGTGTCCTGTTCGGGATGCGACTGTTTCGGCGTCAATTGAGGCACACGGCCTTGGACACGGGCGTGTCACAAGTCGTATTCGGCCTAGTAATGTTATTTTAAGTGCGAATCGTGGTCGTCCGTTTACTTCTTTTGGGATCCAAGGGCCCAGGGCTGTCCTTGCTGCGTTAAAGTTGGGAATAGGGTTTGAAACCCTCATTCCACTTTGAACTTTCTCTTTCTAAAGCTTTAGAGAGAGGGGAGAGCAAGGAAGAAGGAGGAGGAGAGATCCGACCGCCGGTGGAGCTTCGGAGCCCCAAATCGCAAGCCGAGTCCAGATCTACGGAGGCGAGGCCATTACGGTGCTTTTCATCCGTCCAGATCTTCATGAAACCAAAGAGAAACCCAAGGGTAACGATTCTCTTCTTGGACATGTGAAGTCCTCTTTCTTTCTACATAGGAAACCCACTCTCGCGAGTATGCGGTGAGTTTGAGGTGTTCCTTCAGGTGGACATGAATAGTCCCCGTTGTTTTGCATGTAGAGTCTGAAATCGAAGTACAGACATAGACATGCTGTGTGAAGCCTACCCTGACAAGTTGGTCTGATTCGGTGATGTTTCATTGCATGAATGTCCGGAGAAGACTCCGCGCCGATGGTTGTTTTTTGGGTTTTCTACGCGGTAGATTGCAACAGGGAATCTTGGGGATTAACTCCAAGGTGCACCCGAAAAACTGGGCAGTAGCGCGATTCTGTCATCTTGGTGGCCTGGGAGACAACTTGCACATAACTGGGTTATGTAATGTGTGTGATCGATTTTGGACTCGGGGAAGCTTGACCCTCACATATGGCTTAAATTGACGTTGCAGTGTGAGCAACGGGTTAGGCGGAACAGTACCCGCTCTATGTCGTTCGGTTAAAGTGACCTAAAGTACGTGGTACTTGCCGTTGGAATAGATGGAGGGTCTTAGGCTTAGGCCGGAAAGACTACAATGCTCACGAGATTTGCCGTCCAAGGGGCGGTGGTGAGACCGCAGATTTGACCGGGTTCACCGAGAATGTGCCCTGAGAGCACGAGATGTGTGGTCATGCGTGCCTACGCCTGTGATGAACTGTAATTTCACTACTGTTTGGCTATGCTAATAAAGTGCAGGGAAGGAGTATCGCCGCCCCGAGTTAAGGGGCGGGGTTGTTATAATTTGGTCAGCTTTAGCTGACCGTTGCTTTTGTTTGACACCGCTGCGGTGGTTTGTTGCTTGCAGGTGCTGCGGAGTCAATTGACAAATAGGGGGCTGAAGCCCTGGTTGCTGAGCCGGCCCTCGAAGGCCAATGCGAATGTTTACTTGTTATACTCAAGTGTGACCGGCCTGCGTGCCGATGTTTAGAAGAAACTGTTTATTTAAGTAAACTCTTGTAAGGCCATAAGGCCAAGTACTTTGTGTATTTTGTACGCTCATTCCTAATTTGGGTATTTAGTGGACATTCATGCTGTTGGCTTGGGTTCTTTTCTTTGCAACTCTTAAAATGCTTCCGCTAGAATGTACTCTGTGGAGGACGTGTGTTATTGGAAGGATGATTTCATTTAGTAACCCTTCCGTCTGTCCATAGTTTATGGCGTCGGGCCCCAGCCGGACTTACTGCTACATGCCATGTGATGGATAGGGGTGTTACAGCCCCACCTCTATTAGTTGAACCTCTCGGGCCCCCCTTGTTGGTTCCTTCCCCATAGGGAAAACCTCTTCCTTGCTCCTGGGCCGAGCCTCCTTGCAGTCTCCATCCCAGCTCCTGGTATATCGGTGCCCTCGGCTCTTCCCTTCTTCACCCTTCTTACTGTCTCCCTCCTCCTGGTTCTCTCGGTTCGGCCTCTGTTAGCCTTGCTAGCTTTCTAGCAAAGGCTGGGTTCGCTGCCTCCATTGCGATCTCTTTTGCAGCCTTCTCCATCAATCCCTCAAACGACAGCGGCGCCTTCTGAGCGAGGCTCATCTTGAAGAAACCCTCTCGTAGTCAAACGGTGAAGGCCATCTAGTGGGCAAATCCAGGAACCTCCTGAATATCCAGAATCTCTTCCTGGAATCTGTCTACATACAGGGACAAAGACTCATCCGCCCTCCGCCGGATAAGGAAAATGGACTCCGGGTTCTTCTTCCTCTTCTTTGAAGTTGAGAAATGCAACTGGAAGCTTCTACTCAGATCCTCGAAGCTGTATATCGAGCCTGTTGGGAGCTGATGAAACCAGTCCCTTGCTTTATCTTTCAAAGTAATGGCAAAAAGATGGCACTTGAACGCGTCTGTCATCGGCCTGATGGAGACCGTATCTTCGAACCATTACAGGTGCTGGAGGAGGGCGTCTTTCCCCATATAGTAGTTCATCTCGAGCTCTCGGAACCCTTCTGGGACTGGAGCTGAAAGGATCAGCTCGTAGAATGGGGACCCTCTTGCCTCGGGTCTCACCCCTCCTACTCGCGTGACGGCCTCTCCCGGCGAGACGACACTAGCAGGGCTTGGGAACAACTCCCTTCCCTCCATGTCTCTCCCGCCTCCATCTACCATCACCTCCTTATCGGGTCGCCTCCCGGGGACATCCTCTCTGCCTCTTGCCGATACGATCTCATCCTGCTGTGCGAGAGCGGGCACCTGAGGTGACGGGGTCGAGCAGTCGCCCTGCCGCGAGAGCCCCTGTAACATGTCCATGATGCCTTTGATAGATGCCATGAATTCTTCCCTTCCTACGAATCCTCCCATGTTCTCTAACCCGTCTCCGTCTCCTTCTCCGTGTCCTCCCGCCATGAAGTAGTGCAGGATTCTTCTGTGTAAGCTGTGGTCCACGCTCACCGCACCAAAAATGTTGAATCCAGTAACCCGACTCCACCTAAAGTTTGGACCTGAAGTTGCAGCTCACACCTACTCTTCTTGAACCACCCTCTCGACGTGAGTCACAGAACCAAAAACAGACCGAGGGTCTCATCTCGGAGGTCCAACCTCTCACCCGGAAGAATCAGAAATTCTCCCCTCCCTAGCCAATGCTGAGCTAGATGCCTTTGAGGAAGAAGATAGAAGGGTTCCACAACCTCTCCAAGGCATCTTATCGGTCTATTTATAGGCCTCTGAGTTTGACCTGCCAATAACAAAACTCAACCGACCTGAAATTACCAAAATACCATGGACTGGGTCTGTTAACCGCAAAACTTCGTTGTTCTAAGGGGCTATACGCAGACCATCAGGGGTAAAAGTGTAAAAATACTTGGGGTAAAAGAGTAAAATCCCCCTAGGGGTAAGAAGGTAAAAACATAATTTTCCTCATATGACGAGTGAAAAATTGGCCATGGGGCGAGACGATCCTTCCTGCTCGTCTCGCCAGTCTCCCGCCCTGCGAGAGTGATCTCGCCACATAAGCCAGCCCGCGAGGCGAGCGCTACCTCGCCTACACTGATGCTCCGTCTCGCCTTAGGCAGGTGGACCCAATGGTCCCACTCGCCTCTGCAGTCCCTCTCGCCCCTAGCACACCGTTCCCACTCGGGCTGCCTCACGCGAGCCCGAGGTTGTACATCCACGTGAGCCCGTGTGGTTGGAGCCATGATAGTTGTGGAGGTCGGCTGAAACAGTCGCGAAACAAGCGAATCGGGTGGAGTTGTGGACCGGCTACCGTCCCGGCGGATCTGCTGCAAGGATCGGGCGCAGTGGTCGTTCGCTCGCGAGGCGCGTGCTCCTGTCATGGAAACGAATGTCAGCGCGGGTCTGTATTCGACCCAGCCGTTGACGGCGGTTCTCCAATCCTCAACAAGTTTGCGTTCAGTGGTGTTGGTCTGCTGTTCAGAGAGAAGTCCATGGGCACGAACGTGTGATAGCACGCCGACGAGATCTGCAGGGCTTGGGAAAGGCCGCTTCTTATCGAGTAGGTGATCACACACTACCGACCGGAGCATTGGTGGCTTCAGGTGGCAGTCATCCATGACGCCAATGAGCTCTGATGCTGCTACAACTACCACTTAGGTTGCGTTTGGCGCGGCTTATCGCGACTTATTTGCTCCGGTGAGGTTGGATAAAAATGTCATTGACATGTCAAAACATTTGTGATACCAAACATACATTCTATGACAATGTCGTTTTTGTCCAACCTCACGGGAGCAAATAAGATATGATAAGCCTCGCCAAACGCACCCTTAGGCTGTGTTTGTTTGGCAGATTTTTGGAGGAGGGAATTGGTTTTGGTCCAAAATCAAAAACTCATAAGTCTTGGAATTGGTCCAAACACATGAACTGAACCTATTAATTACGTTGTTCAGCTGCCGGATAGAATTCAAATGCAAAAATTGATATTTAAGTAAAAAAATGCAAACATATTGAGGAACTGGCTGATAATATATAATCAAAATCCCATGAAACAAAACATCATAAGTTGGCATCCATCACATGAATCAAACCATCATCAAAAGTAGCAATGTGATATGTCTAATATCCGTAGAAGAAAATAAACTGTAACATTAAATTAATCCTCTATCTGCACGAGTAGCAAACTTCTCCTAAGAAGCTTTGGGAAAACCAGGAACACTTTGCACTTTATCTCATTAGTGCTAAACTAAGTGCACACACACATCATAACGAGTAAAATACTTACATGCACATACACATATAGATGCTAAACAAAACCTAAGTCACATAGAAAATGGAACAAATAAGCATGATTAAGCCCTCACATAAGCATCCCAAATAATCAGTATCCCAAAATAAATAAGCATTCGTGAAAGACTCTTACAAAAAAAAAAACATTTTCATGATATTGTTCTACTTCTATCCTTTTCATTCCAAAAATCAAAGTTCTGAACTTCCTAATTTGTATCAACAAATAATCAGCAGAAATTATACCTAACTCGCGGCTTCTTTAAAACTAAAGAGCAGCGACAGCTTGCAGCAGAACTCGTGCACCCATCACAATAGGAGGCAACAATGGGGAGGCTTACGAAAGAACTTATGCCATCAAAAACTAAAGGAAGGAGATGCTTACATGACCATCGACGCCGAGAAAGAAGTGGTCGCTGAGTAAAGGTGAGGAGATTCTTCGGTACTGATATGCCCCTACCGCGATTTGCAAGACCAATCCAGAAAAAGAACAGATAATCGATTGAAGAGGGACAATGGATAGAACTTACTTAGATTCAAACATCTTCCCAATAACACACAAGCACAACCGAAAACACGCAAGCACACAGGGATAACCTCCTCCCGGTGGGTCACTGCACCTCCAGGCGGAACGATAAGAAGGCAAGGCGGAAGTCCTGACTTCTCCTCAGCCGCACGTACACAAAACTTCTCCAGAAAGATCGTCTATTAGGTTACAACATACATATTTATATTAATAAGGTAAAAGACTGAACTGTCCTTCTTCATCCGCGCCTAGTCCTCGTTGTCTCCCGCCTTTTCCTCAGGTGAATGTATCAGGTACCTAGGAGCAACTCTAATATACCTAACCCGGGAGCTGGAGAGGAGAAGGAAGCAAACTTGCTGTCGCCGGAGAGGAGATGGAAGACAAAGTGCGATCTCATGATATCAGCGTGAGGCGAGAAGGCGGCGGCGGGTACGTGAAAGAGGGATTCTGATGCAGCACAATGAGGGGCTTTAATATTTTTGTTAGATTAACGACATATTCTTATCCTAAACCTTTTATCATAAACACTAAAAACTATAAACCTTTAAGTTAAAATTGCTTGCACTAAAGTCCAATTTGGGTGTTGTAAAGTGAGATTCATACTCTCCAAAATCATATTTGTGTGGTCTAAAGTCAGTTTTGCACGCTTTAAAGTTAGATTCGCTTAAAGTCATATTTGCGAGCTCTAAAGTCCGATTCGTGACCTCTAAAATTAGATTTGGGCGCTCTAAAGTGAGATTCGTTCACTCTAAAGTGAGATTCGTTCGCTCTAAAGTGAGAGTCATGTGCTTTAAAATTAGATTCATGTGCTTTAAAGTCATATTTGCGTGCTATGAAGAGTACCACACTCAAAAGTCATATTCTTTGCTCTAAAGTCAGATTTGCTCGCTCTAAAGTCAGATTTGTGCACTCTAGAGTTAGATTCATGCAGTCTAATGTCAAATTCGTGTGATCTCAAGTCATATTTGCATGCTCTAAGCTCTAAAGTCAGATTTATGACTCGAAAGTCAGATTCACGCGATATAAGTCATATTTGAGCTCTTTAACATTAGATTCGTTCGCCTTAAAGTCAGATACATGTTGTACAACTTATATTTGTCAAGGTGGGACTCGTCCTAGTTATGAGCACCGTACCTCCAAAGAGTGGACATTGACCTGAGGGGGTGAAGCCACCGGGAACAAGCGAGTAGGTCCAAGAACTCACCTATTTTACCGTCGATTTTTCCTAAATAAAGCTCAACTCTTCAAAAAGCATGTTGTCCTACTCCTTGCAAAACCAGCGAGTCGAACACCTTCAGAGCTTGTTGTCGAGCCCGCCACACTTGAGCTTACCTCGCCAGCGAGCTCTTCCTCGGTCGACTTCAACACGTCGATGAACTCCTTACGAGCCCCCAATGAGCTGCAGTGATCGAGCTTATCTTGCTAGTGAGTTCCTTTCTCATTCGGCTTCGACTCACCAACGAGCTCATCAACAAGGACTCCACATAAGGCAACCTCACCAAAGATGACCTCAAAAAGCTCGCTAGGTGCTATATACCAAGTATCTCAAAATGCTGGGGTGGCTATTCAGAGTTCATGCACCCTTCGGATTAAATATAAATAGGACCCTCATGAAACACAAGAGAGGGACGTTGACCCCCCCCCCCCATAAAGGTTCCCAAAAAGTATTTATGTGTCGATCTCAGCTCTGTTTTTAAGAGGGGAAGAAGATCCTTTATACTTTCGGGCACATGACGGGACTTCCTCGCTGTAGCTCGTGAGCTCTTGTTTACTAGCAATCAGTGGAATGCTGTCTCCTCATGTAGTTCCCCGATTTTCCCTAAGAGGTGAGATAAGATTATGGGAGCTAATGTGACGTGTTACAGGTTATTGTAGGTAGTAGTGTTGGTCGTGGCAGTAGGTTGTATGATGTCTCTAGTCGATATGTAACTGCTTGATATAAAGCACCGACATTTCAAAATGCCCAGCATGTTGGTGACTGAGAGTTTGACATTCGTTCGACTCTCTAACAATCTCTGACACTCGTATCGGAAGTGCTACACGCTGGCTCACGCGGGACTTGTGTGTCCTGCTCAATCGGACACATGTGTCCCTAACTTAGCTACTCACGGTGAGGCGGGTGGCAATTTGTGTTGGAAGTGCATTTACTCCCCTTCTATATTTCAAGTAGTGGAGTCGATATTTTCTCTAGAAAAAGAAAGATTGAAAATAGTGAAAAAGGTTTGTTTGAGAATCCATTATTTTTACTGATGATATATAATGATAATGTGTTAATGACCTATCATTTTTGACTATTTGTTAAGTTTGCATTTGAATATTTGATGATTAATATTTAAACATGACTTAATTTATTTGAACATTTGTTATTTGTTATTTGTTATTTTTTTATTTTTTGTTAAATATTATAGGATTTTCATATTATAAAAAAATGAATATTTAATATACGTGTCTCGGCGTGTCGGAATATTGTATTTTTTGAGAATTCGTGAGTCGCGTGTCGTGTCGTGTGTCCCGTTTCTTCGTCGGTGCAACATATACCGCTTGACGGTAGTGGCTATCACAGCGCGATAGCGGGCTTTAGTCAATACGATACTTCTAGCTAATGTGTGGGATCTAGTCGACAAGACACCACCTAGCGGTAGTTGACGTACTTTGATTCCATGATTTCATAAGTTGGATCTCCTTAAAGGCCCCATCAAATGGCCTTTGTAGTTTCGTCTGAGGGTTAAATAGGAAGGTCGAACCATATTTCCCTCATTCTCCTTTTATTTCTTAAGGTTTGGATCTAGGTCAAAAGGGAGTGCTCCTTACCTTCGAGGAAGAAGAAGAAGGTGTTGTCGGAGCTCCGTCGCTCGGATTGAAGCACTGTGATCATTGAAAGCTTTCTTGGGTCGTTGTAGTCATCGTCAACCCTTTTTTCTAAGATCCATGGCTCCTAGGAAATCTTTCAAGGTAAGGGACTCTTTCCCCCCTTTAGATCCAAGCATTTCTTCTTCCATGGATATTATGTATGACGCCAAATCGAGTTTATGGCCCAATTTGATGATGGTTATGATAGATCTAATACAGTTCCTTATTGGCGGAGATCTTTCTGGTTCCCTGGTGAAATCTAGAGTGTTGGTTCGTGATGGGCGAACCTCGTTAGGGCTGGAAATGGCTAATCAGCAGTTTCCTGGGAGCTAGTGCAGCAGTAGTACTTATCGTTGCCGGTGGATTTAGGAAACTAAATTTAGAGCTCCTAGTGATGTTGAACTCACTGGGATGTATTCAAACAAACCTGTGAACTTACAGGCACAGGTGGGGTTACATAATCATTAATTTGATGACCCCTATGGTTACAGCTCGACAGTAGTACTAACCAGTGACGCTAACTCCCAGAAAGTAGAATGTACTTATTGTATATCTAATTGTAGACTCATGTGAGGTACTCCTCACTTGTAGCTGAATCTGGTATAACAATCATAGACTCGGGTGAGGTAGTCTTCACATGTAGCTAAAGCTTGTTTAATAATCATGGACTCAAGTTGAGGTATCCTTCCCTTGTAGCTGAGGACTTGAGAGTTGGGATGATCCTCCCCCTCTCGAAGCTTTTGAATGATGGCTAGAGACTACTCGCTCATGACTTAGGGGTAGTTAGCCCTTGTAGCAAATGACTCGAGAATCCCTCCCATAGCGGAATGGATGAATATTGTAACTATTACTGACGGCCAAATGACATGTAGGTTTTCTGCTTGTATATTTCTCTTTTATTGTACCAAATTTTGCTTTCTTACTTGTTATATTTATTATATGTTATGAGATACTAACTTGCAGGGGGTTCTCCCTCCTCGAAGACCTCTAGGTCTACCGAGGGAGCAGTCTTGTTATTTGGTTGTGATCAGCATGTAGTTGGGCCTCTTTGTGCACCATTTTGTTTGTGGGGTTGTAGGGCGCAGAAAGGAGACCACAGACTGCCAGGACTACTAATGAGCAATACCGATCTTCTTGGTTAGTTTTTGTCTAGTTTTATTGAGCAGGCCTGTGTGCCTTGGGTTTTGGGTGGATGTACCCTTGTTTTACTTCCCAGTTGTGTAGAACTATTTTTGGGAGGGCTTGTAAGCCCTAAGGCCATAACTGATCCAATCTTTTAGTAGTGTACATCCTCTTTCTTAATTCTCTTCTTTGTTATTTATCCGCAATGAATGGACTACTAATGGACCTACATGATTCGAAAGACAATTAATGTTCAATCTGGGGGTTGAAAATGAGATTGGATTCTTAACCCTTAGAAATATGAAAGGGAGATTTCAAGGTTAAAGGTGATAGCTGATTTGAGATGTTCTAGGATAGTGTCAGTAAGTCTCGAATGTTATGAGTTACCATTACTTCTGGAATTGTAAACCATTGTATGTGTCCTAGATGGTAGTCCCAAAGGAGCTCATTTATATGTAAATGGAATGACCATATCATTATAGTTGGCAAGTTGATGTGGTACTTGTGGAAAACTTATTTGGTGAATAATAACATAGTTTGATGTGGGAGGCATTGTCATTAAGTGGGTTGGTTTATATGCTTAATGTAAGACCCCTCCCCCTTACCAAGGAGGCTCTCGGTCTTATGCCCAGAACCGCCGCCTTACGATGACACTAACTCACGGGTTAGTCGACACCGCAAGACACCGATCCTTCCTGCTAGTACGATCATATAACCTGTTCAGCCAATTGAGAAATAGAAGTATAAAAGCATTGTATAAAACAGATAGTCCACAAGTCACAGCACTATCATCTATAATGAAAATAAAAGCACAATAGAGTCCAGAATGAGTACAATAAAAGTGAAAAGTGCTTATGCCCTGTACATGATATCAAATCTCTCTCTCAAAACGACAACAAAGCGGAAGCTAAACTATCATCAGAAAACTCGTCCCACCTGACGACGGGCTGTAGTAGTAGTAATAGGTGGTGGTGGTATCAGCTCCTCACGTCCTGCCACCTCATCCTGCTGGTCGTACTAGTACTCCATCTCCTCGAGCTCCTAAAATGATTTGGTCACAACCGAGCGTTAGTCATAAAAACTAAGCCGTTTCCTCCACACCTCGCCCCCGCAACTCCTAGGCACCGAGCGGGAGGACAAAGCGGAGGACAACAAGGGGTATAAAAAAAGAAGCAGGTGACAGTGAAGCTATAATAACAAGTATATATAGTATCAATATATTTCTACTCTAGCAATTCTATATATATAGCACATGTAAGGTATGATGAACTGTACAGAAAGTAAGTAAGGTGTTGTAAGTAAATAAGGTACTGTAAGTAAAACAGAGTAAAGAACGACAAGTAGAATATGCTACTACTAAATTACCATCACAGAAGTACTTTAACTTATATAAATGCTCATACAAACTTATAGGTTAAGGTTTCCAAATATAACTTATCATATAAAAGAGCTCATACTAATTTATATGATAAGGATCTATGGTGCGTATGACCTAGTTATGAATGTATGATATGCATGCATTTTATGATCCATGCAAGTGCAACTCACACACACAACTCTGTGATCACATACCTTTAGTTCCTGCTTTTTGGAGCTAACATCACTCTCTGGTACCACCGTTGTGGCTACGGCAGCAGTTGAGTGGGTGTCTCCACTCCTAGGTGGGTATACACACTACCAGACCTAGACCTCCCATACGCCTCTGTACACGTCCTATGTGCACTCTAGAGTCTTTGCGTACTATTTACTGGCCACCTACCAGTCTTTTTGGTCGAGTGTGTATTTTTGGGGATCGTCCTCCAGATCGCAGTGTAAAGCAACCCACTGGCCCCTCAAACCATCACACCTCGCCAGAGTCATCGTACTGCCATCGGTGTGATGATTGGCCCAGTACCGCATGACCCGCCACAAGTTTATTTTTATGCACATGCAAGATATTCTAACTCGAGCCTCTAGCTCGCAGGACCAATTTGTCCTGAAACCCTCCAAGCCATCACGGGTGAGATTGCACATCAATTCCTTAGTTCTGAATCCCTCCAACCCTTCAATGGTGTGATTGCACATCAATGCCTTAGTTCTGAATCCCTCCAACCCTTCACGGGTGAGAATGTTACCATGTTCTCTTAGCCTATTAGACTACTCTTGTCTAATGTTTGTTATACCTAGCAATTTAGGGTTAATCCCAGGACTTCACAGGGCATGCCCGGTGAAGGGCTCTCGGGGGCACTAGGAAGTACGATGGGCTGAAGCCCAAAGCTCCCTTTCTCAAGGATGTTTAATTTTATTAATGTCTACCCATGATCCATACTAACTCTCATTGTTACGATGGGGAAAATCTAAATATTTAGAATGTTATCAGGAGAGCGGCGGTCTTCCGTCGATCTCCATTCTAGCCACTATACTTGGGATTTTGCACTCTACCACTCGTTACCAAGAAGTGACCTATTGGACACCAATCAGGGTTTATCTTCCCAACATAGATTCCATCTCAACTGACAACCTTATCCTCAGTGGGTCCTAGTATTATATGTTTTATGTACTAAGCTTGTACAACCCCGTATCCGACGAGTGGGGTTGCCAGGGACTAGGCCGGCCGGCCCCTCTTTTTCTGAGACTCGGGCGAACATCGAGAGGCATGGGGCTAGGAGAGATCAAGCTCGCCCAGGCGAGCCCGACACATGTCCCGCTAGTAGGGCCAGCCTCGCAAGCTCGGGGTTCGACGAACTGAGCTCAGCGTTCGTCGAACGAAGCTCGGTGTTCGTCGATCTCTCCCCTTTCGTCGACCACCAGGCAGCTCACCGTCTCCTGCCAGCTAGGCGGGCTCGTAACTCGCGACCTCGATAATTCGAGCTCATACTCGCCACCCTTGCCGAGTAGAGATTGCTGGGGGCTGCTCGCCCATTGATTTGTGAGGTATTTTTTACCATTTTGCCACCGCTGGCCTGCCCATAACCCTTCAGAACAGTGGAGTTACGCTATTGGCAGGCCAACCTGAACTGCACATAGCTGTTTAGAACAGCAGAGGTTGGCTATTTGCAGACCGATTTCAGAAATCTATAAATAGGACTCAAGGGTTAACTCAGAAAGCATACTTCTTGTGCCCTCTTGCTCCATCTTCTTAGCGCATTTTGAGGTTACCTTAGCTCGGCCTTTGGCTAAGGTGGGGAACCGCTCTAAGAACTTCCGGGTGTGTGGTGGGTCCTCCCCGCCGAGCCCTTGGGTCAGATCTTCTTTGCTTCCTTTGTTGTTTTGCTTGCAGGAGAGAAGTAGGTGCGCGATCACCCCTTCCCCGAGGGTGAAATCCACAAGAGACCGAATTCTCGGTTTCAACATTTTGGTGCTGTGAGCGTGTAGAGTGGTCAGTACAGAAAATTTTCAACAAGCTCGATGACAGGAGGACAAGGATCTGACAGGTCGGACTTGCCACCCCCTATACCTCTGGCCATGGTGGGGATGTTCGAAGATTTCAGGAACGAGGTGCTGAGCCTCGTCAAGTTCGCACTCGGCGCGCGGGCCGAGTGCTCGACTCCAGCTGCCCAGATTGCTGCCGCCCCATCTCTGGGCGAGGACGCCCCCGACAGGCGAGCTGGGAACGAGGTCGCTGAGGAGGGACGGGGGTACGAGCTCCCCGGGCGCATGCTCTTCCCCGGCTCGGCAGGCGGAGGCCGAATCGACGAGTTGGGGCCGCGAGATGCGCCAGCTCGCCCAGTAGGGGGAGGCAGCCCCTTTAGCGAGTTGGTGTCTTCTGCCCAAGTTCCAGAGGGGTTCAGGGAACCCGAGATATCTTACTACACCGGGAAGGGAGACCCGGTCCAGCACGTCCAATGGTTCGAGGACGTGGTTTTGATCCTGCAGATGTCGGACTGCTTCAAGTGCCGACTCTTCGCCATCACCCTCAAAGAGAAGGCGAGGGAGTGGTTTCACCAACTACCGGTCAGCTCCATTTACTGCTTCGAGTACCTACGTCGGGGGTTCATGTTGAGATTCACCACCTCAAAGAAGAGGAAGAAGGAGTCGGAGTCCCTGTTCCACATCAAGCAGGGGGTGGACGAGACCTTGGGGAGTTATGTTGACCGGTTTTAGGAGGAGGTCACCCGGGTCCAGGAGATGTCGGGTCATAGCCTGATGATGGCTTTTACCCTGGGGCTGCAACAAGGTTTCTTCAGGATGGAGCTGAAGAGAGTTCTCCCCTCTCCTACGAGGAGCTGATGGAGAGTGTGGCAAGAGAAGTTGACAGGGAGGTGTTAAATCCAGAGTTTTCCCGGAAGCTGGCTAGGTGGGCCATGAAGGAAAAGAAGGAGCCGAGAGGCGGCAGGGTGCAGGAGGAGAGGCGAGCCGAACCGCGGCAGAGGGAGCAGAGGCAGCTCCAGGGGCAGCAACAGCCCAGGTGGGGTCGATAGGAGCCGGACCGTCGGTTGGGCTGGAGGCCTGAGTGGCAAGATCAGTGGCCACGAAGAGGATACCCAGGAAGGGACCACCATCAGGGGGCCAAGATCAATTCCACCCCTGGGTTGGAGGCAGGAATAAAGGCCTCCCCTCCCCAATCAAGATCAGGCTATGGTCATAGCCATGGGGGAGAGGAGGAGAGCAGTGCGGAGGAGGAGAAGAGAAGTCAGGGTGGAGTTGCCCTACTGCGACTTCCACCAAGAGAAAGGGCACGCCACGGCCACGTGCCCGGAGTTCCTCGAGATGAGGGGAAACAGGGAGCAACATCAACAACAGGGGCGCCAGGAGGTGAGGATTAAGGAGGTCCTGCCTCGGGTGGAGGAGGACCGATGTGAGAACCTAGAAGATGTCGGGACTTGGGGAGGGATCAGAGTGATCCATGGGGTGGGGTGGGGGTGGGGGTAGAGGCCTCTCAGAGGGCGAGCCTCCACACCATGTACCGCCGGAGTGTTGTCTCCACATCCTAAACCCACCCCCAGAAGAGAGGATTACCTTCTCAAGGAGTGATATGCCGGATCATGAGGATCCTTTTTGCAATGCGCTGGTCATCCAGACGACCATCAAAAACTTCACCGTTTCCCTGATCCTCATTAATAATGGAAGCTCCGTCAACGTCATCTTTACGAAGGCGTTCGATGCAATGAAGGTGGAGGCGAAGAGGGTACTAGCCTCGGATGGGCCCTTGTTTGGATTTTCGGGGGAGAGGAAAGAAGTAGAAGGAGGAGTGGGGCTCCATGTCTCCCTAGGGGGCAGTCCCAGAACTACAGGTTTGTCATCGTGGATGCCCCCAGCAGCTACAACACCATCTTTGGGAGGCCCCTCATCAGGGCCTTCCGCTGCGTCCCCTCATTATTCCATCAATGCTTGAAGTTTAACGCCGAGGGGATCCAAGTTCGGGTCCGGGGTGACCCCAAAGTAGCATGGGAATGTTACATTACCGCCGTGAACTCCATCTCTTGGCAGGAGGGAGCTGAGGAGATGGAGTGAAAGATGGAGGCGGCGTAGCAGGAGGCTGGCAGGGAGGAGATGGAGGTGGAGAACTGCACCGAGGTAGAGATGGCAGGAGGAGATCAGGAGGAGTCGGCCGAGGCAATGGCCGTGGAGGAAGAGGTGGAGGTTCTCGTCCCAGAGGAGAGGGACATCGGAGAGTGGGGGAGCAGTCCAGGCTGGAGGCTGCAGAAGAGGTGGTGGAGCTAGAGGTTCTCACCTTTAGAGGTAGGGTGGAGAAGGTTCGCGTCAGCGGGGGGCTGACCCCGGAGGCTCATGACAGGATGCTGGTGTGCATCCAGAAGAACGTGGACATCTTCACATGGAGCGCCGCAAAGATGCCGGGGGTTGATGCGGATGTGGCTTGCCACCGCCTCAACCTGGACCCGGAAGCACGCCACGTCCAACAGAAGAAGAGGTCCACTGCGGACAAGCTGACCGAGCCCATCAGAGAGGAGGTGGATAAGCTTATCAAGGCCGGCTTTGTATCTGAAATACAATACCCCGGTTGGGTCTCAAATGTAGTCATGGTTAAAAAAGGAGACGGCCGGTGGCGCATGTGTGTCGATTTTTCCTTGCTTAATAAATCTTGCCCTAAGGACTGTTATCCCTTGTCTCGGATCGACGCGCTGGTTGACTCAGCCGTCGGTTTTTCTGTAATGAGCTTTTTAGATGCGTTTTCAGGTTATCGCCAAATTAGGATGCAACCCCCGGACGTACAGGACGTCTCGTTCATCACGGGGGATGGGTGATACTGCTATAAAATGATGCCTTTTGGGCTGAAGAACGCAGGGGCGACCTACCAAAAGATGATGGATAGGATCTTCCGGGAACAGAAGGGGAGGAACCTAGAGGTGTACGTGGATGATCTCATGATCAAGAGTCATGGCGTGGACTCTCACCTTCAAGACCTGGAGGAAACTTTCGCCACATTACGCAAGTATAAGCTGCGGCTGAACCCCCTGAAGTGCGTCTTCGGGGCCAGCAGGGGAAAGTTCTTGGGGCATCTCCTCACCCCCGTGGAGGTCGAGCCGAATCCTGATAAGGTCAAGGATATCATGGAGCTGGGCTCACCACGGAACTCTAAGGAGGTGCATCGATTGACAGGGAAGCTGGCAGGGTTAAGTAGGTTCCTCTCCCGAGCCGGGGAGAAGTGCTCCCCCTTCTTCAAAATACTAAGAGGGGGCCACAAATTTGAGTGGACAAAGGAGTGCGAGGAGGCATTCCGAGCTCTTAAGGTGCAGTTGACGCAGGCTCCGTTGCTCCAAGGGCCTAAAGAGGAGGAGGATCTATTTTTGTATCTCGAGGTCGGAGCGGAGGCCTTGAGCTCTGTCCTGGTGCGTGAAGAGGGGAAGAGGCAGCTCCTCATATACTATGTGAGTCGGGTCCTAAGGAAGGCCGAGCTTCGATATCCAATTTTGGAAAAGCTGGCCTTCGCTCTGATCATCTCGGCCCGGAGGCTCCGACCCTACTTCCAGGCACACTCCATCTGAGTGGCGACTGACCATACCCTCCGCAACATCTTTGAGGGGGTGGAGCATTCAGGCAGGTTGGCCAAGTGGTCGGTAGAGTTGAGCGAGTTCGATATCTCCTTCATCCCCCGCCTCGCAATTAGGGCTCAAGCAATGGCCGATTTATTGGCCGATTATGCAATCGAGGTGGCGGAGGAAGAGCTCACTCGTCCGACTCCATGAAAGGTGAAGGTAGATGGCGCTTCAGGGAGGCATTCCCCAGGGGTGGGGGTGATCTTGAAAAGCCCACATGGAACTAGAATTGAGCAAACAGTGGTGATGCACTTTCCCATCACCAACAATCAGGCCGAGTACGAGGCCGTGATAGCAGGGTTGCGCCTGGCCAGGGAGCCTGGGGTGTTGGACATGGAGGTCCTCACTGACTCCATGGTGGTGGCTTCCCAGATCAACAGGGAGTTTGAGGCGAGAGAACCTACCCTGTGACTATGCTTAGCCAAAGAAAAGGGGGTCTTTGGCACGTTCCAAACCTTCTCCATCCGACACGTGCCCCAGAAGGAGAATGAGCAAGTCGATCAGCTGACAAAACACGGCCCCCGGGTGGGGGGCACCATTACTGACCTATTTCGCCCTTCCATCAAAGAGGGAGAGCTCATGAAGATAGATCAGTGCCCCTCATGGATGGACTCGGTTACAACTTTCCTCTCCACGGGAGAGTATCCGGAGGGGGTGGACAAGAAGAAGCTCAGGTACAAATCGGCCTACTACCTCCTCCGAGACGGGAAGCTGTATAGGAAGACTCTCTCGGGGATGCTGGCCCGTTGCGTGGCCGAGAGGGAAGTGCAAAGAATCTTGGAGGAAGTCCACTCCGAGGAGTGCGAGAGTAACTCCGGGAGTCGGACCATGGAAGGGAGGATTGTCAGGCAGGGATACTTTTGGCCAACCCTGGGCTGAGATGCTGTAGAATTCGCAAGGAGATGTCACAAATGCCAGCCGTTTGCCCCCCTCCAACTATGGCCGGCTCAGCAACTCAAGAGTATCACAGCCCCCTGGCCCTTCGCCATTTGGGGAATGGACTTGGTCGGGTCGTTTCCCCAGGCCAGTGGGCAGAGAAGGTTCCTGTTGGTGATAATTGACTACTTTTCTAAGTGGTTGGAAGTAAAGGCGCTGGCTAAGGTGACCTCCCAGGTCATCAGAAATTTTGTTTGGGGAGAGATCATATACCGCCACGGGCTGTCCCAGGCCATTGTTACGGACAACGGGCCTCAGTTCGCCAGCGCATAATTCATCAGCTTCTGTGAGCAGCTCGGGATTGACCTCAGGTTCGCTTCGGTCAACCACCCCAGGAGCAACGGGCAGGTGGAGGCCGCAAATAAAATTATTGTAAACCTCCTAAAAAAGAAAGTAGAGAACCTGAAAGGGAGCTGGGTGGAGCAGCTTCCCTCGGTTCTCTAGGCCCTGAGGACCACCCCAAACACAGCAACAGGGGATACCCCCTTCAAGCTCTCCCACGGATGTGAAGCAGTGCTCCCCATAGAACTTGAAGTCTAGACGCCCCGGGTGGTTGCGGCGGAAGAAGGCAGGGAAGAACGGCTGGCTGAGAACGAGGAAGAGCTACGACTCTCCCTTGACATGATGGAGGAGCTGCGTAACCTTTCCGCCATCCGACAAGAAGAGGTAAAGAGGAGAATGGCTAAGTACTTTGACAAGCATGTCAGAGTCAAGCAATTTGCAGAGGGAGACTTGGTCCTAAAAAAGGTGGATGCAGCGGGCATGTCGGCAATCGTGGGGAAGCTCAACCCCAACTGGGAGGGTCAGTTCATTGTAAAAGAAACATTGAGATCAGGAGGGTATCGACTCCAAAATATGGAGGGCGAGACCCTAAGTATCACCTGGAGCGGTGACGAGTTGAAGTGCTTTTTATCCTTGAGACATGTAAGTGGCGTTTTGTTCTTAATAAAGTTTCTTGATGTACCAATTCTGTCGCAGTAACTAGTACGAAAGGGTGAAGTGCACCCGAACCCCGAGCAAATCCCACTGTTAGGCTCTCACCTAGCTGGCAGGGCTGGATGTCACTCAATGGCGTCCACTCACACCCCGAGCAGATCCCGATGCCAGGCTCTCACCTAGCTGGAATGGCTGGATGTCACTCGATGGTGTCTACCCGGACCCTGAGCAGATCCCGCTGCCATACTCTCACCTAGCTGACAGGGCTGGATGTCACTCGATGGCGTTTACGCGGACCCCGAGCAGATCCTGCTGCCGGGCTCTCACCTATCTAGCAGGGCTGGATGTCACTTGATGGCATCCACCCAGACCCCAAGCAGATCCCGCTGCCAGACTCTCACCTAGCTGGCAGGGCTGGATGTCACTCGATGGTGTCTTCCCGGACCCCGAGAAGATCCCGCTGTCAGTCTCTCATCTAGCTGGCAGGGCTGGATGTCACTCGATGGAGTCCACTCAGACCCCGAGCAAATCCCGCTGCCAGACTCTCACCTAGCTGGCAGGGCTGGATGTCACTTGATGGTGTCTAGCCGGACCCCGAGCAGATCCCGCTGCCAGGCTCTCACCTAGCTGGCAGGGCTGGATGTCACTCGATGGCGTCCACTCAGACCCCGAGTAGATCCTGCTGCCAGGCTCTCACCTAGCTGGCAGGGCTGGATGTCACTCGATGGAATCCACTCAGACCCCGAGCAGATCCCGCTGCCTGACTCTCACCTACCTGACAGGGTTGGATGTCACTCGATGGTGTCTACCCAGACCCCGAGCAGATCCCGCTGCCAGGCTCTCACCTAGATGGCAGGGCTGGATGTCACTAGATGGCATCCACTCAGGCCCCGAGAAGATCCCGCTGCCAGGCTCTCACCTAGCTGGCAGGGCTGGATGTCACTCGATGGTGTCTACCCGGACCTCGAGCAGATCTCGCCGCCAGGCTCTCACCTAGTTGGCAGGGCTGGATGTCACTCGATGGTGTCTACCTGGACCCCGAGCAGATCTCGCTGTCAGGCTCTCGCTTAGCTGGCAGGGCTGGATGTCACTCGGGGAAGTCCAATACTCTACAGATGTTATCCAAGAAGTTTGACATTTTTTCTAAAAGATAGGGGGAAGAAAATCTTCACAGGCGAGTCGAGATTCGCCAACTCAGCTCGGCCTCAACAGAAGGGTGGCAAGTCGGGCCCTTGGATCTCACTGAAGGGGGGCGGGTTTCGGCAGGACGCTTCACCCCCGCCTAGTTGGGGGAGTGGTGTGCCCGGCGTGGCGATTAATCTACCCCCGGATCGTCTAAGAATTGGCGAGCTCTTAAGGCGTACCCTCGGGAATGAGCCATAACAATCATCCTACTCACAAAACCTATCTACGCGAGGTCGCCAGGGGTCGGCTCGCGAGCAAGCAGAACACAACAATATAGTCTGGAAGGTAGATAGAAAAAAAATATAGACAGATTATGACAAAATGTATTCGATTACATAATGATAATTACATGGGGAGCTCGTCTCGGCGAGATTACAAGAAAGAGGAAAAAATACATCAACATTTGCCCCCCTCGCCAGACTGGCGATCCTACCCCCTTCGCTGGACAGGTCCTGGAAGCCCTGCCCAAAGAGCGCATCGAGGTTGTCTTCCTTCTTGCTGGGCGACGTCGCCGGGAATAGACTCGACATGAGGTCCCAGACTGAAATATCCTCGCAACCCTGCACCAACACTCGTGTATCCTTCATCATCTGGAGGGTACATTCGGCGGTCTGGATTGAGTTGACCCGCAGCCTCTCAGCGATTTCGGCCTCGCCGAAGATCCTCGGGCTCTTGTACGGGAGGGAGGGGTCGACGTTGCGAGCTGGAAAGAAGATCTCTGCTTGGTGGCCGACCTCGCGACTGAGGCTCGTGTTCTCCTCCTTCTGCTTTGTGTTTGCCCCCTCCAGCTCGACAAGACGGGCACGCAGCTGGCCAGTCTCCTCTTCCTGCCCGGCAGCGCGAGTCCGCAGCTCCCCAGCAGCCTCGACATCCTGAAGAACAAAGAAACACATTTATGAGGGTGTAAATTTCTAAGTAAAAAGGAGAGGCAACAGCCTGATGCTTACCAGCCCGCCGACGGCTTGGACGAGAAGATTCTCAGCAATGACGAGCTTCCTCGCCAGGTCGATGACCTTATCCTTGGCGACGTCACGTGCTTGCTCGGCCTTCTGAAGGTGGTTGCTGAGATTGAAGCTGCGGCGGACCGTCATGTGGTGGAGCTCCATGGCCCACATGTGGGCCTGCATGCCCTCATGGCCGAGCTGCCGCAGGGTCATGCCCTTGTAGGCCTCAGCATCCTCGCGGCCATAGAGGCCGAAGCCAAGTGCATAGGCATGACCGGTGGGGAGCTCGCGGTCATACCAAGAGGGGTGGAGGGTGGAGATGGAGACTCGATGGGCCAGCGCGTCCCACTAGACCATGGGCTCGCCAGACGAGTCCTTCCACCTACCCCCAAAGCCGAAAAGGGGTTGTTCCTTCGGCGTGGCGTCCTCCTGAGCCACCTTCTTCGCAGCAGGGGGAGCAGAGGTCTCGCCACCCACTGCCCCTTGCTTGTGATCTCCTTGAGCGGGCTCTCTGGCGACCCGTCTGGGATGGTCTCGGGCGAGCTCATGTACTTGGGTTGTTGATGTTGTTGATGTTGTTTCCCCCGCGGAGCCACTATGTCTCTCTTCATCTTTTTTGGTGGTTGTTGGTGATGGGGCGGGCTCGAACCCGCGGGCTCAAGTCGCTTCTTGTCGGACGAGGGCTTAGAGGAAGCCGGCTCGTCTTGGCAGGCCGCCGCCGCCGCCCTCTCGCGAGCAAGAGGATCTGTATGTAACCCCGAGTCCGCAAACGGCGAGTTCACGGGGATCAGCCGTTCTCCTGCATAAAAAGAGTTAGAAAATTGCCATGACAATGTGGCAAACTGAGCAATGGGGAAGAGAAAAATACCTTCACCGGGCAGAACGGGGCAGAGCGAGTCGAGGCCCCTTCGCAGGAAGGCGACCTCGAAGTCTTTATGGAGGAAAAACTTGTGGAGGTCGGCATCGTTGCCGGACACGGTCGGGGGGCGTTAGACGTCCTCGCCCTTCTGTTAGGGCGAGTAAGGGATGTTGCCGAGATCGCCCTTGATGAAGGCGATCTTGGTTATCCAGTTGTGGTGCTTGTTTGCGATCTCGCGAACCTTGATGAGCGAGCCCCCGAAGTAGGCGACGCCATCCGTCGTTGCCTTGTAGGAAAAGAGCTTCCTGAACATGATCAGGCTGAAATTTATCCGCACCCTGCGGAGGAAGCTCGCGAACTCCACCATCATGGCAATGACGTTCGAGTTGAGCTGCGCGGGCACCATGTCGTAGTACTTCAAGATCTGGCGAATTTCCGGCCGGAGGGGGAGGCGCAACCCCACCTCAAAATACGAGATGGGGAAGATGAGCTCGTCGTCGTAAAAGGTATTGATGGCCTCCCCCGCCCTCGGTCGGCGCGCCTCGAAGCCAGGCGGGACATGGTCGCCGACGAATTCGGCGAGCTCTACCTCGCTGGTATTTCCCTCAAAGAAGCAGTAATCCCTGAAGTGTTGGGCGCATTTGGAGCGACCGTCGGCGTCGGGATTAGTCTTGCCCATGCTCGCAAAAGGGGGTGGAGCATGAGTACGAAAGGGGGAAACACAGGAAGAGAGAGAAAATAAGCAGTTAAGACGACGGTACAGGGTTGGGGGGGGGGGGGTCTATTTATAGAAAAATAAATCTGGGGCCAAGCTATCCAATCGGCCCAGCTCGCCATCCCAGCTCGCCAACCCCAGCTCGCCAACTTCTGACGCATCCCATCCCAGGCCAAGTTGAATATAAAGGAATGTATTTACTATTATTAGAACACCAGACACATCACAAAATATTTGAAGATTATTACAGGAATCAAATATAGCAAGCAAGGCTCGCGAGCAGAGAGGGATCAGGAGGCGAGTGCCGGTCGGCTCGGCAATGGAGCCGCCTTCTACCTACCCCGGCCTCGCGTCCCCCGCCTCCCAGACTACCACGAGCGGAGAAACCCGCAGATCCGCCCCGAGTTCCACTGCGCTGCCAGAAGTCCCTCGTCAATCTCGTCCAAGAGCCGGGAAGGGGACACCATCTCTCCAGGCGGGCTGCCTCGCACCTCGTCTGCGAGCCGCATGTAATCGCACTGCAACGCCTCATTGACCTCCTGCACCTCCTGCATCTCGTGCAAACCGCACACGAGCTTCTTGAAGAGCTTAACACCCCTCCTCATCAACTCGTCGTTCTCCACTTCAGGACCCAGATAAGAGTCCATCGACCTCGGGGAAGGGAGGGGGGAATAATGAGTTGTCTGCGAAGACTCCTCGGCCGCGGATTGGCTGGGAAGGGTTTTGAATGCAAAAACATCAGCAAGAGGAGGTGTCCCAGAAAAGCACATGACAAGAATCCAAGGCCAAGCATACCTGACGAGCTCGACATCTCCAAGAATATGCGGGGAGGGACGAACCTCAGATCCTTTCCGTGGCCTAGGCGGCGCGTTGTTGGTGAGAGGAGTTCAAAGCCCGGAATAGGGATGGCTGCGACTCCCGCCCCCACGGTCCCGGCAGGTCGCTGAGGGGAGGGGGCGCGATGCGGCAAGATCGACTTCTGCGATTTCAGCCACAGGGTCCCGAAGGGGGGCGACGGGTCCCGAGGGCGATTCTCCGGGGTTCTAAATCGCGGGTCACCAAGAACGTTCTTGGCTCGCGGTGTGGATTCTCGCAGCGTGGTGCCTTCGACGCCATCCAGTTGACTGCCCGGACCGTCGCAGAGGTCACCAAATATTTTTGCCCTTTTCAAGGGCAGGCAGATTGGAGGAACCAGCCCTATGCTCCAGGGCTGTCCTCAGCTCATATAAGATGGGCTCGGCCGCCGGAGGAAACGGCGTATTTGGGCTCGGCCGAGCCACCCTGCGGGACGGCGAGTGGGACTGCGGTCAGGGTATCTACAACTCCGGAAGAGGCCTCGCGAGCTCGTGCAAGCCGCTTTTGGATCTCCTTTGGGATCTACATCTCAACAAGGCTAGAGCAATGGGAATGGCAAGAGTCAGCCAGGTATGCAGGTGTGTATATATAGCCACAGGTGGACCCCACCCGAAGATTCTCCATGGTTCACCCCGCACTCGCCGAACACTTGGGGTTGGATGTTTCTTTCTGAGCTTTGCCAAGCTCAAAAAGAGCGGGAATTGTGTACAACCCCGTATCTGGCGAGTGGGGTTGTCAGGGACCAGGCCGGCCGACCCCTCTTTTTCTGAGACTCGGGCGAACACCGAGAGGCACGGGGCTAGGCGAGATCAAGCTCGCCTAGGCGAGCCCGACGCATGTCCCGCGAGTAGAGCCAGCCTTGCGAGCTCGTCGTTCGACAAACTGAGCTCATCGTTCGTCGAACGGAGCTCGGTGTTCGTCAATCTCTCCCCCTTTCGTCGACCTCCAGGCAGCTCATCGACTCCTGCCAGCTAGGAGGGCTCGCAGCTCGCGAGCTGGACAGTTCGAGCTCGTACTCACCGCCCTTGCCGAGTAGAGATTGCTGGGGACTGCTCGCCCATTGATCTGTGAGGTATTTTTTACCATTTTGCCCTCGCTGACCTGCTCATAGCCCTTCAGAACAGCAGAGTTACGCTGTTGGCAGGCCAACCTAGACTGTACATAGCCGTTTAGAATAGTGGAGGTTGGCTATTTGCAGGCCGATTTCAGAAATCTATAAATAAGACCCAAAGGGTACCTCAGAAAGCATGCTTCTTGTGCCCTCTTGCTCCATCTTCTTAGCTCTTTCTGAGATTACCTTAGCTCGGCCTTTGGCTAAAGAGGGGAAGCGCTCTAAGATCTTCTGGGTGTGCGGTGGGTCCTCCGCGCCGAGCCCTTGGGTCAGATCTTCTTTGTTTCCTTTGTTGTTTTGCTTGCAGGAGAGAAGTAGGTGCGCGATCACCCTTTCCCCGAGGGTGAACTCCACAAGAGACCGAATTCTCGGTTTCATCAAAGCTCACCCATGACCTAATGTTGACCCGTATGACGTGTCTTCCAAACTCTTGGGCCAACTGCCCCTAATTATTTATCATAGATTTCTTTAGTGTATGATTTTGACCATCCTAGGTTTCACTATTTTTCTAAGGAGTTTAGAGCCTAAATTAAATCTTTTAATTAAGTGACGTGGGTCACCTTGCACATGATGTACAATCTATAATGGTCCAGCCTACCTAAGAAATTTATCAGATGTTCCATGAGTTAAATATGACTTCCTACCAAGTTTCATAATTTTCCCATGTGAAATTCCATTTAATATCTATTTAATAATAAATCACAAATTGACTACTTTCCAAATGAAGTACAGTATTTATACAATCAAAAATTCTAGGAAAATTACTGAGGATCCATGTTGATATAATAAAGCTAAATACAGAATTTCAAAATCCTAAACAGTGATTTGACCTAACTTATATCCATATAAACAATATTACCAAAATGTCATTATTAGGGTTTTAGCATATAGAGAAATCCAAAAATTCTCAAATATTTTAACAGTCATTTAATCAGAGAGATAAACTACTGTAAATTTTTCCATAATATTTAAACAACAATTTCCCTTATTTTTAATTAATTTACATAATTGGCAAAATGGTAAATTCTACTTAAACTCCAAGTTAACATTACCTAACAGTCCCACAGATTTTTCCAGAGGTGAGCTATATCCTAATAGAGCTTGTGACAAAATTTCAGAATTTAATAAATTCATATGCCCTAGATTCAAATTTATTTCCTAACTAGGCATATTTTCCAATAATTTCAAATAATGTGAGTTTTGATCCCAAAAATCTGAACCTTCCTATGGGAGGTATATTTCATCCCTATAAGCCTCTATACAAAGTTTCATGGACATACAATGATCCAAATGGGCTAAATTCCCATTTTTTTTTCTATTTTTACTATAGGCACCCAAATTGATCATACTATTTCATGCATGTGTGATTTCCCAAACATGCAGAGGTCAAAATGACCTAAAATTTCTACTATGATTTTATATTGACCTAATGGACATGCCACCAAAATTTGGGGTCATTTGAAGTCATACATCTCCAAAAATATACTTAATTTAAATATTAGTATTTCACCAAATACTATAGCAAAAGTCTGACCACATTCTCATTTTTTGGTCAGAGCCTAGGTTTAACCTAGTCACAAGCATGACCAAAATTTTGGGTCATAATGACTCATGGTTTGGCTTGGGCATTTATTTTAAGATCTCCCCTAGCCTAGGACCAGTCATGGTAGAATGGTCTTACAGGGAGTTCTACTTACCAAATCATGACTTTATGGTGTCATTTTAAAGGTAAGGCATATGCCTGCATTTTTCATGTTGATAGCTACCTCTGAATATGCCTCTAACAGGCCTAAAATTAACATGCAATATCACTATAAAAGTGTGACAAAATACACTATTCATAAATATTCATATTGATTAATTTGAATGGGTTAAAACCGACGGGATCGGTTCATCGTCCTCATCAGTCAACGGACAGGTATCAATCTTCTTGGGCTGATCTGTTTAGCTTATTCCAGCCATCTTAGCCCCCACCACCGTCGGCTAATATCGCTGCCACCTCCGTTGAGGTGGGAGCTTTCGTTTCTCGGCGATGTGGCTGCCGGAGGTGGCTTCTCCGACGAACCCGAGCTAGAAGAAAAGCTCAAAAAATGGCGCACTTGCTCACATGGTATCAGGCTCAATTGAGCCCGATGTCTCGCCTAATTGATCTACAAAGCTAGTATGGAGTGAGGTGAGGCGAAACGAACCTGTAGACGGGCTTGGCAGCGTGTGTGGTGGTGGTGCGCCATGGCCGACGATCTCTCCGGCAATCTATCCCGATTCTTGGTTTCTCCAGCAAAATCCTTGCTCCAGGTATCGAACTTCACTCGTCTGAGCTCTCCGAGAGTGATGGTGGGCTTAGATTTGACTGGGAGTGGCTGTGTGAGGAGTTTTGATTAAGGGGGTGGCCGGCCATGAGCATAGGATGCTCCTCCTTGCTGCCAAGTGTCCACCAGCCCCTCAATCCTGTTGAAAAGAGCCTTGGGACCAGTGGCGGAACTAGGATTTTGAAGCCGCACGGGCACAATCTAAGTACCGTCCAAATGTCGTGGGACAGCGCACCCTGAGCGGGGGTTCAGGGGCAGCGTCCCCGAAATTTTTTTTTTTTGCAAAGATATTTTTGTAAGAAAAATATTGAACACATGTTTGTCCAATACTGATTTATCTTTCCAATTTGAATACCTACGCTAATGTCTTGCAAAAGCAATTTGAATACCTTGTTTTTGATTTATCAAAGACTCGCATAGTTTTCTAGAAGCATTGTGTGGAGTAGTGTGACTTCCGACATGTCTGTCCAATACTGATTTATCTTTCCAATTTCTGAAGCCTCTCGTGGTAAAAGTAGGCTCACAACCCCTTTGAGGAAAAATATAACAGTAAAGGCAAAATGCTGCATCTTTTTCTTTGCTGTATTCTAACCATCCCTTAAACTCGTTAAACCAATTTTTATTAAAGCGTCGAGCTTTGTTTCCGATTTCTATTTGGGGAAAACTTTCTAGATGAGGTTGACAAGGACCCTTTTGCAAATAATATCTTCGTATAGACTCTTGAATATTTGCATCGTAGGAGTTGACAGGAAGTCTTAAGCCCGGGTCTGAAGGTAAATCTTCAATTTTGAACTCGTCTACGCGACTTCTTTTACCAATTGCAACTATCTCCTGAGAATCTAACGAACTTTGACATGCTCCTTTTTTTGAAAAAAATTTCTCCATTGCACTAATTAAAACGCTGCATAAAATCGACGGGACATTACCGTTAGCACCTGCTAAAAAAAGTATCTAATTTGATTGTCTGACCATAACAATTTAGCCTGTACTGAATTCAAAACGGTGGCAAATCCTGACGGTACACGGGGCAATGCCCCTACGGCCAAGCGCGACCGTACCAGGCCCGCGAGGGAAATTCCTAAGGTTCTAAAGAATTCATTAGATACCTTCACATTAATCCATAAGAAAAATGAGTGTGCGTAGGAATGACAGAAATACCATATGCAAATAGCTGTAATCAAAATAATGTAAAGATTTACAATGATCTAGGAATCAACAATCTTCAGTTGATCAACCTCCCTAGCATTTCAATTGATTAAACAAACTGCAGCCTATGGGGACATCAAATTAAAAATTCCAATTGATTGCACTTTTTTGAAGAGTTTAGAAGATGTTAGTGGGAATGCGATCTGAGAAGATATTATTCCAAAGTAACCAATAGAAAATCTTATGCGTATAAAATATACCTAAAACAGATTAAGCAAAATTTCACCCAATAGACTAAAGCAAGATTTCATTTTTGGTGCGGTGGTGAATACAATTATTGAACTAAAGCAAAATTTCTCACAATACAAAGAATGGAAGATAATTCCCTAATTCCTTAAGCTAGGTTCAAAATATCTATTTTTTAACCCAAGGCTCTAGTGGTCTGGTGTTAATCGTCACAAATCAATTGTAGCCAATAAGAATATTCTAGCCGGGAATTGCTATGCACTACAGTAATTGCAAGCAATTCACAAGCATAGGGTGATTTTGCCCCATTGATTGGTTCCAATTTCTTATTGAAAGCAGGCTATAGGATGTTTATTCTGGGTTTAAAATGAACCTATTCCAATATTAGAATTTAGAAGCATCACATTCTTTAGTAAATGGTCAAGAAAAAACTGGCAATGTTAACACTAGAGTCTCAAAAAACGTATTTGGTACGGGTAAGCAGCCCTCAAGGAAGAATCAACACAAAAAGAAGAAGAAGAAGAAGAAGAAGAAGAAGAAAGTACCACAGTCGACGGCCGACGGGATCGGGTCCTGCGAAGCCGACGGGATCGGGTCCTGGGAAGCCGACGGGATCGGGTCCTGGGAAACAGGAGGAGCAGGATCCGCCGGAGCAGGGAGCGGCGACGTGCCCGAGCGGTTTTTAACCCCAGCAGCGGGCCGAGCGGCGACGGGATCGGGTCATGGGAAGCAGGAGCAACGCCGCAGCGGGATGGAGCGCAGGAGCAGCGGGATGGAGCGCAGGAGCTGACCTAGGTTTGCGATAAAAACCCGATAAAACCCGCTCGGGCACGTGCCCGAGCGTGCCTAGGCTTGGTTCCGCCCCTGCTTGGGACCTCAGCCATGAGCTTGGGCAGAGGGAAGGAGGGCCACATGGCCTCCATCCCCTCTTTCCCTCTCTCCTCTCTCCTCATTTTCTCCAAAATTCCTAAGCTATCCCCATGCATGTATTCTCTCCCTAATTTTGGGGGTAAAGGGGCTGTCATTGACCTCTTGGGCTGTTCATGGGCCTTGAGCCATGGGCTTAGTCCATTGGGAATGGGCTTGGCTCATATCATTTCCTCTCTTTAAGCCCTAAGTTAACTTGTTGACTTTTTAGGTTGACTTGGTCAACATGATGAGTGGGCTGACCCCACTTGATGGTCATGGACCCAATGGTATCACCAAACTTGGGTTGGGCCATGGTGGTGCCCCACTTAGACTAATTGGGCCTTTAGGTGTGGGTTTGATCAAATTAAGGTTAGGGTTGACTTGGGTCAACTTGGGTCAATAGGTGACCCAATAACATGGCTTATGGTTCACTTAGATTGTTATTTGGGTTAAGGGTATAGGGGTGGGACCAATGTGTAGCTAAGATCCAAATTTGGGATAGTTTGACTTGAGTTAACTTGGGTCCTATAGTGGGTCCTATGTGACTACACCCTGACTCCCTCGGTCAACCTAGCCTAAAACTCATACTCCCACCACATGTCCTAACTCATTCTAAGTTAAGGGGTCTAATTGGAAATGAAATGTTACACTTAATTTGGTGAATATCTTGAAAAATGGATTAGTGTTTACAGACCATCATGATTACTAAGACAATATTATATTCAGGATAATGTCACTAGTTCCACTATGAGTGTAGGACGATGTGTTGACCTTAGTTAATTCCACAAAAAGGTAGTTTGATGATGACCATGACTATTCTAGTGTGAGCATGAGATAGGTGGATGATAAATATTTTTTCATTGTTTTAGGGAGGGAGATGTCCAGACAACGCTAGAGTAGGAGGCTCGGGCAACGCATGAGCGAGATGCTCGGGCAGCGCCAAAGCGGGAGGGCTCAAGCAGCACGGGAGCGGGAAGTTCAAGAAGCGCCAGAGCGGGAAGTTCAAGAAGCCCCAGAGCGGATGTGTGGGAGTGAGATATTCGGACAACGTGCATGCAACGCCTCGTGAGATGCTCGAGTAGCGCCAAAGCAGGAGACGTGGGTAGCGCGAGAGCCATATGCTCGGGCAGCGCCAGAGCCGGAAGCTCGGGCAGTGCGGGAGCGTGATGCTCGGGCAATGCTTGAGCGAGATGCTCGGGCAACGCCGGAGTAGGATGCTATCTTTCAGGTAAGCTTATGTAAGACCGATGTAATCGACGAACATCTGCCACTCTCGCGGGGCTTTATTTACCATCACTATGCTGGCGAGCCAAGGGCAGTGGCGGAACTAGGATTTTGAAGCCGCACGGGCACAATCTAAGTACCGTCCAAATGTCGTGGGACAGCGCACCCTGAGCGGGGGTTCAGGGGCAGCGTCCCCGAAATTTTTTTTTTTGCAAAGATATTTTTGTAAGAAAAATATTGAACACATGTTTGTCCAATACTGATTTATCTTTTCAATTTGAATACCTACGCTAATGTCTTGCAAAAGCAATTTGAATACCTTGTTTTTGATTCATCAAAGACTCGCATAGTTTTCTAGAAGCATTGTGTGGAGTAGTGTGACTTCCGACATGTCTGTCCAATACTGATTTATCTTTCCAATTTCTGAAGCCTCTCGTGGTAAAAGTAGGCTCACAACCCCTTTGAGGAAAAATATAACAGTAAAGGCAAAATGCTGCATCTTTTTCTTTGTTGTATTCTAACCATCCCTTAAACTCGTTAAACCAATTTTTATTAAAGCGTCGAGCTTTGTTTCCGATTTCTATTTGGGGAAAACTTTCTAGATGAGGTTGACAAGGACCCTTTTGCAAATAATATCTTCGTATAGACTCTTGAATATTTGCATCGTAGGAGTTGACAGGAAGTCTTAAGCCCGGGTCTGAAGGTAAATCTTCAATTTTGAACTCGTTTACGCGACTTCTTTTACCAATTGCAACTATCTCCTGAGAATCTAACGAACTTTGACATGCTCCTTTTTTTGAAAAAAATTTCTCCATTGCACTAATTAAAACGCTGCATAAAATCGACGGGACATTACCGTTAGCACCTGCTAAAAAAAGTATCTAATTTGATTGTCTGACCATAACAATTTAGCCTGTACTGAATTCAAAACGGTGGCAAATCCTGACGGTACACGGGGCAATGCCCCTACGGCCAAGCGCGACCGTACCAGGCCCGCGAGGGAAATTCCTAAGGTTCTAAAGAATTCATTAGATACCTTCACATTAATCCATAAGAAAAATGAGTGTGCGTAGGAATGACAGAAATACCATATGCAAATAGCTGTAATCAAAATAATGTAAAGATTTACAATGATCTAGGAATCAACAATCTTCAGTTGATCAACCTCCCTAGCATTTCAATTGATTAAACAAACTGCAGCCTATGGGGACATCAAATTAAAAATTCCAATTGATTGCACTTTTTTGAAGAGTTTAGAAGATGCTAGTGGGAATGCGATCTGAGAAGATATTATTCCAAAGTAACCAATAGAAAATCTTATGCGTATAAAATATACCTAAAACAGATTAAGCAAAATTTCACCCAATAGACTAAAGCAAGATTTCATTTTTGGTGCGGTGGTGAATACAACTATTGAACTAAAGCAAAATTTCTCACAATACAAAGAATGGAAGATAATTCCCTAATTCCTTAAGCTAGGTTCAAAATATCTGTTTTTTAACCCAAGGCTCTAGTGGTCTGGTGTTAATCGTCACAAATCAATTGTAGCCAATAAGAATATTCTAGCCGGGAATTGCTATGCACTACAGTAATTGCAAGCAATTCACAAGCATAGGGTGATTTTGCCCCATTGATTGGTTCCAATTTCTTATTGAAAGCAGGCTATAGGATGTTTATTCTGGGTTTAAAATGAACCTATTCCAATATTAGAATTTAGAAGCATCACATTCTTTAGTAAATGGTCAAGAAAAAACTGGCAATGTTAACACTAGAGTCTCAAAAAACGTATTTGGTACGGGTAAGCAGCCCTCAAGGAAGAATCAACACAAAAAGAAGAAGAAGAAGAAGAAGAAGAAGAAGAAAGTACCACAGTCGACGGCCGACGGGATCGGGTCCTGCGAAGCCGACGGGATCGGGTCCTGGGAAGCCGACGGGATCGGGTCCTGGGAAGCAGGAGGAGCAGGATCCGCCGGAGCAGGGAGCGGCGACGTGCCCGAGCGGTTTTTAACCCCAGCAGCGGGCCGAGCGGCGACGGGATCGGGTCCTGGGAAGCAGGAGCAGCGCCGCAGCGGGATGGAGCGCAGGAGCAGCGGGATGGAGCGCAGGAGCTGACCTAGGTTTGCGATAAAAACTCGATAAAACCCACTCGGGCACGTGCCCGAGCGTGCCTAGGCTTGGTTCCGCCCCTGGCCAAGGGGAATACTCTTTCTATTTGAATAGTGCTCCTAGGAGTTGGTGAGTTTATTGCTTAATGTCAACACCTGAGTTCATTGTCTTAACCTTCGGAGTCTTGGTTCTGGAGATTTGTATCACTAATGAAGCCAAAAAGTAGCTGTAATAATCTTAAAATATGAAATAGATACATGCGCATAACTACAGTCTTGTGGCTTAATATTTTAAAACAAAAGGCGGAAAAAACGTAAAAAATAGAAATTACTGATAAATGAGGTGTCGTATGCAGTGGCGGAACTAGGATTTTGAAGCCGCACGGGCACAATCTAAGTACCGTCCAAATGTCGTGGGACAGCGCACCCTGAGCGGGGGTTCAGGGGCAGCGTCCCCGAAATTTTTTTTTTTTGCAAAGATATTTTTGTAAGAAAAATATTGAACACATGTTTGTCCAATACTGATTTATCTTTCCAATTTGAATACCTACGCTAATGTCTTGCAAAAGCAATTTGAATACCTTGTTTTTGATTTATCAAAGACTCGCATAGTTTTCTAGAAGCATTGTGTGGAGTAGTGTGACTTCCGACATGTCTGTCCAATACTGATTTATCTTTCCAATTTCTGAAGCCTCTCGTGGTAAAAGTAGGCTCACAACCCCTTTGAGGAAAAATATAACAGTAAAGGCAAAATGCTGCATCTTTTTCTTTGCTGTATTCTAACCATCCCTTAAACTCGTTAAACCAATTTTTATTAAAGCGTCGAGCTTTGTTTCCGATTTCTATTTGGGGAAAACTTTCTAGATGAGGTTGACAAGGACCCTTTTGCAAATAATATCTTCGTATAGACTCTTGAATATTTGCATCGTAGGAGTTGACAGGAAGTCTTAAGCCCGGGTCTGAAGGTAAATCTTCAATTTTGAACTCGTCTACGCGACTTCTTTTACCAATTGCAACTATCTCCTGAGAATCTAACGAACTTTGACATGCTCCTTTTTTTGAAAAAAATTTCTCCATTGCACTAATTAAAACGCTGCATAAAATCGACGGGACATTACCGTTAGCACCTGCTAAAAAAAGTATCTAATTTGATTGTCTGACCATAACAATTTAGCCTGTACTGAATTCAAAACGGTGGCAAATCCTGACGGTACACGGGGCAATGCCCCTACGGCCAAGCGCGACCGTACCAGGCCCGCGAGGGAAATTCCTAAGGTTCTAAAGAATTCATTAGATACCTTCACATTAATCCATAAGAAAAATGAGTGTGCGTAGGAATGACAGAAATACCATATGCAAATAGCTGTAATCAAAATAATGTAAAGATTTACAATGATCTAGGAATCAACAATCTTCAGTTGATCAACCTCCCTAGCATTTCAATTGATTAAACAAACTGCAGCCTATGGGGACATCAAATTAAAAATTCCAATTGATTGCACTTTTTTGAAGAGTTTAGAAGATGCTAGTGGGAATGCGATCTGAGAAGATATTATTCCAAAGTAACAAATAGAAAATCTTATGCGTATAAAATATACCTAAAACAGATTAAGCAAAATTTCACCCAATAGACTAAAGCAAGATTTCATTTTTGGTGCGGTGGTGAATACAACTATTGAACTAAAGCAAAATTTCTCACAATACAAAGAATGGAAGATAATTCCCTAATTCCTTAAGCTAGGTTCAAAATATCTATTTTTTAACCCAAGGCTCTAGTGGTCTGGTGTTAATCGTCACAAATCAATTGTAGCCAATAAGAATATTCTAGCCGGGAATTGCTATGCACTACAGTAATTGCAAGCAATTCACAAGCATAGGGTGATTTTGCCCCATTGATTGGTTCCAATTTCTTATTGAAAGCAGGCTATAGGATGTTTATTCTGGGTTTAAAATGAACCTATTCCAATATTAGAATTTAGAAGCATCACATTCTTTAGTAAATGGTCAAGAAAAAACTGGCAATGTTAACACTAGAGTCTCAAAAAACGTATTTGGTACGGGTAAGCAGCCCTCAAGGAAGAATCAACACAAAAAGAAGAAGAAGAAGAAGAAGAAGAAGAAGAAAGTACCACAGTCGACGGCCGACGGGATCGGGTCCTGCGAAGCCGACGGGATCGGGTCCTGGGAAGCCGACGGGATCGGGTCCTGGGAAACAGGAGGAGCAGGATCCGCCGGAGCAGGGAGCGGCGACGTGCCCGAGCGGTTTTTAACCCTAGCAGCGGGCCGAGCGGCGACGGGATCGGGTCCTGGGAAGCAGGAGCAGCGCCGCAGCGGGATGGAGCGCAGGAGCAGCGGGATGGAGCGCAGGAGCTGACCTAGGTTTGCGATAAAAACCCGATAAAACCCGCTCGGGCACGTGCCCGAGCGTGCCTAGGCTTGGTTCCGCCCCTGCTTGGGACCTCAGCCATGAGCTTGGGCAGAGGGAAGGAGGGCCACATGGCCTCCATCCCCTCTTTCCCTCTCTCCTCTCTCCTCATTTTCTCCAAAATTCCTAAGCTATCCCCATGCATGTATTCTCTCCCCTAATTTTGGGGGTAAAGGGGCTGTCATTGACCTCTTGGGCTGTTCATGGGCCTTGAGCCATGGGCTTAGTCCATTGGGAATGGGCTTGGCTCATATCATTTCCTCTCTTTAAGCCCTAAGTTAACTTGTTGACTTTTTAGGTTGACTTGGTCAACATGATGAGTGGGCTGACCCCACTTGATGGTCATGGACCCAATGGTATCACCAAACTTGGGTTGGGCCATGGTGGTGCCCCACTTAGACTAATTGGGCCTTTAGGTGTGGGTTTGATCAAATTAAGGTTAGGGTTGACTTGGGTCAACTTGGGTCAATAGGTGACCCAATAACATGGCTTATGGTTCACTTAGATTGTTATTTGGGTTAAGGGTATAGGGGTGGGACCAATGTGTAGCTAAGATCCAAATTTGGGATAGTTTGACTTGAGTTAACTTGGGTCCTATAGTGGGTCCTATGTGACTACACCCTGACTCCCTCGGTCAACCTAGCCTAAAACTCATACTCCCACCACATGTCCTAACTCATTCTAAGTTAAGGGGTCTAATTGGAAATGAAATGTTACACTTAATTTGGTGAATATCTTGAAAAATGGATTAGTGTTTACAGACCATCATGATTACTAAGACAATATTATATTCAGGATAATGTCACTAGTTCCACTATGAGTGTAGGACGATGTGTTGACCTTAGTTAATTCCACAAAAAGGTAGTTTGATGATGACCATGACTATTCTAGTGTGAGCATGAGATAGGTGGATGATAAATATTTTTTCATTGCTTTAGGGAGGGAGATGTCCAGACAACGCTAGAGTAGGAGGCTCGGGCAACGCATGAGCGAGATGCTCGGGCAGCGCCAAAGCGGGAGGGCTCAAGCAGCACGGGAGCGGGAAGTTCAAGAAGCGCCAGAGCGGGAAGTTCAAGAAGCCCCAGAGCGGATGTGTGGGAGTGAGATATTCGGACAACGTGCATGCAACGCCTCGTGAGATGCTCGAGTAGCGCCAAAGCAGGAGACGTGGGCAGCGCGAGAGCCATATGCTCGGGCAGCGCCAGAGCCGGAAGCTCGGGCAGTGCGGGAGCGTGATGCTCGGGCAATGCTTGAGCGAGATGCTCGGGCAACGCCGGAGTAGGATGCTATCTTTCAGGTAAGCTTATGTAAGACCGATGTAATCGACGAACATCTGCCACTCTCGCGGGGCTTTATTTACCATCACTATGCTGGCGAGCCAAGGGCAGTGGCGGAACTAGGATTTTGAAGCCGCACGGGCACAATCTAAGTACCGTCCAAATGTCGTGGGACAGCGCACCCTGAGCGGGGGTTCAGGGGCAGCGTCCCCGAAATTTTTTTTTTTTGCAAAGATATTTTTGTAAGAAAAATATTGAACACATGTTTGTCCAATACTGATTTATCTTTTCGATTTGAATACCTACGCTAATGTCTTGCAAAAGCAATTTGAATACCTTGTTTTTGATTCATCAAAGACTCGCATAGTTTTCTAGAAGCATTGTGTGGAGTAGTGTGACTTCCGACATGTCTGTCCAATACTGATTTATCTTTCCAATTTCTGAAGCCTCTCGTGGTAAAAGTAGGCTCACAACCCCTTTGAGGAAAAATATAACAGTAAAGGCAAAATGCTGCATCTTTTTCTTTGCTGTATTCTAACCATCCCTTAAACTCGTTAAACCAATTTTTATTAAAGCGTCGAGCTTTGTTTCCGATTTCTATTTGGGGAAAACTTTCTAGATGAGGTTGACAAGGACCCTTTTGCAAATAATATCTTCGTATAGACTCTTGAATATTTGCATCGTAGGAGTTGACAGGAAGTCTTAAGCCCGGGTCTGAAGGTAAATCTTCAATTTTGAACTCGTTTACGCGACTTCTTTTACCAATTGCAACTATCTCCTGAGAATCTAACGAACTTTGACATGCTCCTTTTTTTGAAAAATATTTCTCCATTGCACTAATTAAAACGCTGCATAAAATCGACGGGACATTACCGTTAGCACCTGCTAAAAAAAGTATCTAATTTGATTGTCTGACCATAACAATTTAGCCTGTACTGAATTCAAAACGGTGGCAAATCCTGACGGTACACGGGGCAATGCCCCTACGGCCAAGCGCGACCGTACCAGGCCCGCGAGGGAAATTCCTAAGGTTCTAAAGAATTCATTAGATACCTTCACATTAATCCATAAGAAAAATGAGTGTGCGTAGGAATGACAGAAATACCATATGCAAATAGCTGTAATCAAAATAATGTAAAGATTTACAATGATCTAGGAATCAACAATCTTCAGTTGATCAACCTCCCTAGCATTTCAATTGATTAAACAAACTGCAGCCTATGGGGACATCAAATTAAAAATTCCAATTGATTGCACTTTTTTGAAGAGTTTAGAAGATGCTAGTGGGAATGCGATCTGAGAAGATATTATTCCAAAGTAACCAATAGAAAATCTTATGCGTATAAAATATACCTAAAACAGATTAAGCAAAATTTCACCCAATAGACTAAAGCAAGATTTCATTTTTGGTGCGGTGGTGAATACAACTATTGAACTAAAGCAAAATTTCTCACAATACAAAGAATGGAAGATAATTCCCTAATTCCTTAAGCTAGGTTCAAAATATCTGTTTTTTAACCCAAGGCTCTAGTGGTCTGGTGTTAATCGTCACAAATCAATTGTAGCCAATAAGAATATTCTAGCCGGGAATTGCTATGCACTACAGTAATTGCAAGCAATTCACAAGCATAGGGTGATTTTGCCCATTGATTGGTTCCAATTTCTTATTGAAAGCAGGCTATAGGATGTTTATTCTGGGTTTAAAATGAACCTATTCCAATATTAGAATTTAGAAGCATCACATTCTTTAGTAAATGGTCAAGAAAAAACTGGCAATGTTAACACTAGAGTCTCAAAAAACGTATTTGGTACGGGTAAGCAGCCCTCAAGGAAGAATCAACACAAAAAGAAGAAGAAGAAGAAGAAGAAGAAGAAGAAGAAAGTACCACAGTCGACGGCCGACGGGATCGGGTCCTGCGAAGCCGACGGGATCGGGTCCTGGGAAGCCGACGGGATCGGGTCCTGGGAAGCAGGAGGAGCAGGATCCGCCGGAGCAGGGAGCGGCGACGTGCCCGAGCGGTTTTTAACCCCAGCAGCGGGCCGAGCGGCGACGGGATCGGGTCCTGGGAAGCAGGAGCAGCGCCGCAGCGGGATGGAGCGCAGGAGCAGCGGGATGGAGCGCAGGAGCTGACCTAGGTTTGCGATAAAAACCCGATAAAACCCGCTCGGGCACGTGCCCGAGCGTGCCTAGGCTTGGTTCCGCCCCTGGTCGTATGTGAGCGCTCCACTAGGGTGAGAGCTCCCTTGCCCAGGTTCTCTGGCTCATCCACGTCAGGGGTCTAGTGTTGCATGCTGCTGGATCGTTAGACTGTGGTGCGTGCTGGTCTGGGACTTGGTTCTGTAGAAACTTCCGAAGAGACTTTGTTGAATAAGGCGTTCAATTTACTCCTTCAACCGGTTGTATCCTTTAGTATTACGACCATGCTTGTGGTGGAAGTCGTAATGTTAGGGCTGATCCCCATGTTTGGTGTAAGCTGCTCAGGCCCTCGATGCGCATTGCTATCACGGATGGTAAGGAGAACATTGGTTCGGACGTTATTCAGGGGAGTGTACTCCTGATATGGATGAGGTCCTCAGTCTCGTCGGGGGGGGGGGGGTGGGGATAGTGATGTTTGTTGTTCTTTTAAGGAACCGGCGGTGGCAGATCCTACCCCTCTTTCTCTTTGAGCTCCCCTCAAACTGTTGGTCATGTACTATAATTGCCACATCAACTACAATATGGGTCTCGATTCAGTGAACAAGATTGGAATAACTATGCAGTCTCACGCATTAGTGCAGAGTAGAAACCAAAGAGGATGAGTGCTCCAAGAAAAATTCAGCGCAGAAGCTCGTAGTTCATCCTAGAATTTGTCGCACCTTCGCAGTGAAGTGACAAAATAAATCCTTAAGGGTTTCTCCCTCATTCCGGCGAATCCCTGAAAGGGGGGAGGGGTCTCAAACAATCCTGCAGTAGGCGATATACTCAGTGAACTACGGAGTCAGCTCCGCAAAATTATTGATAGATCCCTCTCTCTAAGAATGGAACCGTATTCTAGCCTGCATTTTCAAAGTTGTTGGGAATACTTGGCATATTAGATGATCAAGGGTGGTGTATATCCTCATGATAGTTGTGAAGTGGTTGCATACTCTGGTGAATTGTCAGTCCAATTGAATGTCTTGAAGTTCGGAAGCTTGAAGTCATGCGGGATCAGATGCTCTAGAATTGAGGTGTCAGTAGGGATCCATTTTAGAGTGGGGGGTACGCGAACACAACTCATTGTCTGACTAGCTCGTACTCTTCTGCGATCATGTCGCGTATCTCTTCACAAGTGAGTCTCCCAACAATATGCCCATTGGTTATCGCTTCTGGACGAGGATGAAAATGGTTAACTTCAGAACCCATATCAGGTAGAATCTGACACGTTGAGCTAGCAGTGTCAGTAAACTCCTCTTCAATTGCATTGCTCACACGAGTGGCGTGCTCCGATGTGGGACGGTTCAGATCTAGTGGAGGTAGGTTTACTTGGGGGGGGATTGGGAGCTTGAGGAGACCCTATATTTCTCAGAAGAATGAGCTTCTCAGCTAGATGTTCCTTCATTTGGCGTACGTGCCCATCCAAGGCAGTTATTTGAGTGATCATGACTTCTTCTGCGAGTGGTATATTGATGAGTGAATGAAAGAGAGCATGATCAGCGTTCCCCTAAGGGACTAATCCCTCAATAATATGGCTTCCCTTTCTTGCCATCATGTTTGTCATGAGTATTATTGCAAAGTAAGTGCTATCTTTAGAGAATCTTTACAGAGTTTGGGAACACCTTCCCATAGGTGGCGTGTAACATCCCAAATCCTGAGATTGGAAAAAAATCGGGTGACACGGCCTGGGACACGGGCGTGTCCCAGGGCGTGTCCTGCTCGGGTGAGCAACCGTCGCGAGTTCGACGAAAACTGTGTTCGACGAACTGTTCGGGAGGTACACGCCCTGTGACACGGGCGTGTCAGGGGGCGTGACCTAGGGCATGTCCTCTAGTCGACGATTTTTCTCTCGAGTCGTTGAGTTCGACGAATAATCGAGAAAGGGGTTACACGCCCTGTGACACGGGCGTGTCACTGGGCCGTGTCCCACTATTTGAGGTACTCGAGTGGATATCGAGTAGGTCTAAAATTACTCGAGTAGGTAGAAAATATCTCGAGTACCTAAGGAACACGGGCGTGTTCGTCATGTGACACGACGTGTCATGACCGAGTACTTGAGTAGTTGTATTTTCTCTCGAGTAGTCCTCCGAGTTGGTCTCGAGTGGGGTACACGCCCTCTGTCACGGGCGTGACTGGGTCGACACGGGCGTGTACTTGGCCGTGTCTTCTGGATAAGTTTGGATAAGTCAGTTCGTGTGTCGCTTAAGGTACACGCCCTGTGACACGGGCGTGTGTTGGATCCCTAGTTTGATTTGGGCTTGGTTCAATAAGTTAGGATCATTTGACCCACAATGTATAGCCAGGGTCATGGTTGTGTCCTAGAGTCTAGGCCAAGTCCTTAGAATCAACACTACATGGACCGGCCATCAAGAGACAGCAGAAGACTCAAAGATTTAGAGATTTCAAAGACCAAGTAAAATAAGTTCGACGTTCGTCGAACTCAGGTCGACGATCGGCGTGATCAGCTAGACGATCTCAGAGACAATTCTCTGAGCTGAGCTCGACTAACTTTGTTCTCTGGTCGACGAACTCTAGACATCCTACTTCAACATCACAAGTCCAGATTCTCTTAACTCCATTCGACGAACATGATTCTCTGGTCGATGATCTTTGGACTCTACTTCAACATTCTTAAGTCCAAAAAACATCAAAATATTCTAAGTCCATACTGAACTCTAGTCGAAGAAGTCAAAATCTCAGCTCGACGAACTTGATGCACAGAATTGGCAAAAGTCTGGAGAATGCAGTTCTGTTCTGCGGTCAATGATCTTGGATCTCAGCTCGATGAAAAGCTAATATCAAATCAACGAACACAACTTCTCAACTAGACGAACTGTGGACTCAGCTCGACGAATTCTGTTCTCTGTTCGATGATTCCAGACTTAGTCATTTCCAACCTTCTGTCCCCACTCTAATACAATAATTCCTGAGTAATTAAATGCTAAAATATTCTCTGAATAATACCGTTAGACGAAGCATTAATTATGGTCTTCTCCAGGATTATTGCTTGCCGTTTTTCCATGGGACAGTTGGGGAAATATATCAATGCAGTTGATTCTCAAGGCCATCAACATTGATTGCAGAGGAATTCAAATTTCGAAAGAGAATTTTTGACAGGAAATAAAAAAGAGATTTTCTCTCTTTTCCTGCAGAAAGAACACACACAAATTTAGTCAATTAGACAGTAATACAATCGGTCTGAATCACAGTTTTTTCTCTGCTCTCTCTCGACAGAACTTTGATACAGAGAAGAAGCCCTAGATCAGAAGAACATCAGCTATCTGAAAAAGAAGAACATACAATCAAAATCAAGAGTCTTCTTTCTTCAACTCTCCAGGACACTTCAACGGACAACAACAAATCCATCTGTCAAGAAGTTCCTGAAGATCTTTGTGGTCAAGGTTAAAAGACTGAAGGCCTATCACCCTGAAGCAAAGCTCCAGTTTTCTTGAACCATTCTACATCTCAGGGGGAGCTAGTTACTAACATCATATTCACTCAAGTCTTCTCAGTTGTATATTGAGAAAGAGAAGACAAAATCATCTCTCATCCCCCCACTGTATAAAGGGCTCTTTAACTCCCTTCAAAAGTTATTCTTGGTTGCAAGTCACCTGACCAAAAGACTTGAGGATTGGTTTTTGAGCACCTGATCAAAAACTCATTGGTGTCAGGCACCTGATTAAAAATCTGAGTGGATTCCTACCAGGGTGGTAGAAGAGTGGATGTACCTAGGTTGGGGAACCACTATAAATTCTTGTGTTGTCTGGATGCCCTTTTCTTTTTGTTCTTGCTGTGGCTGTGATTTTTAGGACTGCTTAGTTTTTGCTTTATTAGTTTTTAATCTACACTTTTTATTTACAGTAAAAGCTGTAAAGTTTTTTGTTGAATCAAGGATACTCTATTCACCGCCCCCCCCCCCCCCCCCCCTCTAGAGTATTCCAGGTCTAACACCTCACTTTCAATTGGTATCAGAGGAGGTTCCTTTGGTTGTACAAGCTAACCCTTGAACCAAAAGGTCATGTGTTAGATCTGAGTTAGTGTATTTACTTTATTAGATTAATATACACAGCAATGACACAGAACAAAGATTATGCAAGCACTAGACCTCCAGTTTGCAACCTAAATAGGTTTGCCATCTTGAAGACAAGAATCAAATTGTACATGAACTCTATTGATGAAGAAATATACAATTCCATCTTACAGGTCCCCCTAAGGCATCTACCTCTACAACAACAACCAGCAATAATGTTGTTCCACCACCTGAGTGGACTGAGGCCTAGAGAAAGGCAAAGGTTGCTGATGCCAAGGCAATGAATATACTGGCACAAACCATGTCAGATGACATCTTCCAGAAGGTTACTGAATGCACTTCAGCCAAAGCCATTTGGGATTCTCTTAACCAAATGGTGGTTGAATCAGCAGATGAAAGAAAGGATAGGAGATCCAATCTCATATCCTTATATGAGAATTTCAAGAAAGAAGAAGCTGAGACAGTAGCTGACATGTATAATAGGTTAAGCTCAATCATAAATGAGCTAAAAACCTTGGACAAGGACATCACCCTTACTAAGGTGAATGATAAGATCCTTATGTGCTTCCCAAGCTCATGGGATTCAAGGAACTGACCCATCAAGGAGGCTAGAAGTCTAAATGAGATATCCAATGAATCTCTCTTAGGCAAACTAAAGTCCTATGAACAGCTGATTAAATCCAGAGAGGCAGCTGAGCAGAGAACACCCCCTCCAGCAAGAAAAGAGCATAACATTGCCTTTAAGGCAGCTGAAGAGATAGAGAATCCCTCAACAAATGAGGAACTCATGAGTCTTTTTGCCAAAAGATTCTACAACATGGCAAGAAGAGATTTCAAGAGGAAGTCATCCAGACAGGATGACAAACCAAGGTATGATAAAACACTAACTAAAGAAGTGGTGTGCTTTAGTTGCAGGAAACCTGGACACTTTATCTCTGAGTGTCCAGAGAATCAGAAAAAGGAGAAGAGAAGAGAAAAAGATGCCAGAAGACAGCATAACAGCAGACCTTCCTCCAGCAAATATAAGAAGAAGGAGAAAGGTTTTGTGGTTGAAATCTGGAGTGAAACTGAGGATGAATCCTCATCTTCCAGCTCCAGTGAAGATGAAGAAGAGGCAAGGGACAAAGAGGATTGCCTCATGACCATTGATGACTCCCGGAGCAATTCAGAAGAAGAAGAATCTGAAGATGAAGGAGCTTCTGAATCAAAGGCAGATCATGTACTATCTTATTTTGATTACAGTTCTGATTCTTTTAAATCTGAATTCAAAACTATGTGCATAGATTTAATTAATTCAGAAAAGGAGATCAAGAATCTTAGGGAAAAATTAGAAAACCTAGAAAATGTTAACTCTAAAAATAATAGGTTAAAGGATGAATTAACCTTAGCTAATGAACAAATAATTCTACTAAAGACTGAGTTGTGTGAGGCTAAACAACTTGAGGAAACTCTCAATGGGAGAAGTCTCAAGCTGATGGATATCACAAGCACTGTAAATGCCAGACTAAATGGCAAGCTAGGCTTGGGTTCTTTATCAAGTTTGCCCCCTAATCTCAAGAAGAACATTCTGACAACCTCAATCAAATTTGTTTCAGCTAAGGGGAAGGAAAAATTAAACAATAAACCAACCATAGAAAATATTCCCAAACCAATAGGTCAGAATAATAAAAACCAGAAAACCATATGTAAAAACAAGGTTCAACAGATTTTGTCGAACATAGATCGATGAAATGTGGCCAGTTCGTCGAACCCAGATCGACGAACTATGAACGAAAATTTTAGTCATAATCATTCATCTAACTATGATCGACGAACTCTGTATGGTTCGTCGAGCAGAGGTTGACGAACGTGGGGCACAGAAAATGAATATATTCATTCTCGGGGCAGAGATCGACGATCTCATCCCAATTCGTCGAACTCTGGTCGACGAACTCACAATAATTCGTCGAACCCAGAAAGACTTAATAGAAATTTTTATTATAACAGCAACTCAAAAAATTCTAGAAAACCATTTAATCCATTAGCTGATTGGGTAATACCACCTAGGAGATATCACCCTCTAGGATATAAATCTCAACCTGAGTTTTTTGTAATTTCTAGCTTTTCATAACAGCAAAACAAAGGACCCAAGGTGACCTGGGTCAAGAACCATTAACTGGTTTTCATTACATGTGAAGAGCTGTCCAGGTGTGAATCAAACTTGGTACTTAGACAGTGGTTGCTCCAAACACATGACTGGCAGCAAGGACAATCTCATCAATTACAAGTCCAAGCTGGGGCCAAAGGTAATCTTTGGTGACTCAAAGTGTGGCCAATCTGAAGGCTATGGAGAAGTGAAGATTGGAGCAGTTACATTCAAGAAAGTAACATATGTAAGAGGACTCAAGCATAACCTCATCTCCATAAGTCAGTTATGTGATGAAGGTTATCAGGTACAATTCAACCCAACATCTTGTTTTATTTCTAATAAGGAAAACCAAACTGTTTTAATTGGGAATAGACAAGGTAACATATACTTAATTGATTTTCTGTCTGCCAATTCAGATATATGCTTACTTAATATAATTAGTAATCAGAATGATTTATGACATAAAAGGCTAGGTCCTGTAAACTTGAAAAATATTGCTAGGCTATCAAAAAACAACCTTGTTAGAGGTTTACCATCTGGTCCCTACAAGAAGGAAGGCCTCTGTAGAGCTTGTCAACTAGGCAAGTAAACTAAATCTAGTTTTAAATCTGTTAATAAAAGTGATTCACCTAGGATTTTGTATCTGCTACACATGGATCTCTTTGGACTCATTACTGTACAAAGCCTACGAGGGAAATCCTATACTTTAGTTATTGTTGATGACTTCTCAAGGTTCACTTGGGTGTCCTTTCTGAGATCTAAGTCAGATACCTTTAAGGTTCTTACAGATTTTCTCAGGACCATACAGATTGAGTACTCTACTCATGTTGCATTGATCAGAAGTGATCATGACACAGAGTTTGAGTCTCTTCTTATGCATGAGTTCTGTGAGAAGGAAGGTATCAGGTATTGCTTCTCAGCTCCTAGAACTCCCCAACAAAATGGGATAGTTGAAAGGAAAAATAGGACCCTCATTGAAGCTGTAGGCACATTACTTGCAGATGCTTACATGCCACTAACCTTTTGGGCAGAGGCTGTAAACACTGCAAATTATGTCCTGAATAGAAGCCTGATACACAAACTGAAAAATAGGACTCCCTATGAATTACTTAAAGGGAAGAAACCTAAAATCAACTATTTTAAAGTATTTGATTGCAATTGCTATATACATAATAATAACAAGAAATATATTAGAAAGTTTGAAGCTAAGGCTGAAGTGGGAATCTTTCTAGGATATTCCCAAGTAAGCAAGGCTTATAGGGGTTTTAATAAATCATCATTGAAAATTGAAGAATCTATTCATGTTACATTTGATGAAACTAACATGTCTTGCAAAGAGAAAGAGATTTCTACCGATAGCACATTGCAGGTACCTCACTTATATGAGAATATGGATGGACTAAACCTCACCCAAGAGGTTCTAACACATCCTTCTCCACAAGTCAATGAAGAAAGTGAAGATGAAGGCACTGAAGGAATGGATATTCCCTCAACAGCAAACATAATTCCACAAGAGGAATTAGTTCTAAATGTTGTTGCAGAACCAACTCCACCCACTGACCTTGTCACACTTAGGGATCACCCCAGATCTCAAGTGATTGGAGACATATCAGTAGGTGTACAGACAAGGCATCAACTCAACCAAGATTTGATGCATGCCTGTTTTCTCTCTCAGGTTGAACCTCTATCCATACATGATGCTGAGCAGGATCCCTACTGGATCATTGTAATGTAAGAGGAACTAAACCAATTTGAGAAATGTAGAGTCTGAGATTTGGTTCCAAGACCTCAAGACTACCCAGTCATTGAAACCAAATGGGTATACAGAAACAAGCTGGATGCCTAAGGAGTGATAGTGAGAAACAAGGCTAGGCTTGTTGCTCAAGGATATAAGCAGGAAGAAAGGATAGATTATGATCAAACTTTTGCACCAGTTACATGGTTAGAAGCCATCAGAATATTCCTGGCCTCTGCTGCACATAAAAAGTTCAAAGTTTATCAAATGAATGTGAAAAAGTGCATTCCTGAATGGAGTATTAAAAGAAGAGGTTTATGTTGAACAACCTCCAGGTTTTGTTTCTCAAACTCATCCCTCTCATGTATTCAAATTGCATAAAGCTCTTTATAGTTTAAAGCAAGCTCCAAGAGCTTGGTATGAAACCCTAACTAATTTTTTGATAGATCATAAAATCATTAGAGGCATAGTAGATAAAACACTTTTCACTAGACATCATAAAGACCAAATATTTTTAGTACAAATATATGTGGATGGCATAATATTTGGGTCTACTGATTCCAGATTATGTAAAAGGTTTTCTGACCTCATGCATTCAAAATTTGAAATGAGTAGTATGGGTGAGCTCTCCTACTTCCTTGGTCTCCAAGTGAAGCAGCTCCCTGATGACATCTTCATCTCCCAAGCTGAATATGCTAAAGAGCATATTAAGAAGTTTGGGATGGCTGATGCCTCAGCAAAGAAAACACCCATGGCTACAAATGCTGTGATTGACTCTGATGCACATGGGAAACCAGTGGATCAGAAATTATATAGGGGTATTGTTGGGTCCCTAGTATACCTTACAGCAAGCAGACCTGACATTATGTTTACCACTTGTCTTTGTGCTAGGTTCCAAGTGAACCCTAAAGAATCTCATCTTATTTTATTAAAAAGGATTTTAAGATATATAAAGGATTGTCCTAGTCTAGGCCTTTTGTATCCCACAGAGTCAGAATTTGAATTAACTGGATACTCAGATGCTGACTTTGTTGGATGCAGAGTGGACAGAAAAAGTAATTCAGGGACCTGCCTGTTCCTGGGTGCTAGATTAATGTCCTAGTTTTGTAAGAAACAATCATCTGTGTCCACCTCAACTGCTGAAGCAGAATACATTGCAGCTGGCAGTTGCTGTTCCCAGATGTTATGGATTCAAAATCAACTCCTAGACTATGGTCTCAACTTAAATAATTCAACACTACTATGTGATAACACAAGTGCTATAGCCATAGCACAGAATCCAGTCCATCACAGTAGGACAAAGCATATAGAGATTAGACATCATTTCATTAGAGAGTGTGTAGATAAAAACAAAATTAAACTTGTCTATATCTACACTGATCTACAAAGAGCTGATATATTCACCAAACCTCTAGATGAGAGAAATCATCTATTCTTTGTAAATCAACTTTGAATGATAAATGGAGAAGACTTAGTTTAGTTTCTTTCTGCACTCGACGAACTTTTCAAAGATCGTCGAATGGAGTTCAACGAACTGGGGAAAGTTTGTGAGATATTCGTCGAACGACGATCGACGAACTCTCTGTGATTGAAGCAATTTTCGTCGAACGGAGATCGAAGAATTTATCTTCAGAAAACTTTCGTCAAACGAAGCTCGACGAAATGTCTTCAAATCTACAGAATGAGATCGACGAATCATTTTTACTGCCAAACTTTTCATCGATCTCAGATCGAAGAAATTTTATTTTTCGTGGAACGGAGTTTGTCGATTCATATTTTGGAAAACCTTATATCTAGGTTTTCTTCGACCTCCATCCCGCACTTTCCAGTTCCCTTGCACTTGATCCTCGTTTTTCTCTCTTGCAGGTGATTTCATGACGATTCAAGCAGGAACCCTAGCTGCGATGAAGTTCGACACCGGCTTCGATGTAGACTTCAATTCATTTCAACATTCAGACCCGATCTTTCTGAATATTCTGGAACTTCTGGAAGAGCTGCACCTAAAGAATCTGATGACAACAAGAATAAAACTATCTGGAACTGAGATTAGGGAATGGGTTTACACATCTTCAACCATAGAGGAAAATACAATGATTGGAATAATTGCGAGTAATACTGTTTCTCTATCTCCTGCTGTATTAACTGAAATACTTGGATTGAATAATGAAGAAGAAGTACTGGAAATAGATACTGAAGAATATGGTATGATGTTGAGTTTGATGGGTTATACTGGAGATAACCCCAATAAATTGTTGAAGAAACACTTATCTGCAGAGTTCAAGTTTCTGGCAGATATTGTTGGGAAAGTCTTGCTGGGCAAGCACTCAGCACACGACTATATAACCAGGCATCAGTTTCTGGTTATGTGTGCAATAGTAAATAAGAAATAGGTAAATTGGGCTCAGATCATTTTTGATCTCATCAAGAAAAGGAACAACAAAAAGGAAGTATGTTTTGGAAGGATCCTGGGGATCTTTTTGCAAGAAAAGGCTGCTAAATCACTGGTCTCCTCGACCATATTCATCAATGCCAGCAAAAGGCTCACATGTGCCTTGTTTGGCAGGTGGGAGAGGATAATAACAAAGCCTTCCAAGGCCTCATCCTCTCTCACCAAAGCTTCTGAGAGCATAAGGGCTGGTACAGCCACTCCCCACCATGCTGAAGAGATCACTCCCCCACCTCCATCTCTTCCAGCAATACAAATTCCACTCCCCTCCAACACCTCCACAGCCCACACAATCATTCAAACTCCAACACCTCCCTCATCCCCTACTCATATTCAAACTCCTCCACCTCTATCTCCACAAGGAACGCCACCTCAATCTCCTCATGCTTCACCAGCTCCATCACCACCTACATCACCTCTTCCCCCACATTTATCTGACATCCCCACATTCAATTTACTGCCCTCACTCCACCTTACTCCTTTTCCACAACATGAACACATTCCAGACATTCAAATACAAGATGCTCCACCTCTCACTCCACCAACAACTTCCATCCCACCATCTGCTCCTCCTCAAACATCTTCTGCCATACCATCTGTAAATCCACTTTTGGATCCCTCCATCATATCTTCTGTCATTTCCCTCATCACTCCTCTCCTCAAAACAATAGTAGCAGAGGTCATTATATCTCTTGCTACTTCCATCTCTTCCCTCTCTGCCCAGATCTTTGCCCTTACTGCTGCCCCCTCTTTAGTTAGCGGCCTGGCTCCAGTTAACACTGAAACCAGGCAGTGGGAGATGCTTGATGAAGAAGCTGCAGCAGTTCCAACAATTTAAGCAGTTCCAGCAGTTCAAGCTGTTCCAGCAGCTCAAGAAGCAGCAACAACAGCAGTTTCAGTGATAGCAGCTCCAGCTCCAGCAGATACAGATGCAGCAGCAGCAGTTGATGTAGATTTTATTGATTTTATTCATTTTATTGAAATTAACATGGATCTAGATGAGACAACAGAAGCAAATGCTTCTGAAATAACAAAGTTAAGAGACTCAAACACTGACATAATTGAGTCTGTGTTAGCTAAAATAGAAACACCTGGGGAATATATTATAACCCCCACCATAGATATTAAGAGTCTACTAAATTCAGTTCATATGACTCTTCTAATCAAAATCTCTCTTCCAGACTACAATACAAAGCCATATTTGGCTATAGTACCATACTCCTCACCAATAAATCACAAGGTTGCCAAGCAACTTAAGGCTATTTTTGCTGTTTCTGAAGTTCCAGCTACTGCATCTCCATCTAGAGATGTTTCCCCCGCCATCTCATCTCCTCATGCTCCAACTTTTGTTATGGATGACTCTCATATGCCAGATCTTGATGCCTTGATCTTGGCTGATATTGAAGAGGTAAATAAGGCAGTTGCTGAAAGCACTGTCATAGTTAGTTCTCCAGCTCCACTTGAAGTTTCTTCTCCAGCTCCAACTCAGACTGAAAAGCCCATTATTTCTGTTGAAGCCCTGAAAGCTTTGAATGCTTTATATGATAATCCTCAAGAATCTGATGATGAGGATGATAATGATGAGGATGAGGATTCTGATGGAGAACCAAAGAAAAAGCAAGTATCTAAGAAAAGGAAAGCTCCTCCACCTCCTCCTCCAAAGCCAAGCTCCCAGAATGATACCCCATACTACATACTCCAGAAGATTACTCCCTACAAGGACATGCCATCTTGGATGTGGCTGACATAGAATCAACAAAAGGAAAGAAAGAAGAGCAAAAGATACTCACCCCATCCAACTCAGAGATATAGGAAAGATCCACCTCCACCTCCTCCTCCAGCTGCGGGTGCTTCAGGCACTTCCTCTCAAAGATCTTCCCAAATTCAGACATATCAGAGACATCAAGGGAGATCTTCTTCCTCTGGAAGTAGCCAGCAAAGATATTACTCCTCAAGAAAGCAACACCAACCTCAGCAGCAGCATCAACATCATCAACAATAACAACAACAATTACCTGAGCTTCAAAAGGCTGAAAGCTCTAAAAGACCAACCTCTCCTCCTGTACCTTTTGAAGATCCTAAAACAACAACAACTGCTAGAATGGCCAGGTTCCAAGAACTGGTTGGCCTTTCAATGATTCACAAAGCCAAAGCTGAAGGCAAGGATCCATCAGAATATAGTACAATGTACAAATACAGGAAGGAAGAACTTAAAAGGTTTGATAAAGCTAACAATTTTTTAATGTTGATGATTATATGAAGCTACACCCAGAAGCAGTAGTCCCCAAGGCCACTTCTCTAAAAATCATTGGGGCTACTGACCTGACAATGACTATGGGTCAAACAGTAAATCCAAACAAAGAAATCAAGTTTACTCAACCTGGTGACAAGGACAAAGAGGAGAAGCAGAAGGATCTGAAAAAGAAGAAATAAGACTTAAATTATCTTTCTTCTTTCTGAGTTAGTTTATAAACTGCTTATTTAATGATACAAAACTTATTGTATGTATATATATCTGCTGCATGTGTTAATTTTTCCTGCCAGATATATGATTTTCTTGCTTTGTAAATTTTTGATTTTACTGAGTCTGTAATTAGTGACCTCACCCAAATAGGGGGAGATTGTTTGATCCCTAATTTGATTTGGGCTAGGTTCACTAAGTTAGGATCATTTGACCCACAATGTATAGCTATGGTCATGGTTGTGTCCTAAAGTCTAGGCCATGTCCTTAGAATCAACACTACATTGACCAGCCATCAAGAGACAACAGAAGACTCAAAGACTTAGAGATTTCAAAGACCAAGTAAAATAAGTTCGACGTTCGTCGAACTCAGGTCGACGATTGGCATGCTTAGCTCAACGATCTCAGAGACAATTTTCTGAGCTGAGCTCGACGAACTTTGTTCTCTGGTCGACGAACTCTGGACATCATACTTCAACATCACAAGTCCAGATTCTCTTAACTCTAATCGACGAACATGATTCTCTGGTCGACGATCTTTGGACTCTACTTCAACATTCTTAAGTCCAGAAAACATCAAAATATTGTAAGTCCAGACTGAACTCTAGCCGTCGAAGTCAGAATCTCAGCTCGACGAACTTGATGCACATAATTGGCAAAAGTCTGGAGAATGCAGTTCTATTTTGCGGTCGACGATCTTGTATCTCAGCTCGACGAACAACTATTATCAGATCGACGAACACAACTTCTCTGCTCGATGAACTGCAGACTCAGCTCGACGAATTTTGTTCTCTGTTCGATGATTCCAGACTTAGTCATCTCCAACCTTCTGCCCCACTCTAATACAATAATTCCTAAGTAATTAAATGCTAAAATATTCTCTGAATATTACCGTTAGACGGAGCATTGATTATGGTCTTCTCCAGGATTATTGCTTGCCGTTTTTCCATGGGACAGTTGGGGAAATATATCAATGCAGTTTATTCTCAAGACCGTCAGCATTGATTGCAGAGGAATTCAAATTTCGAAAGAGAATTTTTGACAGGAAATATAAAAGAGATTTTCTCTCTTTTCCTGCAGCAAGAACACACACGAAGTTAGTCAATCAGACAGTAATACAATCAGTCTGAATCACAGTTTTTTCTCTGCTCTCCCTCTCGACAGAACTTTGATACAGAGAAGAAGCCCTAGAATAGAAGAACATTAGCTATCTGAAGAAGAAGAACATACAATCAAAATCAAGAGTCATCTTTCTTCAACTCTCCAGGACACTTCAAAGGACAACAACAAATCCATCTGTCAAGAAGTTCCTGAAGATCTTTCTAGTCAAGGCTAAAAGACTGAAGGCCTATCACCCTGAAGCAAAGCTCCAGTTTTCCTGAACCATTCTACATCTCAGGGGGAGCTAGTTGCTAACATCATATCCACTCAAGTCTTCTCAGTTGTATATTGAGAAAGAGAAGACAAAATCATCTCTCATCCCCCCACTGTATAAAGAGTTCTTTAACTCCTTTCAAAAGTTATTCTTGGTTGTAAGTCACCTGACCAAAAGACTTATGGATTGGTTTTTGAGCACCTGATCAAAAGCTCATTGGTGTCAGGCATCTGATCAAAAATCTGAGTGGATTCCTACCAGGGTGGTAGAAGAGTGGATGTAACCAGCTTGAGGAACCACTATAAATTCTTGTGTTGTTTGGATGCCCTTTTCTTTTTGTTCTTGCTGTGGCTGTGATATTTAGGACTGCTTAGTTTATGCTTTATTAGTTTTTAATCTGCACTTTTTATTTACAGTAAAAGCTGTAAAGTTTTTTGTTGAATCAAGGATACTCTATTCACCCCCCCTCTAGAGTATTCCAGGTCTAACACCTCACTTTCAGCGTGTCAGGCCCAAAAGTTATTTTAGCAATTTTCCTGGCCGTCCATTTTTTCAGCAGGGATACAATGGCTGAGGCGCCTCCCTGCTTCCTTAAGGCCGTAGATGAGAAGGAAAATCTCATTTACATTTTGGCCTCCATCTTTCTAAAATCCTAGAGAGAGAAAGAGAGAGGAAGAAGGGGGAGGAGGAAGGAGAGCCGGCCACCGGTGGTGCTACGGAGTTCTGGCTAGAGATCCGAGGCCAGCGTTGTGAAGGAAAAGCCGTTGCGGTTCTTTTCAGCCGACTAGGAATCCATGGCTCCGAAGCGATCTGCAAGGGTAATGACCTTTCTTCCTATCCATGTGAAGGCTTCCTTTTTGGTATGTGCATAAGATTCCCCCACCAGAGGGTGGCTTATTATGGGAGTCCCTTGGGTTGATTCCTGGAATCCCCAATCATTTGGCATATAGATCCGGAAATGGAGTACATAATAGACATGTTGTGTGAAGCCCATCTGGACAGGTTGGTCTGGATTGATGATGTTGCATATGCTCCGGAGAAGACTCCGTGATAAACATGTAGTTTAAGAAGTCGACGGGTTGGGCCTGTGAAAGGCAGTAGCAGGAAGTACTGGAGGAATGCTTGATGTTCATGGGTGGGACCTGTGAAGGGAAGTAGCAGGAAGTACTAGCGTGACAAGCCAGGAACATACCCTTGATATTTGTGATATTTGCGGGGTTGTACCTGTGAAGGGAAGTAGCAGGAAGTACTGCTGTGCCTAGGAAAAACCCTCTGATGTTGTGATACGTAATGGGTGTAATAGGAAGTATTGGTGTGCCTAGAAAAACACCCAGGCTTTCTCGAGTATTCGTCGAACTCAACCACTCGAGAGAAAAATCGTCGTCCAGAGGAGGACACACACTAGGTCATGCCCCTTGACACGCCTGTGTCACAGGGCATGTACCTCCCGAATAATTCGTCGAACGTATTTTTCGTCAAACTCGCAACGACTGCTCACCCGAGTAGGACACGCCCGTGTCCCAGGCCGTGTCACCCGATTTTTTTCCAATCTCAGGATTTGGGATGTTACAACCCTCCCCTCCTATAAGAAATTTCATCCACGAAATTGCACAGAGGAAGGAAAACAGCAAACAAAATGTTATAACATCAAAATTATATGTTACAACAACCTTTGTACTGTACAACCGGTTTACACAAACAGCTCGGGAAACTCAGCTCGCATGGTCTGCTCTCGCTCTCATGTTAGCTCCTCATGCCCGCAATTGTCCCACCAGACCTTGACCATCCCGACAGTCTTATTCCGTAATTGTTTCTCGGCACGATCCTCGATCTGAATGGGCCGAACTTTCGTCGTTAGCCCATACTCTACCGGCACACGATCATCCTTCATCACTTGAGCTGGATCTTCAACGGCTTTCCGAAGCATCGAGATGTGAAACACATCATGTCCCACCGGACTTTGACCATCCTGACCATCTTGTTCCATAACGGTTTCTCTGCACGATCCTCGATCTAAATGGGCCGAACTTTCGTCGTTAGCCCATACTCTACTGGCACACGATCATCCTTGATCACTTGAGCTGGATCTTCAACGGCTTTCCGAAGCACCGAGATGTGAAACACATCATGTAATCCACCCAAGTCTGCCGACAGAGCTAGCTGATATGTAGCTTCCCCGACTCTCTCTACCACTTCAAATGGACCAAGATATCTTGGACTCAACTTTTACAGTCGTCGAATCCTGGATACGCCTTTGAAGGGTTTGATCTTCAAGTATACCCAGTCGCCTACCGCGAACTCCACGTTCCGGTGCTTGGCGTTATAGTACTTCGCTCGTCGATCCTGAACTATCAGTAGCCTCTCTCAAATAGTGTGAATCGTCGAGTTTGCTTCATCGAATTCATTACGATTATACACTCTAGCTTCGCCTGCTTCTAACCAAGCCAATGGAGTACGACACTTCCGTCCATACAGAGCTTCAGACGGTGTCATACCGATGCTCGCTTGGTAGCTGTTATTATAGGCAAACTCCACCATGTAGAGATGATCTTCCCATCTCCTTCCAAAGTCTAGGGCGCACATCCGGAGCATATCCTCCATCGTTCTGTTGGTTCTCTCAGTTTGTCCATCTGTTTGGCGATGAAAGGTCGTACTGAATGTCAACTTCGTGCCAAATAGCTGATGAACTAGCCTCCAACCGTTCGATGTGAACCGCCCATCTCGATCACTTACGATGCTCCGAGGAACACCATGTAGCCGTACAATATGTTCAACATAAAGCTTTGCCAAACTTTCCACCGAATCATCCCGCCTGTTCGGAAGGAAGGGTGCCACTTTCGTTAGCCGGTCGACAATCACCCAAATTGAGTCATTTCCGCGTTGAGATCTCGGCAACCCGTGCACGAAATCCATGGAAATATCGTCGAACTTCCATTCCGGATTCGACAACGACTTCAAGTAACCGTTAGGCTTCTGACATTCTGCCTTCACCAAAGCACATGTTTGGCATTTGGCCACATAATGAGCAACATCTTTCTTTAGCTCTGGCTACCAGAATAGCTTTTTCATATCTCTGAACATCTTCGTGCTCCCAGGGTGAATTGAGTACTTGGTATAATGCGCTTCATATATCAGACCTTCCCTCAACTTACCCAAACTCGGGACGCACAAACGGCCTTCTTTCTGTAAAAGACCGTCATCCCAGGAGAACTTGCCCTCCGGCCCGTCCTTAGCATAGCGTTGGACACCTTCATCCAGCTTCGTTGCTCGTCGAATCCTGTCCGCAAGGTCACATTGCACCTCCGTCCAGTTCAAATATGCATCGGCGGTGGAATTCTTGTCAACACAAGAAATCTCTAACGCTTCCAGCTCCTGGATGAGACGTTCATCATGCCTTTGTAACCAACTTGCTCTTGCCAGTTTCGATGAATACTCGAGAAAGGGGTTACACGCCCTGTGACACGGGCGTGTCACAGGGCCGTGTCCCGCTATTTGAGGTACTCGAGTGGATCTCGAGTAGGTCTAAAATTACTCGAGTAGGTAGAAAATATCTCGAGTACCTAAGGAACACGTGCGTGTTCATCATGTGACACGGGCATGTCATAACTGAGTACTCGAGTAGTTGGATTTTCTCTCGAGTAGTCCTCTCGAGTAGGTCTCGAGTGGGGTACACGACCTCTCTCACAGGCATGACTGGGCCGACACGGGCATGTACTTGGCTGTGTCTTCTAGATAAGTCAGTACATGTGCCGCTTAAGGTACGTGCCCTGTGACACGGGCGTGTCACAGGGCGTGTCAGGCCCGAAACGTTATCTTTAGCAATTTTTCTAGTCGTCCATTTCTTCAACTGGGATCCAATGGCTGAGGTGCCTCCCTGCTTCCTTAAGGCCTTAGATGAGAAGGAAAGTCTCATTTGCATTTTGGCCTTCATCTTTTTAAAATCCTAGAGAGAGAAAGAGAGAGGAAGAAGGGGGAGGAGGAAGGAGAGCCGGCCACCGGTGGTGCTGCGGAGTTTCGGTTAGATATCCGAGGCCAGCATTGTGAATGAAAAGCTGTTGCGGTTCTTTTCAGCCGGCTAGGAATCCATGGCTCCGATGCGATCTGCAAGGGTAACGACCTTTCTTCCTAGTCATGTGAAGGCTTCCTTTTTGGCATGTGCATAAGATTCCCCCACAAGAGGGTGGCTTATTATGGGAGTCTCTTGAGTTGATTCCTGGAATTCCCAATCATTTGGCATATAGATCCAGGAATGGAGTACAGAATAAAAATGCTGTGTGAAGCCCATCTGGACAGATTGGTCTGGATTGGTGATGTTGCATACGCTCCGGAGAAGACTCTGTGATAAACGTGTAGTTTAAGGAGTCGACGGGTTGGGCCTGTGAAGGGCAGTAACATGAAGTACTGGAGGAATACTTGATGTTCATGGGTGGGACCTGTGAAGGGAAGTAGCAGGAAGTACTGGCGTGACAAGCCAGGAATATACCTTGACATTTGTGATATTTGCGGGGTTGTACCTGTGAAGGGAAGTAGTAGGAAGTACTGGTGTGCCCTGAAAAGACCCTCTGATGTTGTGATATGTAATGGGTGTAATAGGAAGTACTGGTGTGCCCAGTAAAACACCCAGGCTTTGTGCCAAACAAGAATGGTGAAACCGACCCGCGCCTTTTATATAGCCGCGAGTACGCTGTGCTCGGTGATGGCAAGGCGTTTTGAGCAACGGTGGGTGGATGATCTGACCTGCGTTATGTCCGTCCGACGTGAGACCTAAAAGTGCGGTCTGTTGGAGCGCATAGAGAGAGTCTTAGGCCTGCGCGCCATGACACAATAGGGGCTACGGGCCAATCCCGGTGCATTAAGACTGAAATCTCCGGTTGCACGCCATAAAGAAAATGCTCAATGTTTTACCATTGCGTTGCGACCCTGATACGATGGTGGGAAACTGGTTTGCCGGTACACCAAGAATGTGCCCTGAGTGCACGGATCGTCGGGCCACGTGCCTGACGGTTGTGATGGAATGTCTGTGCGTGAGAGCACATTGTTTGATATATATATATATGCCTGTGAAATATTATGCCTGCAGGGAAGGATTACCACTGCCCCGGGAAAGGGGTAGGCTCGTTATAAAGTTGGTCAGCTGAATGCTGACCTTTGCATGTTTTCCACCGTTGGGTGGGCTGTCCCTGTGCAGGTGAACCCAGCGGGACACATAAAGGCTGAAGTCCTTGCTGCTGCTGCTGCCCTCGAAGGCTATGCTGTTAAAAGTTATGTTATATATATAAGTGGTCGGCCTGCACGCCAATGTTTGAGAGCCACTGATGTAAAGAACTTGTAAGGTCATAAGGCCACTCGACTTTGTATTTGATGACATTCCTGTTTTATATAAATGTGCTATTTATATGTTGGACATTCAGGGTGGAGTTTCAGTGTCGTGTTATGGCTTCCGCTAGAATGCAATGTGTTAGGATGCGCAACTCTGGTATCACATCGTGATTTCACCACTTGTTTCGTAGTGTATGATGTGAGGGCCCGACCGGACCTTCTAGTATATACGATGTGAACGGATGAGGTTGTTATATGGCATCAAACTGTTGTGGATCACTCGATGTTTTCACGGTCCAGTCAAATTGAATCGTCTCATCTAGAGAGGGAGTCGGGCGTAGAAATAGTCATAAAAGGACCGATAGTTGACCACAAGACGTTTGATGTCGATAAACCTGGAAAAAGAAAAACAACGGGGCTGGATTGATCCAACCAATATCCACTATCTTTCACAGTGTTACAAATAATCGTTTTCCCAAGGGTGACAAGACAACACTCATTACAATGAGATTTTAGGATTGCCAAGGTTATCGAAAGCGGAGCATAGAGAAACATGCTCTAAAGCAGTTTGAGATAACGAACGCAACACCTCGAGTTTTAGAATCACAACTTGAAGTCAAGTGAGTTATTCGAGTCACCTTTGAAGGAATTTTTAAAGGGGAAGGAAATATTCGAGGCGATCTTTAAAGGTCGAAGGAGATCTTTGAGTTCTAAAGGAGATCCTTCAGGCGATCTAAAAAGGCTGAAGGAGATCATTGAGCTGTCTTAAAAGGCCAAAGGAGATTTTTGGGTTTTGAAGGAGATCTTTCAGGCGGTCGGGAGGTGACGACGAAGGTCGAAAGGTGAAGAAGAGAGTCTGGAGGCGATGGCGGTCGGTCGGGAGGCAATAGAGGCGATCGAGAGGCACTGAAAACGATGCCCGGTGGGGGGAGGGTCGCGAGGTAAAAATATATCGTGCGTCCACTGCGGCACCCGACGCATGACCAGTATGGAACCTATTACGCGGCATGCAGGGAGTTGCCATGTGGTAAGCGCCTTAATATGGGAATACGGAGCACTCCCTGATTGGGGTGCGTTGAGCCGCACTCCCCAAAATAGGGGGAAGATGAGTCGAACTCCCTGTTGGAAGCGTGCGAGACACCCCCGGGCAAGACGGACGATTCCGGCGAGACGGGCTCGGGGCGGTCACGGGATCTCCCTCCCCTTGGCTCGGCGATATGGGCATGGCGAGAGGACCACGACGAGTTGGCATGGGCGAGACGCCTCCGGCGAGGTGGCACGGGCGAGAGGGGACCTGGCGAGATGGCCTTCCCATACAGCTGCTCAAACACACCCTCCGTCTCACTCCCTCTCCGCTATTACGAGAACCAAACTCAAAAAAACGTACAAGGCTAGCACCCAGCGCTGCAGCGCTCTACTCTAGAAGGGAGACAAAAATTCTCTATTTCATTAATCTATAAATGAACTACAACATGTCTATTTATAGGCTAACAAAACCAACCACCTTCTCCCTTCTTTAATGCACACTCTCTCTCCTATTAATTACTCATACATAAAATAATATTAAAAACAATTGTTGACCCGGTCAACAAAGTCAAAGTCCAACACACTCCCCCTCAAACTTGGCAGTACATGCCAAGTTTACCTTTGAGCCTTAGAAACGTCTCCACCTTCAAAGCCTTTGTGAAGATATCTGCAATCTGCTCTCCAGTGGGGCAATACTCCACTTCAACCGTCTTCAGCTCCACCTGCTCACGGAAGAAGTGGTACCTTGTCTCGATGTGCTTGCTACGCCCATGTAGTACATGATTCTTCGCGAGTTGGATGGCTGACATGTTATCAACATACATCATCATAGGGCCATCCTGCAGATGATGTAGCTCCGCCAAAAGGTTCCTTAACCAAATCGCTTGGCGGGTACAAGCCGCTGCTGCTATATACTCCGCTTCACACGATGACAAGACAATCGTTGCCTGCTTCTTCGAGCTCCATGAGAACACTCATGTTCCTACATGGAAAGCGTACCCGGAAGTACTCTTTCGATCATTCACGTCACCGCCATAGTCAATGTCCGAGTATCCATCCAACTTTAGCTACTCTCCAGTAGAATACCTCAGTCCATGACCTCTCTTTCCATTCACATATCTCAGGATCCTCTTCGCAGCCGTGAAGTGGTCCTACTTTGGTTCCTGCATGTACGTGCTTATCACCCCAACAACGTACATGATGTCAGGTCTGTTGAAAGTCAGGTAACGTAGACTTCCCACCAAGCTCTTGAATAAAGTTGAGTCGAATACTCCTTCCTTTGACTCCTTCCTCAACTTTAGTCCAGGATCGGTAGGAGTAGAGATAGGCTTGCTATTCTCTATTTTGAACTTCTTCAAAATTTCTTCTACATATTTCCTCTGTGAAATGAAGATACCATCTCCTCTCTGCTGCACCTCCATACCTAGGAAGTAGGTGAGCTCTCCCTGATTCGTCATCTCAAACTCCTTCATCATCATTCTCTTGAAGTCTTCAAACATAGTAGGGTTATTGTCAGTGAATATCATATCGTCTACATATAGACATATGATCATCATGTCACTGTTCTTCTCAACCTTCGTGTAGAGGGCATATTTGTGAGGACACTTCCTATAGCCATGCTTTGGAGGTATGCATCTATCGTCCCATTCCAAGCATGAGCACCTTGCTTCAGCCCATACAGTGCTTTGTCCAGTTTGCACACCTTCCTCTCCTGGCCCTTCACAACATATCTGGGAGGCTGCTCAATGTTCACATCTTCCTCCAAATAACCGTTCAGATAGGCGGACACAACATCCATCTGCAGGATCTTCCACCCATAGTGGGCTGCCAGTGCTATGATCAACCAAATGGTGTCAATCCGGGCCACTAGAGCGAAGACTTCGTCATAGTCCACTCCTTGGACTTGCCTGTAGTACTTCACAACAAGCCTTGCTTTGTGCTTCTCTGCACCTCCATCATTGTTCCTCTTCACCTTGTAGACCCACTTCAACCCGAGGGGTTTGTGGCCAGCTGGTGGGTCAACCAACTTCCATGTATCAGTTTTCTTTGTGGATACTATCTCCATATCCATAGCTTTCCTCCGGGTCTTTTCTTGAGCAGCTTCCTCGTACGAGTGCAGCTCGCAATCTGCTAAGAGACAACATAAAGAAAAATTGTTAAGTGTCGGTGTCGTCTCCTTGTAGATTTCCTCCAACCTACTCATCCTAGGTTGAGGATGATCAGCTTTGGCCCGGCTACTGCTAGCCTCACCAGAACTTCCTCCACTGGTACTTGCTCCGCTAGAGTAGGGAGTAAGAGCTCCCCCTGACTCTCCACCAGGGGGTGATGCTGGCTCAACTCCACCAATCTCAGCTTCAGCTTCCTTTCCACCATCTTCATCATCATCAAAGAACATCCCATTGGTGCTTCTCACCTCATCATCCCAGCTCCAACTACTATCTTCCTCAAACACAACATCCCTTGAGATTATAGCCTTCTCTGTCACTGGGTTGTACAGCTTGTAAGCCTTGCTCACCGGAGCGTAGCCCACAAAGATGCACTTCTCACTCTTGTCGTCAAGCTTCTTTCTCCTCTGGTCCGGGACATGAGTGTAAGCTACATACCCGAAGACCCTCAAGTGCTTCACACTCGGCTTCCAACCACTCCAAGCTTCGAATGAAGTCATAAACTTCACACTCTTCATTGGGAACTGGTTTAGCAAGTACACCGCGCACTGTACCGCCTCCGCCCATAACATCTTTGGCAACCCCTTGCCCTTCACCATGCACCTTGCCATGTTCATAATGGTCAAATTATTCCTTTCCCCGACACCATTCTACTGAGGTGAGTATGCCGCCGTCAACTGATGTGAGATTCCCCATTCTCTGTAGAAATCATCAAACAGCCTAGAGGTGTACTCCCCACCTCTATCTGTCCTCAACACCTTTAGTGGTTGTCTGCTTTCCTTCTCCGCCATTGCCTTGAACTCCTTGAACTTGTCAAGGGCCTCAACCTTATCTCTTAAGAAATATACCCAACACTTCTGACTGAAATCATCGGTGAAGGTGATGTGGTACCTGCTTCCGCCTACTGAGGTAGTCTCAAACAGACCAGCTATATCCGAGTGGACCAGTTCAAGCTGTCTCCTCGCTCTTTTAGACTTGCCACCTTGAAACGTTAGCCTCTTCTTCTTTCATTTCGTACATGCCTCACAAATCTTCTGTGAGGGCGAGATCATGGGTAGGCCTTCCACCATCTTGGAATGAGATAAGAGCTTCAACTCTATGAACCCCAGATGGCCCATCCTGTGATGCCACAGCCACGCCTCTTCTTCTTCCTCGGTCCTAGCAAGGCACACTGTCTCCTTTGCATCCATTCTCAGTGTAAAGAGACGATTCGTCGTCATATTTACCTTCACTATCTCTCTTCCTTCATGATCCTTCATGGCCAACGTGTCATCTCTCAGCTGAACACAATAACCCTTCTCGACCAACTGCCCAAGGCTTAAGATGTTACTCTTCAATCCTGACGCATAGAACACATCATTGAGATGCACCTCCTTGCCATTTAAGATGACCACGATCACTCCTCTTCCTTCCACCGAGATCTTTGAAGAGTCACCAAAACTGACCTCACCACCATTTGGTTCGAGGCTAGTGAACAAATCTCTCTCTCCACACATGTGGTTACTTGCGCCTGTGTCCAAGTACCATACTTCATTCTTTCCTCCCTCAGCTCCTCTATAGGTCAGGAACATCATCGAATTGCCATCAGTATTGCTTGCTTCTGCGTAGTGGTTCGTCTCTTCTTTCTTCCTCGGGGCCCAACAATCATAGCTCATATGCCCAAACTTGTTACAGTTGTAACACTGTATATGTGACATATCACCTCGGCCTCTTCCTTGGCCTCTTCCTTGGCCTCTTCCTCTTCCTCTCACTTCTTGTCTCCCACCTTGAGGTTGCTCCGTCTCTCTCTGGTGGTAATGATTTCTTCCCTGATCTCTTCCTCCTCTTCTTCCTTTACCTCTTCCTTGGTAGCCTCGACCACGCTGGCCTCCCCCTCTCCCAGAGCTCTCTCCGATGTTCAAATGAGTCTGAAGTGCTTTACCCAAGCCACTTGACTCTTCTTCATCCTGTAGCATTCGATACTCATGGGCTTGTAGGGAGCCAACAGGCTCATCCACTGACATTTGGGTGATATCCTTCGATGCTTCGATCGCCGCCACCATGTGATGGAACTTCCTTGACATAGAGCTCAAGAGCTTCTCCATGAGGCTCACATCATCTATCGCCTCTCTATTGTGCTTCATCTCATTTGTGAGCGTCCGCAGACGGGTCACATAGTCTCCAACCTTCTCAGCACTCTGCATTCTCAACACTTCATACTCGGCTCTAAGGGACTGTAGCTTCACCTTCTTTGCCTTATCAACTCCTTGCATGGAGCGTTGCAACACCTCCTATGACTCCTTCGAACTCCTCTCTTCTGAGATTTTCTCAAAGGTCGCCTCATCGACGTCTTGGTATAGTAAGAATAGTGCCTTCTTATCCCTCTTCTTTGACTCTCTCAACGCCGTTCATTGCGCGTTAGCCAACGCCGTTCATTGCGCGTTAGCCAACGCCGCCTCTGCTTCTGCGGTAAGCTCCTTATAGCCATCCTCGACTATCTCCCATAACTCCTTCAAGGCGAGTAACACCTTCATCTGGATACTCCAGTTACCATAAATGGTCTTCGTCAACTTGGGGACTTGCCCCGACATGGCACCTCCCATATCCATCTCCACTTGTCACTAACTCTTCCATGGGGGTCCAACTTGACTCTGATACCACTTGTTGGAAGCGCGCGAGACACCCCCGGGCGAGACGGACGACTCCGGCGAGACGGGCTCGGGACGGTCACGGCGAGCTCCCTCCCCTTGGCGCGGCGAGACGGGCACGGCGAGAGGACCACGGCGAGTTGGCACGGGCGAGACGCCTCCGACGAGGTGGCACGGGCGAGAGGGGACCTGGCAAGATGGCCTTCCCGTACGGCTGCTCACACACACCCTCCGTCTCACTCCCTCTCCGCGGTTGTGAGAACCAAACTCAGAAAAACGTACAAGGCTAGCACCCAGCACTGCAACGCTCTACTCTAGAAGGGTGTCAAAAATTCTCTATTTCATCAATCTGTAAATGAACTACAACATGCCTATTTATAGGCTAACAAAACTTACCACCTTCTCCCTTCTTTAATGCACACCCTCTCTCCTATTAATCACTCATACATAAAATAATATTAAAAACAAATATTGACCGATCAACAAAATCAAAGTCCAACACTCCCTAGTTGGGGTGTGTTGGGCCGCACTACCCTAATTAGAGCAGTGTGGAGCACTCTCCAATTTTGATAGTGCGGGGCACTCCCCATGGTGGGCAGTGCGGTACTGTCGTCTTGACCGTGTGGAGATGGCATCCCCCGAATAGGAGTGGGACTTGCATGCACGGGTGCGCAGGGGAATGATTGTCATGCGCAGGAGCGGGTGGATTTGCATGTTGCATGCATAGGCGCAAGCGAGGGTACTTGGGAGCAGCGCATGAATGAGCCAGTTGAAATCGTTTTTGGCAAGATAGTCGAGGTTGCGACAAAAGGTCTTCGGTTTAACCGAACTATCATTGGGGAACCCCATTACTTTTATTATTCTAGCATTTACTTTTTAATGCATTTCAATTTTTTTATCTGCATTAATTTTAGTCAACAAGTTCTTATTCATGTTATGTGTGTTTCATTTATGTTGCATTTTTTTGCACCAATCATCTTAAATTGTATATGAGCAGTTAAAGAGTTCAGAATTTACTTAATTAGTTTATACAACGGACAAATTTTAACACTTATTACTTTAGGACAATGGCAGTTAGGTGCCTAGCCGATTATTATAAGAGGGAAGGAGATTGCTCCGAGAGTAGAAGCACTAGTTATTGTTAGTGCATATTTGGACGAATAACGGGTTCGGATGCATAACGGGTCAGTTCGGACACGTGTAGATCCGATACCCGTAAAAACTCCTTGGGTTTGCCTATTTATACCCACCTAGGGGCAACGGGTAGGGGATTCCACCTAGATCCCCATCCGGATGTTTCGAGCAACTTCCACAGTTATGACTTAAGATAATTGTTGCGGCTGTCGAGTATCTAGAACGTCATAAAAAGACCTATCAGGATGAGAATTGTCCACATGATAGTATTAGCTTAGCTTAGATCCAAGTCGAAAAGCTTAATAGTGAGCAATGAGTTTGGAGGAGCAGGTTTTGAGGTATTTATGAGTAGGAGTAGAGGTTTGGGCATTTATAGTCTTGTGTATGTCCTGCACAGTATTATACATGTTAGAGATGTAGTTATATGAACATGTTTGGATATTGTAAAAGATGTAATATATAGTCACACACGCGCATGGGCGGATCCATGTAGAGACACCCCCGGGCACGTGTCCGGGCGTGTAAATTGCAAAATACGGCTAGCAATAGGTGTCAACGAAGCTTCCGCCATTCCGTGAATTGCGATTTGGTGCCCGTACTTCTTTGTCTTCTGCGAATCGCAATCCGGTGCCCATTTTGACCGCCACTGCCGTCGGAATTTGTAAGTTTGGTCAGCAGCACTAACAATAACTAGTGCTTAATATTCCCATTTGTCAAGCTCCTGCATGGATGTAGTTCATGTGTTAGAGATCAAAGATATTGCGTATAACTTATGCCGCGTGCATTCATGGTTTTGTATGAGTTTGCTGGAGTTTCAGATCTCCTGTAGCACATAGAAATAGAGAAGATTGAAATATTTTACTTACATTTCCCTGTTAGAGTTCGATGATTGAACAGTTTTTTTAGCTAAAAATGCTATTTTTTGGCTTCATGTTGATTGTTGATGATGATGATGAACAATGAATTTCGACTGTTGTTGTGACAGATGAGTTTTGTTGTCAGAGGAGATGAGTTTTGTTGCCATTTAATGAGTCCGTGAGATTGTGATTAGTAAAAATTAGTTTGCTATTGTTTCCATTTGAAACGCAACGTTGGGAGGTGTTGTTCTGCATGTTGTTCCGTGCATTTGTGAGCATGGGCAGAAGATTGTTAAATGTGGGCGCATTTGTTCCTTTTATGTTTTATAACCACTTTTTTGGTCTTCACTTTAGTCTTAGCGAATGTTACTCAAAGAAATTCATTTATATCTTTTTCACCAAGTTGTTTTTTTTATTTTGGGCATGCCATTCTTGATTGTGTGAATATCTACATGCATGATTATTTGGATTGATACTTGCAGGCTGAGAAGAAATTTGGTTACTTCATTTATATCTTTTTTATTAAGTTCGTTAATGGTTTATCTGAAAATTATATGTTTAGGAGATCTTCAAAGCAACATTATTGTTGTGCTGGTCAACAAAGCAAAAAGATTTGCTCATAAAAATAGAGAAGCTGTCATACTTGAAATTAGTCCAACTATTTAGTATGTGTTATATAACTCAAATAGAGAAGCCAGTTGACGCAACAGGTGTCTGCCAAAGCAAGATTGTTTGTTTTAGGCATATTTGCTCCATCTCCGTTCGGAGAAAAATATTGCAACTACCTGCCTCCAACTCCAACCCCTCGATTCCCACTGCATCAATGAGAAATGCATCTATGACGGAAGCAGAACGTGCTATTCAATGAGCTTCTAATCGAGAACGTTCACAGAGAAGAAGGGAACGAATGTCAGAAGAACAACGCGAAGCAGAACGAGCTTATAATCGATCATATCAGAGAGCGAGGCGCGCACGCATAACAGAAGCACAACGATCACACCATAGAGAAATTATGTGTGCTTCTGCTCAAAGAAGACGCCAACAATTACTCCAGTCGAGTCACCAGACAACTACGCTCGCTACAACATCGAGCAGGCATCTTGAGCACATAAACATGACTTGGAGTAAGTGTGATTTTTTTGCACATTGTATATTGTTTAATAATACTACTAAATAATGTAACACTCCAACCTTATTGCATGCGCAAGTCACAAATGCAGATAATGGTGTTTTGCATGGATATTCATTAACAACTGTATCGCCTATGCCGTCTTTTCATACTGTGCGAGTACCTCAGATTGGAGAATCATCCACAACGCATCCACATATTGTACCACTGCCTCACTGCACCATCCCAACAATGTCTTCCCACTCAAGTGATAATATTACTCCAACCACTCCTCCTATTACAATATCCTTGCAACTATGTGCATAAGGTTTGTTCTTGCCAAAACAATACGTGCAAATATGTACGACAATTGTTATACATCTTATGAGTATTTTTTTGTACAGAACATTCACCAAACCCTATTCAGCAACATGACAACACAGAAGATGACGTTTCTGTTGATATTGTTCATTTTAGAAACCGTCGCCCTATCAACCACAACATTGCTCGCATATCTAATACAATGCGTCAGATTGTCTATTTACAACTGCAGCGACCACATTTTTGTCCTCATTGCCGTGCTAAACTATTTGATGGTGAAACATCAACAATGTGCTGCAATAATGGAAGAGTACAAATTCCACCTATACCTGTTCCAAATGAGCTCTACAATTTATTCATCGGTGATTCTATTGAAAGTCTCCACTTCAAAAGATATATTCGTTCATATAATCATGTTTTCTCTTTTACCTCTATGGGTGTGAAAGTAGATGAGACGTTGGCAGCTGATCAACATGTCGTTTATACATTTCGAGCTCATGGATCAATATATCATAGAATTGGATCACTTTTACCTGTTGCAAATGCGAGACCAAGGTACATACAATTATATACACGATACAGAGCATGAAATAGATCACCATTTACAAGAAAACACGGAGTTGGATCGTGCATTGCTGGAAAAAATAAGGACAATTTTGGATACATATAATCCTTTTGTATCAATGTTCCGACGAATAGCAAATCATGAAGATATTAACAGATGCGGTTTGGTTATCAAGGAAAGACCTGTTTTAGGACAACAATATACATTGTCAACTGCATCACAGGTTGCTGCTATAATTGTTGGTGCTGAAGAATATCTTGAATCGAATGAGCAAAATAGAATCGTGCAGACTACTAAAGGTCATTTACTTACAATTCAAGAATATGCAAGGTTTTACGATCCACTTCAATATCCATTATTCCCCCATATGGCACATATGGTTGGTTAGCTGAATATAAAGGACTAAATGACTGCATGTTAGCTGCTTCGATTATTACTCATACATACTCCAGGTTTTAAACTAAGATACAAACACTAATGTGCAAATGTGTTACTTCTATTTGAATCATATTCATTTTATTGTAGGATCGTCAGCAAACTTTATCATTACCATTACACGGGTGTCGTCTACTACAACAATATGTTGTTGATAATTACATTAAAATTGAAACTCAAAAACTGCGCTGTTGAAGCCAGGAAAATTCCCAACCTCACAATTCAGACCAATGTTGCCTAAGGTTACCGACTCAGAGGTAAGATCAAACCACTAGAATGACTAGGATGAAGAACTAAGGCAAATAGGACCCCAGATGTTGCGACAATAAGGTCCCACCACGTACCCGGATGCTCGAAAGGAGCAGCCCCTTCTCAACCAAAAGTGGCCGAACTAGGTACGAGAGAGACTAGCTGATGACTAAGTCGCAAGGTCGCGACCCGGCCTCTAAGGAAAAGGAGTCCAAATGCTCGACTAGTATCTTGAAAGGAGAGCTCGCGAGTATCCTGCCGTGGACTTTGCGTCCCCCACCTCGTACCAATGGGGTCCTTTTTATAGGGAAATCCAAGGAAGGGGGGTCATATTTATACCACACCCCCAAGCGGATAGGCGACTTTCAGGGGAACTCGCACGGGCTGGGCGAGTATCTCGCCTAGTCGCCTACCTAGCGAGTATGCGAGGGGAGCTCGTCATACTCGTCTAGGCCTTCTACGGTCTTGCATGATGTCTTTGACTTCTGTATTGACTTGTTGACCTTGAATTCTGTTGACCTGGCAGTGGTAGGACCCATCCTCGACGAATACGGGTTGTACACAATCCCCGCTCTTTTCGAGCGACATAGGAGCTCGGAAAGAATCATCCAGCACTTATTCGGCGAGATGCTATGCCGAGTATCAGGGTTGCTCACACTTCATGACTGCTAAATAGTGGGGTATGGTTTTTTAGGTGGATCTTCAGTGCTCGCACATTATGTCGGATGACAATGCGAAACTCCTTCAAGAGAGCCTCGCTGCTCTAACCGGCTTTCTCGGTATCGCCAAGTCCAAGAGGCTGCGGGAAGAAGATGTCGATGCCGACTTACCCCCGCCCCCCATAAAAAGAAGAAGACCAAGAAGTCCATGAAGATACCCGCTTCCAACACGGTCGACCCGCCTCCACCATCTGCGCAAGTCGCGACATCGACAAGCAATCTCGTGCGCTCTGCTAGCACCTTGAAGCTTCTCAGCGACCTTGGGCTAGACGACATCCCCAACGTGGCCGCCCCTGACTCGAGCCTCCTCAGCTCGCTTGGCATTCCAGAAGTCGCTAATACACCGGCGCCACAACAGATCGAAGTCGTCTCCCTGCCAGGTCGCCATTTTGTCGAGCCATTCTTATAAGTCGGTTGGTCGCCATTTACTTCTCGCTGATATGTTTTCTTTGCTCGCAGACTCCCCTCCGGATGTCACCGACGTGGCTCTGAATGTGCCCTTCTGAACTCCGCACCACTGCTCGCCCTCGCAGCCGAGAAACCCCTTAGGACCGCGTACACAGTTCAGATTAATCTTGGCGCCAAGAAGGATTCTGAAGCCTCGGTTCCCGCGGTAAAGGAGGATCTTCCGGCAAGCAGGGAACTACCGCCGAAGGAGCTTCTGACAAAGAAGGTCGCTCCGGCGAGCAAGGACCTTCCGGCGAGCAAGGTCCCATCACTTCCTGTGCGGGATTCTGCGCCGCCAACAGTGAGCCCCCTATTGCCGACGCTGTTGCCTCTGAACGATGCCTCTCTTCAGGCGGCCAACACTTCCTTGTCGTCGCCGCCGCCTCTGACCGCTCAGTAACAAGCCGCCATGTCGCGACCTCCTCCGCCTCCTCTGTTGAAGACCCCGCATTAGCCGGAGAGTTTGTCGCAGCCTCCGCTGCCTCCGTCGAAGCCTTTGGCCCGGAAGCAGGACAAGTCGCGGCCAAGCTACTTCCTGCCGAGAATCGGGGATCCCGATCATGGAGGTCGCAGACAGGGTAAAGCGATCGAGCATGCTGGTGGCCCATCTTCTGGCTGGCGAGATATCCCAAGTCGCAGCCCTTCTCCTTGCCGATCAAGGTCTCCTCGTTGTGGTAAACGCAGTCACTGGTGCTTCGTTTGATGACTTAGGCATTTTACTTCTAATCTGGCGACTTCTTTGTTTTGGCAGATCTCCCGGCGAATCCAGGGGCGGCCTTTATCGACGTCATCGGGTTGTCAGACAGCGAGTATCATCACGCCGCTGCTCGCGCCTATCTGGAGTTGGAGAGCAAGTTCGACCAGTTGACGATTTGCAAGCCACATCGCCGGATCTCATCGCTGGAGGTGCGGGTAGCGAAGATAGGAGCTCCGGACCACCCTGGAGAGCTACGAAGCCCGCTTCCACATGGTGAAGGATAATGATCGCCAGCTAGCGATAAACAACCGTCGCCTCCAGCTTGTTCTTGACGAGTTGGCTGGCATACGGGCGAGTATGGGCTCCGTGGGGCGGCTGACGAGGATGGAGGAGCAGCTGCGCCTCAAGGATGACGCGATGGCGGTGGTGACGGAGCATTATCGGCGAGTGCGAGAAATGGGCTGGGCCGGGCGACATCCTCATCCTCTGCAGCGACCACCTAGGGCTTAGGATTTTCTTTTTCTTCATTTGAACTCGCCATAGACGACTATTTGTAATAAACGAGTATTGTATTGTAATAAGCGAGTTTGCATCTCGCCATTCATTTTTCTCTTTTGTTGTATTGCTTGCTGTTATTCTGCAATGTGCGGAGTTTATCATGCAGGTTTTGATAACGTCGCGACATTCTCTTCTACGCTGTGCGACATAGGGCTAATGTCGGGACCGCTTACTCGTCTAAAACTGCGACTTAGGTTGATACTCGCCAGAACGGAGATATACCCCCCCCCCCCCCATGCCTTTGCCTATAAATAGAGGGGGTAGGTAGGACATAAGTACGTTGCTGCGATTTTCCAGCCCTAGCTCGCGATTATCATTTCCTGCTCGCGTGTTTCGGTCTTTCTTCTCTCCTCGTCTTGTTTCCTATTCAACTCGCTAACTAGCAAAAATGGTTAGGGATGACGCTAGTGCTTGCCGACAGGCACACAACGCTAACTTTGTCGACTCGGCTTTCAAGAAATCCATAATCACAGAGCGATACTTGGAGACGTTCAGGGAGCGGCTTCTGCCCGATGGATACTCGGCTAGGCTCCCTACTCACAGCGAGCGACTCAACACCCACATTGAGGGTGCGATGATCTTATCGCTCCGCCATTTTGACGCCGGCCTGCGACTTCCATTCTGGTCGGAATATCGCGAGATCCTGTGATATTTTGGGATCGTCCCCGCGCAGATCAACACCAATGGTGTAGCGATCATAATGGGGTTCATTTGCTACTTGCGGGAAGAGAGGGTCACCTTCGACCTCTCCATTTTCCGCAAGATATTCGCCTTCGTCGTGACTGCCGAGGGAGTCGTCTACTTCAGCAGCCATGTCTGCACCTTGGTGGGGACGGCGAATAAAGTCCACCGGTGGAGCGAGCAGTTAGTCATCGTCCATGGCAACTTTGTGGGCATCCTGGGAAGGCCGCACCAACCCGCTGATATCGCCTTCCTCCCGCCGATCTTGGAAGATGTCCGCGAGTAGGTGTTCGAATCCTTCCGAGGTCGCCGGTTCGACGTCATCTTCTGGCGGCTTAACGTCAACTCGCTCCTAGAGATCCACCATAACGAGGGTAGGATTTGAGCGAGAATCACTTCTTGCATGCTCGCTTCACCTTCTTAAAGCTCTGTGCTGATATGTTTGCTCGACATTTGCAGTGGCGTGCCAGCTTCCAGAGAAGTCGCTTCCTCTGGCGAAGGAAGTCGCCTCCTCCCTCCCAGAGTCCAACCCTCTGCCCGAAGTCGGCAAGAAGAATAAGCTCTCCAAAGGGAAGGCGAAGGTCAAGTCGTCGGTCCTTGCGACTAAGAGGGCGAAGGTATCGTCGCCTCGGCCTGGCGATCAAGAGTCACCGCTGTGTTGGATCCCTAGTTGGATTTGGGCTACGTTCACTAAGTTAGGATCATGTGACCCAACATGTATAGCCAGAGTCATGGTTATGTCCTAGAGTCTAGGCCAAGTCCTTAGAATCAACACTACATGGACAATTTTTGAAGACTCATGAAAATGAGTTCGACGTTCGTCGAACTCAGGTCGACGATCGGCGTGCTCAGCTTGACGATCTCAGAGAAAATTCTCCGAGCTGAGCTCGATGAACTTGATTCTCAAGTCGACGATCTTTGGACTCTACCTTCAGCATAAAAAGTCCAGTTCTTTTCTAGACTCAGGTCGATGAATTTGGTTCTCTGCTCGATGAAATCTTGGAAACTACTTCAGCAATCTAAAGTCCTGAAAACTCAAAATATTCTAAGTCCAGACTGAACTCTAGTCGACGAAGTCAGAATCTCAGCTCGACGATCTTGATGCACAGAATTAACAAAAGTCTGGAGAATGCAGTTCTGTTCTGCGGTCGACGATCTTGGATCTCAGCTCGACGAACAGCTATTATCAGATCGACGAACACAACTTCTCAGCTCGGCGAACTGTGGACTCAGCTCGACGATTTCTGCTCTCTGTTCAACAATTCCAGACTTAGTCATTTCCAACCTTCTATCCCCACTCTAATACAATAATTCTTGAGTAATTAAATGCTAAAATATTCTCTGAATATTACCGTTAGACGGATCATTGATTATGGTCTTCATCAGGATTATTGCTTGTCATTTTTCCATGGGACAGTTGGGGAAATATATCAATGTAGTTTATTTTCAAGGCCATCAGCATTGATTGCAGAGGAATTCAAATTTCGAAATAGAATTTTTAATAGGAAATATAAAAGAGATTTTCTCTCTTTTCCTGAACAAGAAGTTAGTCTATCAGACAGTAATACAATTAGTCTGAATCAAGGATTTTTCTCTGCTCTCTCTCTCAACAGAACTCTTATACAGAAAAGAAGCCCTAGACCAGAAGAACATCAGTTATCTGAAGAAGAAGAACATACAATCAAAATCAAGAGTCTTCATTCTTTAACTCTTCAGGACACTTCAAAGGACAACAACAAATCCATCTGTCAAGAAGTTCCTAAAGACCTTTCTGGTCAAGTCTAAAAGACTGAAGGCCTATCACCCTGAAGCAAATCTCCAGCTTTCCTGAACCATTCTACATCTCAGGGGGAGCTAGTTGCTAACATCATATCCACTCAAAGTCTTCTCAGTTGTATACTGTGAAAGAGAAGACAAAATCATCTCTCATCCCCCCATTGTATAAAGGGTTCTTTAACTCTCTTCAAAAGTTATTCTTGGTTGCAAGTCACCTGACCAAAAGACTTGAGGATTGGTTTTTGAGCACCTGATCAAAAGCTTATTGGTGTCAGGCACCTGATCAAAAATCTGAGTGGATTCCTACCAAGGTGGTAGAAGAGTGGATGTACACAGGTTGGGGAACCACTATAAATTCTTGTGTTGTCTGGATGCCCTTTTCTTTTTGTTCTTGTTGTGGCTATGATTATTAGGACTGCTTAGTTTATGCTTTATTAGTTTTTATTCTACACTTTTTTTACAGTAAAAGCTGTAATATTTTTGCAAAGATAATCTATTCACCCCATACCCCCCCCCCCTCTAGAGTATTTCAGATCTAACCCTCACTTTAAATTGGTATCAGAGCAAGGTTCCTTTGATTGTACAAGCTAACCCTTGAACCAAAAGGTCCTGTGTTAGATCTGAGTTAGTGTATTTACTTTATTAAATTTATATACATAGCAATGACACAGAATAAAGATTATGCAAGCACCAGACCTCCAGTTTGCAACCTAAATAGGTTTGCCATCTGGAAGGCAAGAATCAAATTGTACACGAACTCTATTGATGAAGATATCTACAATTCCATCTTATCAGGTCCCCCTCAAGCATCTACAACTGCAGCATCCTCAGGCACAACTGCAGTTCCACCACCTGAGTGGACTGAGGCCCAGAGGAAGGCAAAGATTGCTGATGCCAAGGCCATGAACATTCTGACCCAAACTATGTCAGATGACATCTTTCAAAAGGTGGCTGAATGCACATCAACCAAAGCCATCTGGGACTCCCTAAATCAAATGATGGCTGGATCAGCAGTTGAAAGGAAGGACATGAGATCCAATCTCATATCCCTGTATAAGAATTTCAAGAAAGAAGATGCTGAGACAGTAGCTGATATGTATAATAGGTTGAGCTCAATCATTAATGAGCTGAAAACCTTGGACAAGGACATCACCCTCACAGAGGTGAATGATAAAATCCTTATGTGCTTCCCTAGCACATGGGATTCAAGGATCAGGCCCATCAAGGAAGCCAGAAGTCTAAATGAGATTTCCATTGAATCTCTCTTAGGCAAGCTTAAGTCCTATGAATAGCTGATGAAATCCAGAGAGGTAGCTAAGCAAAGAACACCTCCACCAGTAAGAAAGGAGAATAGCCTTGCCTTTAAGGCTGCTGAAGAGACAGAAACTCCAACAACTAATGAAGAGCTCATGAGTCTTTTTGCCAAAAGATTCTACAAGATGGCAAGAAAAGACTTCAGGAGGAAGTCATCCAGGCAGGATGACAAGCAAAGGTATGACAAAACCCCAACTAAAGATGTGGTTTGCTTTGGCTGCAGGAAACCTGGACACTTCATCTCTGAGTGTCCAGAGAATCAGAAGAAGGAGAAGAGAAAAGATAAGGACACAAGAAGACAGCACAGCAGCAGATCTTCTTCCAGCAAATATAAGAAGGTGTTGGGTATTGTATCCACACTAACCCAGATTTGATGAAGTCATCCTTGAACTAAGATGAATTATGTTGTATTTGATGCTTGGTTTGAGTTATGTGTTTGCAGAATTCCAATGAGAAGTGTAGACCAATGTTAGATTACAATTAGTCACCAAACACAGGACCATACAATGTAATCCCTCATTGTGTGATCCAAGGTGTTGACTTATGCGTAGCCTCTCTATTGGGATACACTTCATATTCAAGCTCTAGGACTAAGTGCAAAGATTTGTTGCTGAAATCATCTTAGAAGAAGAAATATTCTGTCATGAAAATTCCCTAAGTAAAGTACTCGAGTAGTTCTATACCTACTCGAGTAAATGATAGAATATATACTCGAGTAATAATACTCTTACTCGAGTAGGTATGGCAGATCCTGAGTAGTCTATTGTAGTACTCGAGTAGTTAAGTCAACTACTCGAGTAGTTTCCTTTCTCTCTCATGTTTGCAGAATTTTCTATTCAAAGAATTTTCTAAGTTATATACTCGAGTAGTACTGTTTAGTACTCGAGTAGTTTATGTCTACTATCTCGAGTAGTTGAATTCTGACTCTCATGTAGTTCTCACTTACTCGAGTAGTCTAAGTCATGTACTCGAGTAGTTCATCTACTACTCGAGTAGTCCAGTGTTTATAATCGAGTAGCCCAGAATTCTTTTCCAGAAAATTTCTCCAAGTAACTTACTCGAGTACTTATTTTCATATACTCGAGTAGTTCTTATTGTCTCGAGTAGTTCAACTCCATATACTCGAGTAGTTCATTAATTCTATTCCCGAAATTTTCTAAGTCCTTGTCTCGAGTAGTTCCTCAATTACTCGAGTAGTTCATTCTCTCTTACTCGAGTAGTATTTCATAAACTCGAGTAATCCACTCCACCTCTCGTGTAACTGCTAATGTACTCGAGTATGTCATTTTTGATACTCGAGTAGCTGAATTCCTTTTACTCGAGTAGTTGAATCCATGTACTCGAGTAATCATATTTTCCTTCTCGAGTAGTTTTACTTATTTACTCGAGTAGCTATCTTCTACCTACTAGAGTAGTGTTGCAATGTACTCGAGTAGTATGTTATCTCTCGAGTATTTTACTTCGACTTTTCCGAAAATTCGTTAAGTCCAGAATAATGGTTTTCTTAATGAACTTTGACGTGATTGGTCCACGTGTATCTCATAATGACTCAATTATGTCTAATCTTTTCTAATCCTATAAAAGGTCTTGTCTAAACCGACAAACCCTAATGCTAAGAAGATTATTCTAAGAGAATTTTGCAGCCGTCTCTGTCTCCTCTTTCTCTATCCAATAAACGCAAACTGCCGCCGCCGTCGCTGATTCCCGACCGGCTAGGGTTTCGATTTTAGAGGATTTAGATCAAGAAGATTTGCAGATTGAGATCGTCATTCAACACTTCGTCATCTATTCGATCGATCGTGTGAATCCAAGAAGTTCCAGATCTGATTATTGCCGATTCTTCTTCATCATTCTGATAAAGCCGCAAAGCCTAAAAGGAGAAGATCCAGGCCTACTGTTGCAGATCTAAAAAAGAAATTATTGTTTGTATTTCTATACACCGTTTATTTCATTCTTGTAGGAGAAATTTCTCCGAGTGTAGGAGCTTTCGTCTCCGAGATTGTAGGAAGTGTTATCTTCCGAGAGTATATTCGTTGTGTGGATCGAGATTATAGGAACATTGTTCCGTGGGTATGATTGATTTCTCAATCCGAGATAGTGGAGTAGCCGAGTCTAGTATATTCCTAGATCGATGAGGGAAAGTGGATGTACCAAAGGTTGGGGAACCACTGTAAATCTTGCCTCGTCTGTGGTTGATTGGTAGATAGTTTTGTGCATTGGTTAGAAATTTTTATTCTGCAAAAAGACGCACATCTCACATATTCACCCCTCTCTAGGTGATTTAGGTAGGCAACTGTAAACTTTCAATTGGTATCAGAGGGAGGTTGATCGTTAAAAGGTTAACACCTTGATCAGATCTTTCAATAGTTTTCCTGTGAGATCTACCAAAAATGGACAAGGCTAAAGATTTTGCCAAGCTTCCTTTATGCACCAAAAATAATTTCCCCATGTGGAAAGAGAGAATCAAGTTCTTTATGGAAGCTGTGGATCCAAGGATCTTCATGATAGTTGAAGAAGATCCTTATATTCCCATGACAATCTCCACTATAGATCCAACCAAGAAGGTCTCAAAGAAACTTATGGATCTAGATAAGGATGAGATTGCACTTGTCTCATTGGACAAAAAGGCAAAAAATATTATTGCAAGTGCAGTCGATGATTCAATGCTGCAAAATCTGATTCACTGTCAGTCTGCAAAAGAGATGTGGCAGTCACTAGTTACCTTAATGGAAGGTACTGAAGAAGTGAGTGATGATAGAAGATCCCTTTTTAATAAAAAGTATGAAGCTTTCCGACAAGGAAACAAAGATACCATTGCTGACACCTTTGAGAATTTCTTCAAGATAGTGAATGGGCTAAGGGTCTATGACAGAGTCCTCACTAATGGAGAACTAAATGACAATTTTTTGAGATCCCTAACTAAGGAATGGGATAACAAGCTCTGTGTCATAAGGGAGTTTGGAAAATTGGCTGAGACAGACCATCAGAATCTCTTCGGGAAGCTTATATCATATGAGCTTCAACTCAATAGCAGGAAGGCTGAAGAAGAGAAGATCAGGTCTGCATTCAAAGAGAAGTCTGTTGCTTTAAAGGCAGACACCTCTAAGAAGTCAAAGGTTGTTCCTCCTACTCCAGCACAAGAAATTAGTGAAGAAGAAACTACAGAGCCAAGCATCTCAGGCTCTGATCTATCAGAAGGAGAGTTCTCACTGCTCTCAAGACAGTTCAAGAAATTCTTGAACATGAAAAAGCAATGGAAAGGCAAGGATGCCTCTTATAGAAGATCACGACATGATTGTGATCATCAAAGAAAAGGCTCAAGCAGTCATGACAGGTACAATTCTAAACAGAACAAACATGTTTCTACTGACATTATTTGTTATTGCTGCAATAAGCTAGGACACGTCATTGTTGACTGTCCTCACAAGAAGAAGGAGGGTGGTAGAAGAGAGGAAAAGAAGTCCTCGTACAACAAGAAGAGGACAGAGAAGAGCTTAATGGTCAAAAAGGGCAAGACTCTTAGTGACTCTGACTCATCTGAGTCGAGTGAAGAAGAAGAAGCCTATTTCGGGCTCATGGCTCAAACATATGAAGAACCAGAACCCCAGTACACTGGGAAGTTAAACTCTCACACTCCTCTTTCAGATTCTGAAGTTTCTGAACATGATCGTGAGGACAGCTCTTCTGACGATGAGTCTGAACTCATGGCCCAGTATAAGGAGTTAATCATGGCTTACGACAAATGTCGCCGAGTTGTGAAAACTCAAGCTAAAGAGATAAAGTCTCTTAAAGCTGAAGAGAGCACTTTGAGAGAGGAAGTCACAAAAACTGACTCACTCAAAGAGAACTTCAAAAATGCTATTGAAGAATATAACAAAGCTCTTGAGCACCTTGATCTAAAAGAGAAAATCATTAAGGAACTGGAAGCACAACTTGCAGCTAAAAACAAACTCGTTGAGAGTTTCTCGAAGCCTAAGACCGTTCTTCCATTCATTTCTGAATTCTCAGCCAAGGCTAAGGGTGCTGGGCTAGGCCATGAAGAAGCTCCTAGTAAATCTTCTAGGAGAAATAAGGCTTAACGAAAGAATAAGGCCGCCAAAAAGGCCTTAGCAAAAGAGAAGGGGAAAGCCCCTCAAGATCAGACCTCGTTCAAAAAGGTTGTCTTTCCTTCAATCGAGTTTGATCTTGACTCATCTTAAGGGCACTTTGCGAGGCATACCTATGTAGAGCCAAAGTCCCGCTATCAAGGATGGACTCGCCCCAGAAATTTTGGTGAAAGTGTCTTTAAGGCACCCTATGAAGAAGTGATTCTTCAGAGCTATGGCCCTTACAGTCATGGGCACAACTTTAAAAAGGCACCAAAGGCAAAGCCTGTTGTAGAAAAGCCAGCAAAGAAAAAGAAGCCATGTGATTGTCATCATCACGAACCTTCTTCCTCCAGGAATAATGTCCCTGCTAGACCACAATTCCAAAAGGTCAAGCAGGAGAATATAAGGCAAAGATACAACAGATTTGTCTGTTGGTATTGTGGCAAGACTGGTCACTTTGCCATTGATTGCTGGTTTAATCCCAGAAATGATATACCCTCTCATGTTGGCAATATGAAAAAGACCACTTATGGTGCTAATACTCGTAGGGGTAGTATTCTAACCCGTGAGCAAGGACCCAAACGTATTTGGGTTCCTAAGGCAAACTGATTTTGTTTGCAGGAAAGTCCAAAGGCCATCAAAATGTCAATCTGGTATTTGGACAGTGGATGCTCTCGGTATATGACCGGGACAAGAAGCCTAATTCAGAATTTCTCTCCAGTCATGAACGGACCAAAGGTTATCTTTGGAGGTTCGGATCGTGGAATCACGAAAGTCTATGGTATGGTTACGAACGGTAATGTATACTTCTCAGATGTAGCTTATGTGGAAGGTTTTGGAACATAACCTTATAACCATAAGCCAACTCTGTGATAAAGGATCATAGTTAAGTTTCACGCTGATAAGTGCTTGATAAAATCTGTTGACAATATGGAAACGATTCTATCCGGCACTCGAAGCAGAAACATATTTTACTTAAATTTCATTTGTATAGACTCTTCTACACTAGTGTGCTTTTTAGCAAAAGATAGTGCGTCTCTTTGTGACCAATGGCACAAGAGACTAGCACATATTAATTACAAAACTATTAATAAATTATTTTAAATGAACTTAGTACGTGATGCCCCAAATGTCAAGTACGTGAAAGATAGACCTTGTCATGCATGTGTAAAAGACAAGCAAATAAGGGTTACCTTTAGAAGCGTTATTGGCAAGGATTCTAATAGATGTCTTCATCTATTGCATATGGACTTGTTTGGTCCACTGCAAATTAGAAGCGGTATCTTTCATGAGTTTTCCTCTCCTCGCACTCCACAAAAAAATGGAGTGGCCGAGAGAAGGAATAAAACTCTCATAGAGGCTTGCAGGACCATGTTGAGTGATGCTTCACTTCCAGAATATTTTTGGGCTGAAGCCGTCAACACTGCATGCCACGTGCAAAACCGAGCCCTCACAAACAAAAACCACGATAAGACACCTTAAGAACTTCTGAAGGGCAGGAAACCAACTGTTTCATATTTTAGAATTTTTGGCTGTAAATGTTTCGTGCTCAACAATGGCAAGTATCATACTACAAAGTTTAGCGAAAAGAGTTTTGAAGATATTTTTGTAGGTTATAGTAGCCGTATTAAGGCATATATGATATTTAATAGAAAAACTCTGGTGGTAGAAGAATCAATACATGTTGTATTTGATGAGACAAGCTTGCTGCAAAGCAACCCATCTAGTGTGCTCATTGAAGATGCAGGTTCAAAATTCAAAGAAATTAGCTTGGATGGAACGTCTAAAGATGAAGGTGAAAAGTTCATCAAGGTCACCACACCAACTCCTATTGGAGAGGCTGATGATCAAGATGAAGAAGAAGTCCAAGTTGAAGAAGTCATTGTTAAATTTTCTCAAAGTGGTCAACAAGATAGCCCAAAGCCAAATTAATATTCTCGGCACTATCCAGTTAACACCTTGATCGTGCGGAAAACCCACGGAACAAGCTTAACAACCAATGCACATGGAAGAACAAGCAGATCTTATTTTTTATTATCTCTTCTTTACAGGGCAAGACATACATGACGAGACATGATTTCGCCAGTACTAGCTACAAACAGAAAGCACAAAAAACAAGCCGAGTGGATAGAATCTGGAGACCGTCGAGACCGCCCAGTCTGCCGAAGTCGCTGAAGTCGCCCGAACTATGCTGCTGCAAGCCGAATAGAAACATGGAGTCCGCTGAGACCGCAGACAACCTGTTATTCGCTTAACTGCTGAAGAACAGAGGAACAGACCTCCACAGACCGCGAGGTCGTGCGGACAAGTTATTGAACTTGGAAAACCATTGAAGCAGGGAAAACTGACAAGCCGCCCGGTGACCTGCTGAAACCGCTGATTGAAAACCGCAACTTCACTGATGCTGACCGCAGTTAAAGCCAAACCGCTAGCTCCTCAGTGTTAGCCGCATAACCCGCGCACAGCACACAGTTAACTCTGCTCAACCCGCGCGGACAAGAAAAATCAGACCGCAACAAGTAACCAAGCCCTCACTTACTGTTCACTTGTTACTGTAGCTGTGTCGGGGGGGAGTCTATTTATAGGCGTGGTGAGGAGTGTGGTCACCACCCTAGTGAATAGAGTCACCGCCCCCAGACCGCGCGCTAACATCATCAGTCCGCCAAGTCCGCAAAGACTTGGCCAGACCAAACCATCAGGAGTCAGACCGAAGGCAGTCCGCCAATAAGCGGACACACACCGCCAGCTTGTACAACACAAGTACAACGCCAGCCCGCCAAACCTAAGCCCAGTGCCAGACCGCCATCGCCACTCAACACATCAAGCGAACACAAAAGCCAGTCCGCAGAGCACGGCAACAACGCCATCAACCGCCACCAGTCCATGACCACAGGTAGCCCGCCCGGTCAACAGCGGACTCTGCGGACTATGCAGACTCTGCGGACACCGTGAACTTGTCACAGAGAGTGACCAAGTCCAGCAGCCCACCAGACAACAAGCGAGAGCTCGACGGACAAAGAAGAACCAAACCGCCAGGCAACCGGACAGTCCGCCACAGGATGAGCAACATCCCCCGCATCAAGGTGAGCTCGGCAAGAGCCAAGGCACACCATCCACATATGCGGACTCCGCGAACGCAGAAAACTAAGTCCGACAGCAAACCGCGGATACAACTCCTAGTCCGCCAGGTTCCACAAAAGCTTGCAAACAGCAAAGCTGCAGAACAAGCTGAGCACAGCCAACAGACCGCAAACCGCAGTCCGCTCAGGCCGCTCCTCAAGAAGCCCAAGTCATAGGACTCCTTTGGCCAAGCAACATACAAGCCGCGCGATTTCCTTCACCCCGACGACATTTTCTAGGGTTTTTGCATCTCCATGATTTCTGAACCATGGACGCCTCCTCTAAAATCGGTGTGGGTTCAGAATTAGTCGCCGCTGGGATTGCAGAACTCTCTGACGACTTCCATAACCTCATGATTCTGCTTGACACCGCCGGATTAACATTCATACTCCAAGAACCGTGTCGAATTTTATTCCTCGATGTTGCAGAATTCTTCAGGAATGTCAAGGTGAAGCGTCATGGGAAAGTTTTAAAATCTACAGTGAAAGGTATCAAGATCAAACTTACTTCAACCTCTGTTTATCAACTTCTACGGCTGCCAGTTTTAGATGCAGATGATTTTCTGGGTGATGAAGAGTATGCCAGAACTTGCTTGTTTTGTGGAATTTCTGCTGATGCAAGATATATTAAGAGGGCTGACATGAATGCAGAAGGAAAACTATTAGTAGATATTATTGGAAAAATTCTGCTTTGCAAAACAAATTCTATAAGAGATATACCTCTTTATTTCTTTGAGATAATGCAAGCAATTGTCTGTAGAAAAGACTTTCAATTTGACTTGCTCATCCTAAACAAGATTAAGGAGAGTATTAAATCCCCAAACTATGTCAGGATAATTTCTCTCCTCCTTCATAAGCTCAACCCTGAAACCTTCAACTTCTCTAAAGGAGCTATCCTTCACCACATGAAGAAGGTCTCCATCTCCTCCATTCAAAGATGGGATCTAAAATTACAGAATCCTTCACAAGCTGCAAAGATTACAGAGGTCCAATACATAGAGGACAGGACCCCATCTCCCTCTCCATCTCAGGTCCCCAGCTCCTCTAGTGCACCTAATGAGGGGGAGCCTGCTCCTACTAATCCAGTAAGGCTGCCAACACCTCCTGTCAGGCTACCATCAACTCCAGCAACACCTACTCCTCCACCTCAAACCCCAGAAGATATCCCCACAGATCAACAACTTCAAGAAGCACTATTATCCACTGATGTGCTATAAATGAGATGATAAAGGAATTAACTGCAGATGAACTACCTCCTCCTCTATCTCCAAAAGATCCATCCACTGTTATTCCCAAAGACCCCACTCCAGTTCTATCTCCAGCACAATCTCCTGAAAAATCTCCAGCAAGGTCTCCAGCTAACTCTCCAGACACTCACCAAAAACTGCCAGAAATTATCTTCATTTCTGATGAGACTTCTCCTGAGCCAGCTGAAGCTCCTCTCAGAAATTTAGATTTCTCTATCCCCTAGATCATGGAAGAAGGGGATGCTCTCATACATACTATAAGAGCTCAGAGCTCTGTGACTCTTACATAAATAGCTCCATGGGTAGCTCCTCCTATTCTTTCTACTCTATCTACTTCTGCTCCTCCTGCTGCAGCTGTCTCTTCCTTCACAGATTTGATGCCACGGAATGTCTTTATCCTTCAAGAATAGAAAACATACTTTGATACTTGTATTAAGACTGTTACAGATAAGGTCACTGCTCTGGAATCTGAGATGAGTAGAGGCTTTGTAGAAATTCAACACAATACAGATCAGCTTAAATAACTGTTCCAAATTGGTGGCAAAGCCTTAGACCACACTATAACCAGTGTTGGTGAAGTCATGGCACAAGGTGTTACTCTAGCAGGAAATCAGATAGAACTGGACAAAAGATCTGAAGCCAACAGATGAAGATTTTTGAAGAGGTTGGTACCTTCAAGGAAGATGCTATTGAAAAACTATGTGCTGAAGTCAGAAAGGGGGAGGAATTGGTGAAAGAACACTTAGAAAAATCTGATGCTCTCAAGCAAGAACTCTGGGAATCCAAAATAACAAAAATTCATAATGATGTCTTAGCACAGATACAGAGTGTCAAATTTTACACCTATGACACTGCTGTCTGGATGCACAACCAAATTCTTCCTGAATTTGTTGTTGATCCTAATATCATTCCTCATCACTTGAATCCTTTAGCTGCTGGTGCTGCTCCTGATCAAGCTCCTCTACCTCCTAAACCTACCTCCTCTACAAGGCCTGGAGACTCAGTAGTACCTCCGGACTCTTATACTGAGGGTTGGGAAGATGATCCTGCAATAATTTTTCAGAAAGCTCCTCCTGAGATACTTACCTATAAGAAGAAAATGAAATATGGTGATGGTGCTTCTGCAAGCAAGTCAATTCCAATTCCAGTCTCAGATGCTGAGAAAAGAAAAGCTCCAGAGTTTGCAAAGATCTGGTCTCCTACCTCCAAGTCCCTCATATTTGACACTCTCAAGCTAGTTATGGACTATCATGAGAGCAGAAATATTCATTACAGTCCTCAGGAATGGGAGTTGTATGAAAAATCTATGATCAAGAGAAGGCTATATGACAGAGAGTTTGGAAGAAACAATTCTGCTGCTCCTCCAAGACCTCCCAAGTATTATCCTAAGCCTTACAACTATCAAAGGAGACAATAGGAGAAACAAGACAGACAACATCATCAGATTTAGATTCAAAAGGCTTATGAGTTGTGGAAATGATTTTTGTTGTAGAAATGACATCTTGGATAATCTCATTTTATATAATTCCAAGTTTTTGTTCTTATTATATTGTTCTTAGTCTTATGCTTGCTTACTATAATTTTTCTACTTAGCACTCTTTATGTCCATAATTCACCTTAGTGTAAAGGGTTCTGACTTTTACAAATAGGGAGAGATTGTTGGGTATTGTATCCACACTAACTCAGATTTGATGAAGTCATCCTTGAACTAAGATGAATTAAGTTGTATTTGATGATTGGTTTGAGTTATGTGTTTGCAAGATTCCAATGGGAAGTGTAGACCAATGTCAGACTATAATGAGTCACCAAACACAGGACCATACAATGTAATCCCTCATTATGTGATCCAAGGTGTTGACTCATGTGTAGCCTCTCTATTGGGATACACTTCATATTCAAGCTCTAGGACTAAGTGCAAAGATTTGTTGCTGAAATCATCTTAGAAGAAGAAATATTCTGTCAAGAAAATTCCCTAAGTAAAATACTCGAGTAGTTCTATACCTACTCGAGTAAATGACAGAATATATACTCGAGTAATAATACTCTTACTCGAGTAGGTATGGCAGATCACGAGTAGTCTATTGTAGTACTCGAGTAGTTAAGTCAACTACTCGAGTAGTTAAGTCAACTACTCGAGTAGTTTCCTTTCTCTCTCGTGTTTGTAGAATTTTCTATTCAAATAATTTTATAAGTTATATACTCGAGTAGTACTGTTTAGTACTCGAGTAGTTTATGTCTACTGTCTCGAGTAGTTAAATTCTGACTCTCGTGTAGTTCTCACTTACTCGAGTAGTCTAAGTCATGTATTCGAGTAGTTCATCTACTACTCGAGTAGTACAATGTTTATACTCGAGTAGCCCATAATTCTTTTCCAGAAAATTTCTCCAAGTAACTTACTCGAGTAGTTATTTTCATATACTCGAGTAGTTCTTATTGTCTCGAGTAGTTCAACTCCATATATTCGAGTAGTTCATTAATTCTATTCCAGAAATTTTCAAAGTCACTGTCTCGAGTAGTTCCTCAATTACTCGAGTAGTTCATTCTCTCTTACTCGAGTAGTATTTCATAAACTCGAATAATCCACTCCACCTCTCGTGTAACTGCTAATGTACTCGAGTATGCCATTTTTGATACTCGAGTAGCTGAATTCCTTTTACTCGAGTAGTTGACTCCATGTACTCGAGTAATCATCTTTTTCCCTCTCGAGTAGTTTTACTTGTTTACTCGAGTAGCTATCTTCTACCTACTCGAGTAGTGCTGCAATGTACTCGAGTAGTCTGTTATCTCTCGAGTATTTTACTTCGACTTTTCCGAAAATTCGAAGTGTCCAGAATAACGGTTTTCTTAATGAATTTTGACGTGATTGGTCCACGTGTATCTCATAATGACTCAATTATGTCTAATCGTTTCTGATCCTATAAAAGGTCTTGTCTAAACCGACAAACCCTAATGCTAAGAAGATTATTCTAAGAGAATTTTGCAGCCGTCTCTGTCTCCTCTTTCTCTCTCCAAGAAACGCAAACCGCCGCCGCCGTCGCTGATTCCCGACCGGCTAGGGTTTCGATTTTAGAGGATTCAGATCAAGAAGATTTGTAGATCGAGATCGCCATTCAACACTTCGTCATCTATTCGATCGATCGTGTGAATCCAAGAAGTTCCAGATCTGATTATTATCGATTCTTCTTCATCATTCTAATAAAGCCGCAAAGCCTAAAAGGAGAAGATCCAGGCCTACTGTTGCAGATCTGAAAAAGGAATTATTGTTTGTATTTATATACACCGTTTATTTCATTCTTGTAGGAGAAATTTCTCCGAATGTAGGAGCTTTCGTATCCGAGATTGTAGGAAGTGTTATCTTCCGAGAGTAGAACCATTGTGTGAATCGAGATTGTAGGAACATTGTTCCGAGGGTAGGATTGATTTCTCAATCCGAGATAGTGAAGTAGCCGAGTCTAGTATATTGCTAGATCGGTGAGGGAAAGTGCATGTACCCAAGGTTGGGGAACCACTATAAATCTTGTCTCGTCCGTGGTTGATTAGTAGATAGTTTTTGTGCATTGGTTAGAAATTTTTATTCCTCAAAAAGACGCTCATCTCACCTATTCACCCTCCTCTAGGTGATTTAGGTAGGCAACTGTAAACTTTCAGAAGGAGAAGGGTTTTGTGGCTGAAACCTGGAGTGAAACTGAAGATGAATCTTCATCCTCCAGCTCCAGTGAAGAAGAGGAAGAGGCAATGATCAAAGAAGTTTGCTTAATGGCCATTGATGCCTCTAGGAGCCATTCAGAAGAAGAAGACTCTGAAAATGAAGAAGCTTCTGAATCAGAAGCTGATCAGGTATTATCTTTTTATGATTACAATTCTGAATCATTTAAATCTGAATTCAAAACCATGTACATAGATTTAATAAACTCAGAAAAGGAAATTAAAACTCTTAGGGAAAAACTAGGAAATCTAGAAAATGTTAATTCTGAAAACAATAGATTAAAGGATGAATTAAGCTTAGCAAATAAACAAAATATATTGCTAAAAACTGAGTTATGTGAGGCTAGACATCTTAAGGAAACTCTCAATGGGAGAAGCCTCAAGCTGATAGACATCACAAGCACTATCAATGTCAGACTTAATGACAAGCTAGGCTTGGGTGCTTCATCAAGTTTGCCCCCCATCCTCAAGAAGAATATTCTGACAACCCCCATCAAGTTTGTTTCAGCAAAAGGAAAAGAAATAATAAATCATGTTGGGTACATTGGTTCAAATGTACCTGATTTGAGAAAGCCTCACCCAACTCAATGATATACATCAAAAATGTATTTGATGTGTTTTGAGTTTACTTGTGCAGGTTAAGTATTTACAGGAAAGAAGAAAAAGTTTCTAAGTCCATGTGTCGACACCTAGGAGCAAAGTGTCGACACTTAAGAAGACTTGTGTCGACACCCAGGCAAGCAGTGTCGACACTTGGAGTCATTGTGTCGACACCAGGGATGCAGAGTCGACACCAGACAGAAAGTGTCGACACAAGGAGCTGTGTCGACACTCAATGAAGAAAAGCCAGTTAAGCTGTGTCGACACTTAGCAGTTGTGTCGACACCCAGTGAAACTGTGTCTACATCAGAAAGTGTCGATACTTGGAGGCTGTGTCGACACTCAACAAAAGTCAGCAGAGACTAAGTATAAGTGTCGACACCCAGAGCAATGTGTCGACACACAGTAGAAGAGTCAACACTTGAAGAAAGTGTCGACACAAGGAAGAATGTGTCGACACTCAGCTGAAGACTCAACACTTGAAGAAAGTGTCGATACAAGGAGCTGTGTCGACACTTAGCAAAGTTCAAGAATATTCTAAGTACAAGTGTCGACACAAAGGAGATGTTTCGACACTCAGCAAAAGTCTCAACAGAAGAAGAATGTGTCGACACAAGGAGCTGTGTCGACACTCAGCGAGTATCAACACTGAAGACATGTGACGACACCAAGAAGCAGTGTCGACACTGACAAGTTCAACACATGAAGATGTGTCGACACAAAGGAGATGTGTCGACACTTACAAGAATTCAGCAATATACTGAAGTACAAGTACTTGTGTCGACACACATTATCAGTGTCGACACATGAAGAAGAAGCAGTGTCGAGATATAAAATCTACAGCACAAGGAGTTGTGTCGACACCTTGTAGGCTAGTGTCGACACTTAGTCAACTTGTGTCGACACTTGGTCTATAAGTGTCGACACTTAAAGACAGACAGTCTCGACACCTTCAGACAGTTACAGAATTTTCAAGAACTGACTGGATGACTTGACAGCTGCCATTCCAGTCGGTCTTCTGCACCTGTCAGAGTTGTCAGAAATCAGTTATGAACCGGATCAGCCGGTTACCATGAAGAAGGCCTATAAATAGGCTTACACTGTCTACAGAAATAGTGGTTCAGATTGATTAGAAGATCAACACATCAAGTAATACAAAGAAGATCTAACTATTAAGTGAAGATCTAAGTAGTTGGAGAGAGAGAGCTCCATCCAAGAAGTCAGCCGTTGGAACCAGGCTGAGGAGAAGGGTTCAGATTTATTCTGAATCTTAAGTAGCAGAGATCAAGGATCAACTGCAGAAGAGGTCAATCTTATTGAGTTCTACATTCAAGAAGCTTTGAAGAAAGTCAAGTCAGATTGATTTCAGCTGAGTTCTTCCAAGAACTCATCAAGAAACTCACAACTCTTCTCTCTTTTCTCTGAGTTGTTGAGTTACAATTTTTTTATTCATATTATCTTGTAGGATCCTTAGGTATCTGAGTCTTTGAAAGACTGTAATTATAAAGGCTGAGTGTAGGGCTTGAGTGCCTGAGTGTAGGAGATTTGAATCTCTGAGTGTAGGCCTATTGTGGCTGAGTGTAGGCCTTGGTGGCTGAGTGTAGGCCTTGGTGGCTGAGTGTAGGCTTTGAGAAGAAGCTGAGTTGTAGGGCCTTGGGCCTGAGCTGTAGGAACTGTTTTGGGGTTCTGAGATAGTGGAGGAGTTTGGCCGAATCTAGTACACTGCTAGATAGGCGAAGGGGGAAAGTGGATGTACCCAAACCTTGGGGAACCACTATAAAACTGTGTGTCTACTGTGTGCATGTGGAATTCTGTGATTGCTGATTGTGTGCTGTGATAAAGTAGATTTAATTCTGTGTTATAAGTTGAATTCTGCCTAAAAAGTCAAAAAGATTTAAGTCACATATTCACCCCCCCCCCCCCCCTCTAGGTGATTAGGTGCAATATCTTTCAAGTGGTATCAGAGGGAGGTTACTCAAAAAGTGGACATAACTGTCTGAGTAGATCCTGTTGGCAGATTCAGTCTAAGTCAAAGTACAGAATCAAGAAACTCAAGAATCATGGGTTCCACTGAGAATCATAAGGAATTGGGATCCATGAAGCTACCCATATGTAGAAAAGAGATCTTTGGTATCTGGAAGGAAAGGGTGAGACTGTTTATGGAAGCCTCAGACCCTAGGATTTATATCACAGTGAAAGAAGGGCCATATGTGCCCATGAAGGTTTCAGTCTTAGATGCAAATCAGAGAACACCTAAGGATTTCTCTGAAATGACAAAGGATGAAATTGTTCTAGCCACTATGGACAAAAGGGCTCAGAACATCATTGTGAGTGCTATAGATGATGCAACTTTTCAGAATTTGATACACTGTAAGACAGCTAAAGAGATGTGGTATACTCTTATTGTGTATATAGAGGGTTCTGAAGAAGTGAGGCAAGACAAAATCTTTGCTCAACCAAGAATATGAAAGTTTTAGACAAGGTAGAGCTGATAGCATAACTGAATGCTATAAGAAGTTCTACAGGATTGTGAATGAGCTTATGTCCTATGGAAGAGAGTTCAGTAATTATGAGCTCAATGATAAGTTTCTAAGGTCCTTAACAAAAGATTGGGACACCAAGATCTGTGCCATTAGGGAAATGGCAAAGTTGGCAGAAATTCCTCCACCAACACTATTTGGCAAACTGCTGTCCTATGAAATGCAGTTAATGGTGAGGAAAGAAGAGGAGAAATCAACAAGAAGTGAACATAAAGAAAGGACAGTGGCCTTCAAAACAGAAGCCCCCAGAAAGTACAGAGGTAAGTCACCAACTCCACCACCAAAAGTAGTTGAGACTGAGTCAGAAGATTCAAAAAGCAGAAAGTCTGAGAGCAGTGAAAGTGATGAGGACTTTGCTGCCTTCACAAGACATTTTTAGAAGTTCTTAAAGAAGAAATAGTGGAGTACAAGGCCTTCTACTTCACAGGGTAAAGAAGACTATTATCAGAATAAAAAGTCTTCAAAGAAAGACAGGAAAAAGACTAAGTCTAGCAAAGCAACTCTTTCAAAAATAGTATGTTATTGTTGTAATAGAAAAGGATATGTTATTGCAGACTGTCCAGAGAAAAGTAAGGAGTCTAGTGACAAGAAAAAGACTCAATACAAGGGCAAGAAGGAAAAGTCATTTGTTGCCAAGAAGGATAAGAGCCTGTCAGATATTTCTTCATCAAAAACTGAGTTAGATGCTGGGGCATATATATGACTGTTTGCTGAGGAAGAAGAAGAAGAGTTCATTCAGATCATGAACTCTATATATGAACAAGAGGACAGTCAGTGCCAAGGGCTAATGGCATTGACAGAAAGTGACAAAATCCTGGAGCAGCCAGGACCTAGTAAGGTACAACATTATTCTTTAAGTTCAATTTCTTGTGCTAGTACAGAATCAGATTCATCATCATCAAGTGATGAGAGTGTATCTGAGTCTGAAGAGGATATTCATCAGTTGATAGATGAATATAAAGTTCTGTTGCACACATTTAAGAAATGCAAATCCTTGGCCAAGAGTCAAGCTAAGGAGATCGCAAGTCTCAAAATGGCTGCAACTGATTATGAGAAGATGTTTGATCAAAAACTTAATTAGATAGCCAGACTGAAGCACATAACTGTGATTCAGATGGGGACTATAACATATAAGAATGATCAAATCAAGAGTCTGGAGATTAATCATCAGAAGGAGAAAGACTCGGTTGCTAGGTTTTCTAAACCTAAGTCAGTTCTACCCTTAATTGATGAATTTGTTCATCACAAAGGTAGAGCTGGACTGGGATTTACTAAACCAGCTAGGACTGTCAAGTCCAAGTCCAAGGGCAAAGCCCCAACTCTCAACAAGTCAGATGTAGATAAAACAGCTAAGACTGTACCTAAGTAAAGGTACAATAAGTTTGAGTGTTGGTGCTGTGCCAAGGTAGGCCAATTTGCCATGGACTATTGACACAATGCTAGTGCCAAAGTGAGTAGCAAACTGCCTGTTGGAAAACCTACAGGTAGCTTTGTAAGGAAGCAAACTAACCAGTACCAAGGACCCAAGAATTCTTTGGGTTCTAAGGTTCACTAATCTGTTTTGCAGGTGAGTCCAAGTGGTCATGCCCCAATATGGTACTTGGACAGTGGATGTTCCAGACATATGACTGGAACAAGGGGTTTACTAAAGGACTACACACCCATCAAGGATGGTCCAAAAGTCACCTTTGGTGGTTTTGAAAAAGGAATCATCAAGGATTTTGGTAACATATCTAACTCCTTTATTACAATTACTCAAGTGGCCTATGTTAAAGGTTTGAAACATAACCTTATTAGTATAAGTCAATTGAGTGATGTAGGGTATGACATCTCATTTGTGAAAGATGGTTGTCATATCAGGAGGTCAAATGATCAAGAGATCATTTTGACTAGTTATAGAAAAAGGAATGTCTATTGCTTAGACATTATGGTTGAGAATAATGGTTCTCCAGTGTGTCTTGTAGCTGATGAGACAGTCTCTCATTATGTCAAATGGCACAAGAGGCTAGCCCATCTAAACTACAAGACAATTGGTAAACTCTTTAGCAAAGAGTTAGTGAGGAATGGTCCTCAGGTTAAGTGTATTAAAGATGGTATTTGCTCAGCTTGTCAAAAGGGCAAGCAGACTAGATCCACCTTTAGAAGCATTGAAAACAAAGATGTTGTGAGGTGTTTATACCTCTTGCATATGGATCTCTTTGGTCTAATGCCAGTTCACAGCCTAGGTAGGAAGGTCTATACCTTTGTAGTTGTAGATGACTACTCAAGGTTTTCCTGGGTGTTCTTCCTTAGACAGAAATCTGAAACACCTAGTGTCTTCTATATCTTTGTCAAACAAATTCAGAATGAACTAGACAGTACAGTGGTCAAGATAAGAAGTGACCATGGTACTGAATTTCAGTCTGATAGCATGACAAAACTATGTGAAGAATTTGGGATATTTCAAGAGTTTTCTTCACCAAGGACACCTCAGCAAAATGGCATTGCTGAGAGGAAGAATAGAACCTTGATTGAGGCTGGTAGGACCCTATTAAGTGATACATCACTACCAGAATATTTCTGGGCTAAAGCAGTCAATACTGCATGCCATGTTATTAATAGTGCTACCATTACTAAAAGCCTCAACAAGACCCCCTATGAGGTTGTGAAAGGCAGGAAACCAAACCTATCCTACTTCAGGATCTTTGGTTGTAAGTGCATTATACTTAACAATGGAAAGTCTTACTTGACTAAGTTTGCTGCCAAGTCCCAAGAGGGGATCTTTGTTGGGTACAACAACAACAGTAAGACTTATAGAGTCTACAATTTGTCTACTCAAGTTGTAGAGGAATCTGTACATGTAGTATTTGATGAAACTAGACTTATTAACAATGAGTTGTCTAGTAGTGTATGCAGCTCCACAGGTTTAACAAAGAAGATGGACAAGCTCACTATAGAAGAATAACCTACTGCAAGGCAGCAAGTAGAAGATAGTGGCTGCTGTCTAGGGGGAGTACTACATGTACCTAATACAGATGAAGTTCAAGGAGTGCAGCAAGATGAAGAAACTGAAGAAGTTCAACCTGAAGTCAGGATGCCTCCAGCCAATAGGCATCTTAGAGATCATCCAGCAGAACAAATCATTGGTGATCCAAGACAAGGGGTACAAACAAGGAGCAGAAATCTGAATGCAATAATCTACTCCAGTTTTCTATCCCAAGTTGAACCAAAGAAGTTTGAAGAAGCCATCCTAGACCCTCATTGGATTGAGGCAATGCAAGAAGAGCTGAATCAGTTCAAGAGGTGCAAGGTCTGGGAACTTGTTCCTAAACCTAAAGACCACAACATAATTGGGACCAAGTGGATCTATAGGAACAAGATGGATGAAAATGGAGTCATCATTAAGAACAAAGCAAGATTGGTTGCTAAAGGATATAGGCAGGAAGCCATAAGAATGTTCCTGGCCTAAGCAAGAGGTACAAGGTATTGACTTTGATCAAACCTTTGCTCCAGTAGCCAGAGTGGAAGCCATAAGAATGTTCCTGGCCTATGCAACCTTTCAAGGATTTAAAGTTTACCAAATGGATGTCAAGTCAGCATTTCTGAATGGTAATCTTAAAGAGGAAGTCTATGTGGAACAGCCATCAGGTTTTATTGATTCAACTCTACCTAATCATGTCTATAGACTTAGGAAAGCATTGTATGGGTTAAAGCAAGCCCCTAGGGCTTGGTATGAAACTCTGTCTAGTTTCCTCATTGAGAATAAGTTCACAAGGGGGAAAATAGACAAGACTCTATTCCTTAGGGAATCCAGAGGAAAAGTTATACTAGTCCAAATATATGTAGATGACAAAATATTTGGGTCTACTGAAAGTAGTCTTTGCAAAAAGTTTGCAAAACTAATGCAAGGACAATTTGAGATGAGTAATATGGGAGAACTTAAGTTCTTCTTGGGTCTCCAAGTAAGACAGACTGAGAATGGTTTATCCATATGCCAGTCCAAGTTCACCCTAGAACTCGTAAGGAAGTATGGTATGGATTCATCCAGTACCATGAAGACTCCTATGGGGTCAAGTATGTCTCTTAGCAAGGATGATGCAGGGAAACCTGTAGATGAAACCTTGTATAGAGGGATAGTTGGCTCCCTATTATATTTGACTGCTAGTAGACCAGATATCATTTATGCTACATGTGTCTGTGCAAGGTATCAAGCATGCCCTAAGGAGTCTCAGTTGACAGCAGTCAAAAGGATATTGAGATATCTAAAGGGCACTCCTTATCTAGGCCTCTGGTACCCTAGGAATGGGGATTTTGAACTAACAGGTTATTCAGATGCAGACTTTGCAGGATGCAAAGAAGACAGCAAAAAACACAACTGGAACCTGTCAATTCCTAGGTGGAAGACTGATTTCATGGAGTAGCAAGAAGCAAACAAGTGTGGCTATCTCCACTGCAGAATCAGAATATGTGGCTGCAGGAAGTTGCTGTGCTCAACTTCTATGGATACAACATCAGCTTGAGGATTATGGATTTCAGGTAAGTAGAACTCCACTCTTTTGTGATTCTACAAGTGCTATATCAATTACACATAATCCTATTTCCCATAGTAGAACTAAACATATTGAAATAAAATATCATTTTCTTAGAGAGCATGTAGAGAAAGAAGATATTTTACTGGAATATGTTAAAACAGATAATCAACTAGCTGATATGTATACTAAGCCCCTAGAAGAAACTAAGTTCAATAGGTTTAAAATTGAACTAGGAATGATAAACTTAGAATAAGTTTATAGAAATGGCCAAGTAAAAAGGTGTCGACACACAGAGATATCTGTGTCGACACAGAAAAGTGGTGTCGACACTTCAGTGAAAAGGTGTCGACACATCTAGGAAATTGGTGTCGACACTTCAGAAAATTAGTGTCGATACATGGTAAGTAGGTGTCGACACATCCAAGGTGGTGTCGACACTTAGGCTTTACTCAGAATTATCTAAGTAAAGTCTCGACTAAATGTCGAGTTATGTGGTGTCGACACATAAACAAGTGTCGACACATATATCTGTTGACTAAACTTGTGTCGACACATATGTGTCGAGACATTATAAGTCAGTGTCGACACTTATCGACAGTGTCGACACAATTTAAGTTAGCTGACCCGCCTTTTCATCTTCAAACCTAGAAAGGTATAAATAGGATTTTGCCTTTGTCTGTCGACACGCTTTCAAAAGTTTCGAGACCAAACTTGTGTGTCGACACCTCTCTTCTCTCAGTTCAAATTCTTCAAACCCTAATGGCGCCAAAGCTCGAGGAGAACGTCACTGAAGGCTATGAACTGGTGCGAGACGCGTTTGGTGATGCAGACCCGGAGATCAAGACTGTGATAACCCTAGTCACAAACTCAGGGTTAGAATATCTTGTTTCAGAGCCAACTAAAATCTGGAAGAAAGAAGTCTTGGAATTTCTCAATGGAGCAACCCTAGACGACACTGGATTCAAGATCAAGTCTAGGGTTCATGGTGACAAGGTTAAGGTTTCACCAAAAAGTTTGAGGAAAGTCCTTCAGTTACCAAGAACTAAGGAAGAAGAAGAAGTTACTGCTTCCAGGACCAGAGATGCATTGGCATGGTGTGGTCTGGATTCTAAAATGAAAATTGGATTAGTGTTTAATAGAAAGGGAATGAACAACCAAGGAAAATTCCTTTCTGAAATTATTGGCAAGGTAATCTTAAGTAAGCCTGGAGGGCATGATAGGGTATCAGCCCATATGTTCAGTATTATGACAAGGATAATCTTCACTTTGAAAACAGATTGGTCTGTTATAGTCTTTGAAAAGATCAAGGAAAGTCTGAAGAAACCCAACTTGGGTAGGATCTTAAGTTTATACCTAGCTGGTAGCATACCAGAGGTTATGGGTCAAGCTGCTGGAAGTAAAATCAACCACATGAGGAAAATGGACTTGAGGATATTCTCTAGATGGGACAGGGTTTTGTCAAAGGAAATGCCAACCCCTGAGAAAATAACTCCTGAGAAAGTAACACCCCAGAAGAAGAAGAAGAAAACTGCTCCAGTGGCTCAGGTTTCCACTAGCAGCTCTGGTAGTGAAGAGCAAGTTGTCTTCACACCTGATGAGAATGAAGAAGGAAATGCTGATAAGTCTACAACTCAACAAGATACTGCAGAGAAGCAGGGGGAGCTACCACAAGCTAGCCCCTTACACCAAGATTCAGTCCAGGGGGAGTCAATAATAGTGGAAGAGCCAACACCACTGGAAAGTGAGCAAGCTACAAACATCATCCTTGAGGTAATCACTGAGCTTAATACTTTAGATTTCCTTAAAGTGGATATTGTTTTATCTGATCCATTAAGTAATGTTAATCAGCAAACTCAGCTGGATAGCCAACTCCCAGATGTTGTCATGAAAGACACATCTGTTGAAGTTCAAGTTGTATCTGATCCAGTGGTAGATGAGCCCAGAGTTTCTCCTGCCCATTCTCCACAAGAGTTTACTATGGAAGATCTCTTCCTCAATCTAGATCAAGCAGATCTTGAAAAGGACAATGCTGCTAATGAGGGGGAGAATGCTGCAATTGAGGGGGAGCAAGTGGTAATTCTGGAAGAACCTGCAAGGCAAGAGCCTGAGAAGCCCCAAGCTGTTGAGGAGCTACCTAAAGAGATGGTAGAAATTGCAAGCACCTCAGCTTCTGAAGATGAGGAAGCTGCAAGGGCAAAGAAAAAGAAATTTCAAGTATTCAAGAGAAGAAGCCAGAATTACAAAAAGGCTTTGCAAACTGTAGCACACCAGCCTATAGCACAGCCAACACCAACTGTTGATTATAGTGCTCTAATGGTTGCAATGCAGATTAATCTTGATGAGCACAGGAAAGTCATTGAAACTTATGTGGATGAGGGGAAGAAGTCTCTACAATTTGATCTAGCCCAAGATATAAAGTCAATAAGATTTGAAATGAATCTTAATAAGAAGGAGATGACAGACTGCTCCCACAAGGGAGGGAATGCAGTGGTGTACTTGGCTACACATCAGGAGAAGATAAAAGCTCAAGTGGATGAACTTGAAGTCAAGCAAGGCTATGTACTTGAAAATCAAATCAGAATGAATGACAACTTAACAGAATCTCACAATACCATTATCACTGAAATGCAGAACATAGCTGCTGGACTGACTCCTGCTCATGCTACTGCTAAAGCAGAATTTGACAAAGCATTCCAAGAGGAAATAACTGCTGTTAAGACTGCCATTTAAGACTCTCAGAAGATCATAACTGACAAACTCCAAAGGTTGAAACCTTACTTTAAAGATGGAGTCAACTATTTGGATGCCCAAATCAGATTTCAAAAGGATGATCTGAGGGATCACATGGTTAGAGAAGTCATAAAGGGGGAGAGAGTATTAATCAAAGTCAGCTCTGATCATGCTAAATGGATTTCTAATTCTATCAGTGCTACTCTTGGATATCCTCCTCTTTGTGATGATGATAATGTGGCAGAATCTGGGATTAATCCTGCATATCTAGGAGGGGAGCAACCTGAAGTGGCTCAAGTCATCTACCCTCCTCCAGATTTTGATATGATACATGTTGATATCCAGACAATGTATAGCCCACCTGAGGATAAGAAAAATGTTATCATAGAAAAGGTGGTTCAGCCAGTATCATAGGATATGCAATAAGCTCTGCAAAAAGAAGAAGAAACCATATTGTCTAAGAAGAGGTTCAGGGAGCAAGCTGAACAAAGACCTGACTTTGAGCAGTGGAGCCCCACTTCAAGAAACATAATCTTAACTGCATGGAAAGCTGCAAAAGATAACATTCAAGACAGAAATAAATGGTTTTCTGAATTGGAATGGAGAAAGCATGAGACAAGGCAAGAAGTCATAGTCCAATATAGAAGAAAAGCCAAGATGGGAATGCTACCTCCTACTGCTCAGGAGCCTAGCAAGTACTTTCCCAAGCCTTATCATTATTTTGAAAGGCAAAAGATTAAAGCAGAAGAGCTAAAAAAAGGATCTAAAAGGCAAGAAGCCTGCTGATGCTGAAGTTGCTGGAGCTCCTGTTCAAGCCAAAGTACAATCTAGAAAAGGGATAGTGATCAAAGATGCTGATCAAAAGTAGCATAGAAAGTTTCTTAAGTTTACTATGTAATCTTTTTGATGTAAAACATTCTGTAAACTTTAGAATTATGAATATGACAAAGTGTTAGAATAATGTGTTGTGTGATAAATTTGCTATGTGATGAATTTATTTCATAATTGTTCTGAGATAATGTCTATGTATACATGTTTGATTGATACATGTTTATGTTTGCCCTGATTTATAATCCTGCTTTACATCATTTTGTAATTTTATTATGAATGGTGTATGTAGAAAGTAGCGAATAAGAAAGAACAAACGGATAGACTTTTGAATAATTGAAATTTTATTATCCAAAAAAGATATCATTTACAAAGGTATGACCTCCCTTATATAGAATGGAGGAGATATGAGAGAGAGTAAACAAACAATGTGGGACTAAACATTTACAGTACTGAGCGGCTAGAAAGAAAGAAGACTGCACAAGCCGCGCGGTTAGACAGATGGGTTAACCGCTCGGCAACTCCAGCAGGATAGAACAGGCCGCAATGGGAGACCGATAGACTGCCCGGTCTCCAGGCTTTAGAGAGAGACCGCCAGACCGCTCAGTCAACAAACCGCTGGACAAGACCGCAAGGCCGCACGGTCTAATACTTCAACACTCCCCCTCAAGCTGGAGCATAGATATCAATCATGCCCAGCTTGTCACAAATGTGGAAGAAGAAAGTAGAAACCGGCTTGGTGAAGATATCTGTCAATTCCTTGTCAGAGGTGACAAATGGAGTACAAATCTGTTTCTTCAAAATCTCTTCCCGAATGAAGTGACAGTCAACCTATATATGCTTTGTTCTCTCATGGAAGACCAGATTTCTGGATATGTATATAGCGGCGTTGTTGTCACAGAATATAGGGAGAGGACAGTCATATACCTCGCCCAGGTCAAGCATGAGAGCCCGCAACCACTTTAACTCACACGTGGTTGACGCCATACTCCGGTATTCGGCTTCTGCACTGGATCTAGAGACAACGGACTGTTTCTTGCTCTTCCAACTCACAAGATTACCTCCAACAAAGGTACAAAAACCTGATGTGGATTTACGATCGCCTTTGTCATCCGCATAACTCGAATCTGAGTAGGCCTCAACCCTCAGATGACAATTCTTCTGAAAGAGTAACTCTTTGCCTGGTGCTGCTTTGATATACTCTAAAATCCTCAGGGCGGACTGAAGATGGCACTCCCTGGGAGCTTGCATAAACTGACTGACCTTGCCTACAGCATAGGCGATGTCGGGTCTAGTCACCGTGAGATAGATGAGTTTGCCTACCAAATGTCTGTACCTTGTGACATCAGATAGAAGAGGCGAGTCATCCGTCCACGTTTTGTCTTCTCCAATAGCCATGGGAAACCGAGCCGGTTTGGCACCTGTTAAGCCTGCTTCTTGTAGAAGATCAAGGGCATACTTCCGTTGGGAGAGAACCAACGAGTCAAGTTTCCGAGAGATTTCTATCCCCAAAAAGTATTTCGGGGAGCCCATATCCTTCGTGACCAAGTGCTGACGGAGGTGCTTCTTCGTCAAGTCCACCCCATCTCGGTCATCGCCAGTAAGAAGAATATCATCCACATATACTGCCAAAACCACCAGTCCCGAGGCCGTTTTGCGAATGACTAAGGAGTGATCGGCCGAACTCCTTCTAAAGCCGATGGTAGCCACAATACCACTGAATTTGTCGAACCATGCCCGAGGGCTCTGCTTTAGGCCATAAATGGCCTTCTTCAAATGACATACGCGTGTCTCCCCATGAGCAACATACCCAGGAGGTTGCTACATATAGACGTCCTCTTGAAGATCGCCATAGAGAAAGGCATTCTTCACATCAAGCTGAGAAATAGCTCAATCCCGGTTAACGGCTACAGAAAGGAGAACCCGGATGGTGCTGAGGCGAGCAACCGGAGAAAAGGTATCAAAGTAATCAATGTCGTAAGTCTGAGTGAATCCCTTGGCCACCAGCCGGGCTTTGTAGCGATCCACAGTGCCGTCGGGGCGAAATTTCACAACGAAGACCCAGCGACAGCCAGCCACATCAGTGCCCACGGGACGAGGAATAAGGGTGCAGGTACCCCGTTCAGTAAGAGTAGCCATCTCCTCATCCATGGCAGACTTCCAATGAGGGAGAGCAAGAGCCTCCTGGTAGGTGCGGGGAGTAGAAGTGGCAGAGATAGCTAAGGCAAAACACCTGCGAGAAGGAGAAAGCCGATCATAGGAAACAACTGCCGCAAGCGGGTGTTGAGTACACGCCTGCACCCCTTTGCGAAGAGCAATGGGAAGATCCAGGTCGACGGGAGCGTCAGCGACCGGAGCGTCCGTGGCGGAGAAGGCTGGCCCGGGACTAGAGAGAGACGGCGGCGGAGAGGAGGGTGGAGGGGTGGGTGGGGAGACGGACTGGGAAGGAGTCGGTGGAGGAGGATACGGAGGTGGGAAAACGTCGAGAGGCGTGGAAGGAACGGAGATATCAGAAGGAAGAGAAGAGGTAGGAGAGAAATAGGAAGCATTCTCGAAAAAAGTCACATCTGCGGAGACAAACTGCTTGCGGAGAAGAGGGTCAAAGCAGCAATAGCCTTTTTGAGTGGTAGAGTACCCCAAAAAGACACACTTGGTGGAACGGGGGGAAAGCTTGTCGCGGGTAGCGGAGGGAGCGTGAACAAAGGCCGTACAGCCAAAGACACGGAGAGGGAGAGGAAAATGTTCCTTGTGGGGGTAGAGAATGGAGAAGGGGGTCTGGCCGTGGAGAACCGTGGAGGGAAGGCGATTGATGAGATATCAGGCGAGGAGCACAGCGTAGCCCCAGTAGGAGAGAGGGACGTACATCTGCGTCATGAGAGTACGAGCAACATCAAGCAGGTGACGGTTTTTACGCTCCGCCACCCCATTCTGCTGGGAGGTGTAAACACAAGTCGTTTGATGAAGTAGGCCATGTTGGTGAAAGAAAGAGGAGAACTCATGATTCAGATATTCCTTGGCATTATCAGAACGTAAAACTTTAATAAAAATAGCAAATTGAGTCTGAATCATAAAGTAAAATGATTGCCAAACAGAAAAGAGTTCAGAGCGATCTTTTAACAGATACACTCAGGTACAGCGTGAAAAATCATCTATAAAAGTGACAAAATAGGAACTGCCCCGACCAACAGTGAGGGTAGGAGCAGGACCCCATACATCAGAATGAATAAGATCAAACGGGCGAGAGGAGCCACGACCTTGCTTCGGTGGGAAGGATGAGCGATGATGTTTGCCAAGCTGACACGCATCACAGTTGAGCGAAGAACTGGTAGGAGGTAAGTGGGGCAGAAGCTGTCGAAGAATCCAAGGAGGAGGATGTTCAAGGCGAAGATGCCATTAAAGGAGATCTGTGGAGGAGGAGTAGGCGGACAGAGCGGAAACATCGTCGAGGAAGTAGAGACCGCCGCTCTCAGTCCCAGTAGCAATCGTCCGCTGGGTCCTCGGGTCCTGAAAAGAACAAGTAGTGGGAGTGAATAAGACGGAGCACTGAAGTTGCCGGCATAAAGTAGTAACGGATAACAAATTGTACGGGAACTTCGGGACATAGAGGGTGTCCTCCAAGCAAAGCGATGGGGTGAGTTGAACCATGCCCGTCCCATGAACCGGGGACGGTGAACCATCCGCCACACGAACCGGGGGTAAGCGGTCATGTGTCTCAAGATGGGAGAAGCAATGAGGGTTGCCCGCGATGATTTGTAGCACCGGAGTCAATCAGTCATTTATCTTGGGTAACGACGTGAGCACTACCTGACGTCGTGGCCACAGAGGCAGACGACCGAGAAGAGGCGGAGGCCGAAGAAGGAGCATCACCAGAAGGGCGAAGATGAGGATGTTTCTGCCAGCAGCGGTCAACAGAATGGCTGGTACGACCACAGTGAGAGCAGAGGAACCGGGATGAACCCCGTCAGCCGGAGTGGCCGCGGCTACTAAGTCCCCCCCTCTGAGCTTGGTGAGCAAAGGAGTCCTGGGAAGGCGGGGAGGCCAACAGAGGCCGCTGGAGCAGCGAAGTAACAGCGGCAATGCGAGCCGCAGTGGCATCCAAAGTGGTAGATTCCGCCTCACCCAAGATCTGCTGGCGGATCATATCATAAGAATCGGGAAGACGAAGAAGATAACAAACAACCAGGAGTTCCTGGAAGTGTTTGTGTTGTTCGGCCAAGTCCGCGGAGAAGGGGAGATTCTGGAGGATTTCAGCACCAAGAGCCTGAACCTGCTGATAAGCCGCATCAGAAGACATGGAAGGGCGGGCAAAGAGGTCCGCATAGAGAGTATAAATGCGGGACGTCTGGCCCCCCTTTGAATAGAGAGCAGCGAGGTGAAGCCAGGCGGCCTTGACCGTCTCATCATGGCGAATGACGGGAAGGCACTCATCAGAAAGGCTGTTGGCCAGCCAGGTGCGGACAAGAGCATCACTCGCATCCCAGTCATCAAACTCAGGAGAGGTACGAGGAGGAGGGTCATCGGTGAGGTGATGACGCTTGCATTGAGAGCGAAGGAGAAAAGTGAAAGAAACGCTCCAATCGGGATAGTTGGAGCCAACAAGCTTAGAAAGGATGCCAAGGTTGCCCGAAGGAGGAGTTGGAGAAGGAGCTGCAGGAGTAGTGGTGAGACCGGAAGTAGTCATAGAACACAGCAAGAAACCGCAGCGGATAAAAAAGGAAGAAGCCGCGCGAACACAAGCGGCTAGAAGGCAGTCAAAGACACAGCGGGGAAGAGGTCGCGCGGACTGAAAAGGCCGAGCGAACAGAAGAGAGGAGGAGGCAAGAAATAGGTCGGGCAACAGAAGCAGCGACTACAACAAGTCGCAGGCCGGGCGAACAGAAACAGGCCGCAACGACTAGGTAGTCGGAGAGGCAAGAAACAGGTCGCGGCGACAACGGAACAGGTCGCGGCGACGAATAGCAGCAGGAGAAGAGAACCAAGAAGAAGCAAGCCGCGCGAACAGGGCAGCGGACAGAAGAGAAGGCAAGCCGCGAGACAAGTCGCGGAAAGCGGAAAACAAGCCGCGAGAAGCAAAGAGCGCACAGAATCAGGAGGAAACGACCGTGTGCTCTGATACCATGTAGAAAGTAGCGAATAAGAAAGAACAAACGGATAGACTTTTGAATAATTGAAATTTTATTATCCAAAAAAGATATCATTTACAAAGGTATGACCTCCCTTATATAGAATGGAGGAGATATGAGAGAGAGTAAACAAACAATGTGGGACTAAACATTTACAGTACTGAGCGGCTAGAAAGAAAGGAGACCGCACAAGCCGCGTGGTTAGACAGATGGGTTAACCGCTCGGCAACTCCAGCAGGATAGAACAGGCCGTAATGGGAGACCGATAGACCGCCCGGTCTCCAGGCTTTAGAGAGAGACCGCCAGACCGCTCGGTCAACAAACCGCTGGACAAGACCGCAAGGCCGCCCGGTTTAATACTTCAACAGTGTATATCATTGACTAAGGGTTATGACTTCTCCAAAAATGGGGAGATTGTTGGGTACATTGGTTCAAATGTACCTGATTTGAGGAAGCCTCACCCAACTCAATGAAATACATCAAAAATGTATTTGATGTGTTTTGAGTTTACTTGTGCAGGTTAAGTATTTACAGGAAAGAAGAAAAAGTTTCTAAGTCCATATGTCGACACCCAGGAGCAAAGTGTCGACACTTAAGAAGACTTGTGTCGACACCCAGGCAAGCAGTGTCGACACTTGGAGTCATTGTGTCGACACCAGGGATGCAGAGTCGACACCAGACAGAAAGTGTCGACGCAAGGAGCTGTGTCGACACTCAATGAAGAAAAGCCAGTGAAGCTGTGTCGACACTTAGCAGTTGTGTCGACACCCAGTGAAACTGTGTCTACATCAGAAAGTGTCGACACTTGGAGGCTGTGTCGACACTCAGCAGAAGGCAGCAGAGACTAAGTATAAGTGTCGACACCCAGAGCAATATATCGACACACAGCAGAAGAGTCAACACTTGAAGAAAGTGTCGACACAAGGAAGAATGTGTCGACACTCAGCTGAAGACTCAACACTTGAAGAAAGTGTCGACACAAGGAGCTGTGTCGACACTTAGCAAAGTTCAAGAATATTCTAAGTATAAGTGTCGACACAAAGGAGATGTGTCGACACTGAGCAAAAGTCTCAACAGAAGAAGAATGTGTCGACACAAGGAGCTGTGTCGACACTCAGCAAGTATCAACACTAAAGACATGTGTCGACACCAAGAAGCAGTGTCGACACTGACAAGTTCAACACATGAAGATGTGTCGACACAAAGAAGATGTGTCGACACTTACACGAATTCAGCAATATACTGAAGTACAAGTACTTGTGTCGACACACATTATCAGTGTCGACACATGAAGAAGAAGCAGTGTCGAGATATAAAATCTACAACACAAGGAGTTGTGTCGACACCTTGTATGCTAGTGTCGACACTTAGCCAACTTATGTCGACACTTGGTCTATAAGTGTCGACACTTAAAGACAGACAGTCTCGACACCTTCAGACAGTTACAGAATTTTCAAGAACTGACTGGATGACTTGACAGCTGCCATTCCAGCCGGTCTTCTGCACCTATCAGAGTTGTTAGAAATCAGTTATGAACCGGACCAGCCGGTTACCATGAAGAAGGCCTATAAATAGGCTTACACTGTCTACAGAAACAGTGGTTCAGATTGATTAGAAGATCAACACATCAAGTAATACAAAGAAGATCTAGCTATCAAGTGAAGATCTAAGTAGTTGGAGAGAGAGAGCTCCATCCAAGAAGTCAGCCGTTGGAACCAGGCTGAGGAGAAGGGTTCAGATTTATTCTGAATCTTAAGTAGCAGAGATCAAGGATCAACTGCAGAAGAGGTCAATCTTATTGAGTTCTACATTCAAGAAGCTTTGAAGAAAGTCAAGTCAGATTGATTTCAGCTGAGTTCTTCCAAGAACTCATCAAGAAACTCACAACTCTTCTCTCTTTTCTCTGAGTTGTTGAGTTACAATTTTTTTATTCATATTATCTTGTAGGATCCTTAGGTATCTGAGTCTTTGTAAGACTGTAATTATAAAGGCTGAGTGTAGGGCTTGAGTGCCTGAGTGTAGGAGATTTGAATCTCTGAGTGTAGGCCTATTGTGGCTGAGTGTAGGCCTTGGTGGCTGAGTGTAGGCTTTGAGAAGAAGCTGAGTTGTAGGGCCTTGGGCCTGAGCTGTAGGAACCTATTTTGGGGTTCTGAGATAGTGGAGGAGTTTGGCCGAATCTAGTACACTGCTAGATAGGAAAAGGGGGAAAGTGGATGTACCCAAACCTTGGGGAACCACTATAAAACTGTGTGTCTACTGTATGCATGTGGAATTCTATGATTGCTGATTGTGTGCTATGATAAAGTAGATTTAATTCTGTGTTATAAGTTGAATTCTGCCTAAAAAGTCAAAAAGATTTAAGTCACCTATTCACCCCCCCCCCCCCTCTAGGTGATTAGGTACAATATCTTTCAAATTATAAACAAACAATAGCAAATATTCCCAAATCAATAGGTTAGAATAACAAAAACCAGAAAACCATAAGTAAAAACATGGTTCAGCAGATTTCGTCGAACGTAGATCGACGAAATGTGGCCAGTTCGTCGAACCCAACTCGACGAACGCTGAACGAAAACTTTAGCTATAATCATTCGTCTAACTGCGATCGACGAACTCTGTATGGTTCGTCGAGCAGAGGTCGACGATCGTGGGGCACAGAAAATGAATATGTTCATTCTCTGGGCAGAGATCGACGATCTCATCCCAATTCGTCGAACTCTGGTCGACGAACTCATATCAATTCGTCGAACCCAGAAAGACTTAGCAAAACTTATAACTATAACAACAACTCAAATAAACCTAGGAAACCATTTAATCTTGTAGCTGACTGGGTAATACTACCTAGAAGATATTACCCTATAGGGTATAAATCTCAACCAGAGTTATCTGTTATATCTAGTTTCTCTTACCAGCAAAACAAAGGACCCAAGGTAACCTGGGTCAAGAACATTTAATTATTTTCATTGCAGGTGAAGAACTGTTCAGGAGTGAATCAACCATGGTACATGGACCGTGGTTGCTCCAAACACATGACTAGCAGCAAGGATAATTTAATCAATTATAAGTCCAAGCTGGGGCCAAAGGTAATATTTGGAGATTCAAAATGTGGCCAGTCTGAAGGCTATGGAGAAGTGAAGATTGGAGCTGTCACATTCAAGAAAGTGACCTATGTAAGAGGACTAAAACATAACCTCATCTCCATAAGCCAGTTATGTGATGAAGGTTATCAGGTACAATTCAACCCAACAGCTTGCATTTTTTCTAATAAGGAAAACCAAACTATTTTAATTGGAAATAGAAAAGACAACATCTATTTAGTTAATTTTTATTCTGCCAATACCGACATCTGCCTACTTAATATTGTTTAGTAATCAGAATGAACTTTGGCATAAAAGGCTAGGTCATGTAAATTTGAAAAATATTGCTAGGCTATCAAAAGACAACCTTGTTAGAGGTTTACCTTCTGCTCCCTACAAGAAGGAAGGCCTCTACAGGGCTTGTCAACTAGGCAAGCAAACTAAATCTAGTTTTTAATCTGTTAATAAAAGTGATTCACCTAGGATTTTGTATCTGCTACACGTGGATCTCTTTGGACCCATTGCTGTACAAAGCCTAGGAGGGAAATCCTACACTTAGTTATTGTTGATGACTTCTCAAGTTTCACTTGGGTGTCCTTTCTGAGATCTAAGTCAGATACCTTTAAGGTTCTTACAGATTTTTTCAGGACCATACAGATTGAGCACTCTACTCATGTTGCATTGATCAGAAGTGATCATGGCACAGAGTTTGAGTCTTTTCTTATGCATGAGTTCTATGAGAAGGAAGGTATCAGACAATGTTTCTCAGCTCCTAGATCTCCCCAACAAAATGAGGTAGCTGAAAGGAAAAATAGGACACTAATTAAAGCTGTAGGTACATTACTTGCAGATGCTTACATGCCCCTAACCTTTTGGGCAGAGGCTGTAAACACTGCAAATTATGTCCTGAACAGAAGCCTGATACACAAACTAAAGAATAGAACTCCCTATGAATTACTTAAAGGGAAGCAACCTAAAATCAACTATTTTAAAGTATTTGGATGTGTATGCTATATACATAATAATAACAATAAATACATTATAAAGTTTGAAGCTAATGCTGAAGTGGGAATCTTTCTAGGATATTCCCAAATAAGAAAGGCTTATAGGGTATTCAACAACTATCATCCCTCCATCTGCTCCTCCTCAAACATCTTCTGCCATACCATCTGCAAATCCACTTTTGGATCCCTCCATCATATCAAATATCATTTCCCTCATTTCCCCTCTACTCAAAAATCTCATAGCAGAGGCCATCTCCCCTCTTGCTGTTTTCATATCCTCACTATCTGCTCAATTCCCTGCCCTCACTGCTGCCCCTCTTCAGTTAGGGGCCTGGCTCCAGTTATTACTGAAACCAGGCAGGGGAAGATAATACTTGATGAATAAACTCTAGTAGTTCAAGTAGTTCAAGCAGTTCCAGCTGTTCAAGAAGCAACAGTAACAACAACAGCAGATGAAGCAGAAGCAGTAGCTGAAGCAGATGCTGAATTATTTGATTTTATTAATTTTATTGATTCTAACATGGATCTGGATGATATAGAAGAAGCAGATCCCTCTGAATATACAGGTTCAATAGACACAATTGGGGAATATATTATAACCCCCACAATAGATATAAAAGGTCTACTAAATTCAGTTCATACAACTATTCTAAAAAGGAGCTCACTTCCTAACTGCAATACTAAGCCATCTTTGGCTATAAATAGTTACTCTACACCAATAAGTCTAAAAGTTGCCAAGCAACTCAGAGATAGTTTTGCTGCTCCAGAACCTATAGTCATTCTATCCCCTCCAGAAATTATTCCTGCTCCAATTTTTATAATGCATGACTCTCCTATGCCAGATCTTGATGCTTTGATCTTGCCTGATATTGAAGAAGAGAATAAGGCAGTTGCTGAAAGTACTGTCACAGCTAGTTCTCCAGCTGCTCTTGAAGTTTCTTCTCCAGCTCCATCTAAGGCTGAAAAGCCCACTATTTACGCTGAAGCTCTGAAAGCTTTGAATGCTTTATATGATAATCCTCAAAAATCTGACGATGATGATGATAATGATGAGGATGAGGATTCTGATGGTGAACCAAAAAAAAGCAAGTATCTAAGAAAAGGAAAGCTCCTCCACCTCCTCCTCCAAAGCCAAGCTCCATGAATGATACCCCATACTACATACTCTAGAAGATTACTCCCTACAAGGACATGCCAGCTTGGATGTGGATGTCAAAGAATCAACAAAAGGAAAGAAAGAAGAGCAGAAGATACTCACCCCTCCAACTCAGAGATATAGGAAAGATCCACCTCCACCTCCTCCTATAGCTGCTGGTGCTTCGGGAACTTCCTCTCAAAGATCTTCCCAATTTCAGACATATCAGAGACATCAAGGGAGATCTTCTTCTTCTAGAAGCAGCCAACAAAGATATTACTCCTCAAGCAAGCAGCACCAACCCCAGTAGCAGCATCAACCATAACAACAACAACAATTACCTGAAAGTCAAAAGACTGAAAGCTCTAAAAGACCTGCTTCTCCACCTGTTTCTTTTGAAGATCCTGAAACAACAACAACTGCTAGGATGTCCAGGTTCCAAGAACTGGTTGGCCTTTCAATGATTAACAAAGCCAAAGCTGAAGGCAAGGATCCATCAGAGTACACTACAATGTCCAAATACAGGAAGGAAGAGCTTAAAAGGTTTGAAAAAGCTAACAAATTTTTTAATGTTGATGATTATATGAAGCTGTATCCAGAAACAGTAGTCCCCAGGGCCACATCTCTAAAAATCATTGGGGCTGCTGAAATGACAATGACTATGGCCCAAGCTGCAAATCCCAACAGAGAAATCAGGTTTACTCAACCTGGTGACAAGGATAAAGAGGAGATGCATAAGGAACTGAAGAAGAAGAAATAAGACTTGAATTATCTTTCTTCTTTCTGAATTAGTTTAAAAACTGCTGATTCAATTCATGATTCAAAGCTTATTGTATATATATATCTGCTGCATGTGTTAATTTTTCCTGCCAGATATATGTTTTTTTCCTGCTTTGTAAAATTTTGATTTCACTGAGTCTGTAATTAGTGACCTCACCCAAATAGAGGGAGATTGTTGGATCCCTAGTTGGATTTGGGCTAGGTTCATTAAGTTAGGATCATGTGACCCAACATGTATAGCCAGGATCATGTGACCCAACATGTATAGCTAGTGTTGATTCTATGCCAAGTCCTTAGAATCAACACTACATGGACCAGCCATCAAGAGACAACAAGAGACTCAAGACTTAGACAATTTTTGAAGACTCATGAAAATGAGTTCGACGTTCGTCGAACTCAGGTCGACGATCGGCGTGCTCAGCTCGACGATGTCAGAGAAAATTCTCCGAGCTGAGCTCGACGAACTTGATTCTCAGGTCGACGATCTTTGGACTCTACCTTCAACATTCCAAGTCCAATTCTTCTCTAGACTCAGGTCGACGAACTTGGTTATCTGCTCGACGAAATCTTGGACACTACTTCAGCAATCTAAAGTCCTGAAAACTCAAAATATTCTAAGTACAGACTAAACTCTAGTCGACGAAGTCAGAATCTCAGCTCGACGATCTTGATGCACAGAATTAACAAAAGTCTGAAGAATGCAGTTCTGTTCCGCGGTCGACGATCTTGGATCTCAGCTCGACAAACAGCTATTATCAGATCGACGAACACAACTTCTCAGCTCGACGAACTGTGGACTCGGCTCGACGATTTCTGTTCTATGTTCAATGATTCCAGACTTAGTCATTTACAACCTTCTGTCCCCACTCTAATACATTAATTCATGAGTAATTAAATGCTAAAATATTCTCTGAATATTACCGTTAGACGGAGCATTGATTATGGTCTTCATCAGGATTATTGCTTGCTGTTTTTCCATGGGACAGTTGGGGAAATATATCAATGCAGTTTATTCTCAAGGCCGTCAGCATTAATTGCAGAGGAATTCAAATTTCGAAAGAGAATTTTTGACAGTAAATATAAAAGGGATTTTCTCTCTTTTCCTGAATAAGAAGTTAGTCAATCAGACAGTAGTACAATTAGTCTGAATCAAGGATTTTTCTCTGCTCTCTCTCTCGACAGAACTCTGATACAGAAAATAAGTCCTAGACCAGAAGAACATCAGTTATCTGAAGAAGAAGAACATACAATCAAAATCAATAGTCTTCATTCTTCAACTCTCCAGGACACTTCAAAGGACAACAACAAATCCATCTGTCAAGAAGTTCCTGAAGACCTTTCTGGTCAAGGCTAAAAGACTGAAGGCCTATCACCATAAAGCAAAGCTCCAGCTTTCCTAAACCATTCTACATCTCAAGGGGAGCTAGTTGCTAACATCATATCCACTCAAGTCTTCTAAGTTGTATACTGTGAAAGAGAAGACAAAATCATCTCTCATCCCCCCACTGTATAAAGGGTTCTTTAACTCCCTTCAAAAGTTATTCTTGGTTGCAAGTCACCTGACCAAAAGACTTGAGGATTGGTTTTTGAGCACCGGATCAAAAGCTCATTGGTGTCAGGCACCTGATCAAAAATCTGAGTGGATTCCTATCAGGGTGGTAGAAGAGTGGATGTACCCAGGTTGGGGAACCACTATAAATTCTTGTGTTGTCTGGATGCCCTTTTCTTTTTATTCTAGTTGTGGCTGTGATTATTAGGACTGCTTAGTTTATGCTTTATTAGTTTTTATTCTGCACTTTTTATTTACAGTAAAAGCTATAAAGTTTTTGCAAAGATACTCTATTCACCCCCCCCCCCCTCTAGAGTATTTCAGATCTAACCCTCACTTTCACGCTAGATGCTCGACCCCCCCCCCCCCCACTTCCACCCAAACTTCAACCTTGGGCGAGGGGCGGTGGACGCTTATGGTCGGTCGCTTGTAACTTGGTCGGAAGACGACCATTTGGTGATGTTGAGCACCAACCTCCCCTCCTGGTCGACGGACTGGGAGGACAAGGGGGAGGCCTTCGCCGTCCTTCATGCTCTCTACGGGCGGGATGACGCCGAGTCCATGCTGGAGCTTAGCCCGGAGGAAGTCGCCCAGCAAACCTCCTGCTCGCTCGCCCAGGCTGTCGAGCTAGGTCATTACTCGACAAGGAAGCTGTTGGAGACGACCGAGGCCTTGAAGGTCGTCACCAAGAAGGCCATCGATCTCGGTATGCAGTCGGTCTGCTGGAGAGACTATGAGGTAAGTCGCTTCCCGCGCGTGACGTTGATGGCATTTGACTTGGATTTATTTTCCTGACTCTGCTCTTTATCGCAGGCTGCCGAGATTGAGGCCGCTAAAAAGCTTTCCGAGTGTGAGGCGAAACTCGCCAACTTGCTGGTGGAGTAGGAGGCGGCCCAGATTCGCGCTGCCGAGATGGAAACTCGCCTGGCGGCGCTCGAAGGACGCGCGAGTTCTTCAGCTCCTTTGCCAGATGTGCCGCGGCCGGAGGACGACCCACATTGGGCGATTAAAAGATCTCGCGTCCTTTGGAAGGAGAGGTCGTCGGTCCTCCATGAGATAGCTCGAGCAGAGGGGAACATCATGCTCACGCGGCTGAGGATCAGCTCAACTCGTCGAGTGGGAGATGCAGCTCACTATCGACGAGCTCATCCCTGAACTGCTCGCCGAGGAATCATCCTCGCCCGATCGCCTCCCTTCTTCGACATCGGGCTCTAGCAGCAGTGACAGCAGTAGCAGCAGTGGCAGCGATGAGAGCACGGATGGGGAGGAGAGTGATGAAGGCAGCGAGGAAGAGGATGATGCTGATATTGGAGATGATGAATATCTGCCCGATACTGGCGACGATGAGTCCTAGTTGCTCGCCGATTTTTGTCATGCTCGCTTGTAACAGTGTTAACCAATTTTCGTAACTTGTAAATTTTTGATATACATATTTATACAAGCTTAAGTTACCGCATTCTTTGTTATTCCTTACTCGTATATTTGTTGGTTGATGATGCTCGCTAGACTCATAGGCTCAGGGAGGATGAGTGCTTGTGACGTTTTACCCGCGCGTTGACATCGGTCATAGTCGCGCAATTATTACTCGCTCGGCCATAGTCGTGCCTGTAATTCGCATCCTGATGCTCGCCTGTGTCCGCGCGTATACTTGTCATAGCCTACTCGCACGCTTGCCAAGACATACTCGCATACTCGCCAAGACATACTCACACTTGCATAATTGTTTATCTTGTCGGAGCTAAACCCGACTGGCTTGAAGACCAGAGCTGACACCCATCAGGAGCCGAGCTCAGTTGGTGGCAGGAAGTAGTCGACACCCAGAAGGAACCAAGCTCAACTGGGGGGTGGGAATCAGTCGACACCCAGCAGGAGCCAAGCTCAACTGGGGTGAGAATCAGTCGACACCTAGCAGGAGCCAAGCTCAACTGGGGGTGGGAATCAGTCGACACCCAGTAGGAGCCAAGCTCAACTGGGGGTGGGAATCAATCGACGCGGGGAGGCAAGTAGTCGGTCTATATGAGAGAAACTCGTATAGAGTTCACAGACTACGACATCACTCCATCGAGGAACTTGGTCTCACTCGAGTTGGTCCTTGACCAATATGCAGGAGAGGAGCTCGTGCAGGGACTTGGACTTACGATGACACTGCCACTCGAGGACTTTAAACATTGTTGCAGTCGGCAGCTCTCAGGAGCCTTGCTCAACTAGAGTGGTGTAAGTTGACTCGGAGAGGCAAGTAGTCGGTCGGTAGGAGAGGAGCTCGTACAGACTTCACGGACTACGACATCACTCCAGCGAGGAACTCGATCTCATTTGAGGAGGTGCTTGGCCAATATGCAGGAGCTCATGAAGGGACTTGGAATTACAATGACACTGCCACTCGAGGACTTTAAACATTGTTGGAGTCGACAGCTCTCAGGAGCCTTGCTCAACTAGAGTGGTGTAAGTCGACTTGGGGAGGCAAATAGTCGGTCTGCAGGAGATGAGCTCGTATAGAGTTCACGGACTATGGTATCACTCCATCGAGGAACTTGGTCTCACTCGAGGAGGTCCTTGGCCAATATGCATGAGAGGAGTTCGTGCAGGGACTTGGACTTACGATGACACTGCCACTCGAGGACTTTAAACATTGTTGGAGCAGTTTTTCCCTGCTGCTTAATAGATTGCCAATGAATCAAATGCATCAATATCTTTGAGGACGAAAAAATTATAAAGAGAACGATGATCCAGCCGCCGTCGAGTTGGGAGGTTGGCGTCCAACCTTGTTCCTGATAGTTCCCCCAATCGGAGGAGAGATGCCATCGGGGGTAGCTAGGACGACATGTAAGGGGGGAGCTGATCTCGGCCGTCAATGCAGGGGTTCGGTATTACAAGGATGCTTACATCCCGAGGCATCGTCCCATCGTCCGCCCTGGGCTATCTAGGAGAAACAGGTCGAAGGCTCGCTTCCCAATCCAACCGTGGAGATCATTTTCAGCTTTGCCACCTGCCTATGAGCGCAAGTGTATGAGCGAGGGGTAATGTTCTTCCGAGGGTCCTCCGGGACGCACTCGTGACTAACATATGCCCTTTGGTTGGTTATCCTGCCTTTGAAAGTAATAGAAGGGTTGTTGCCCAAATGAGAGTTTGGCAAGGTCGATCCTTCCTCGAATCCGAGAGATTGGAGTCCAAACCTGTTCCTGATAGTTCCTCCAGTCGGAGGAGAGATGCACTCGGGGGTACCTAGGCTGGCATACAAGGGGGAGTTGATCTCGACCGTCAATGCAGAGGCTCGATCTTACAAGAGCGCTTCCGGAGGCATCGTCCCATCATCCGCACTGGGCTATCTAGGAGGAACGGATTGACAGCCGGTTTCTCGGATCGAGCTCGGAGCTGAACCCTAAGGCCTCAGAAATCTTGAGATGAAATAGCACGAAGAGAAATCATATGGTTGCCACTATCTGTATATATATATATATATAAAACAAGATTTACAAGGAAAGTACAACATTAACGCTAGGGATAGAACCTCTTCAGGTCATCCCTGCTCCAAGTACCTCCCAGTTGCTCTCTGACTTGATCCTAAAGATAATAGCCCCCGGTGGCCAAGGCTTCTTAGACGATGAAGGGACCTTCCCAATTAGGATGTAGCTTGCCAACCGTTGCTCCCCTTCCTGCGACGTCTACCTTTTCATGACCAGATCCCCTGCGAGGAAATGTTTTAGGCGGATGTTTTTGTCGAAGTGCTTTGTCATGTGCCTCTTGATCTCCTCCTGGAGGATAGCGGGTAAGTCGCGAAGCTCTTCAACAAAATCTAATGAGAGCCTTTGAGCGTCTTCATTCTCCAAGCATCATTCTTCGTTGCCGTCTCTAGCTGTTATGACTCTCGGGCTCCGAATATCAAACTCCACTGGGATGAGTGCCTCAGACCCGTGGGATAACTTGAAGGGAGTTTCCCCCGTAGCCGAGTTAGGTGTTGTTCTCAAAGCACAAAGGACTGAGGGGAGCTGCTCCGCCCAATTACCCTTCAAGTTGGTGACTTTCTTCTTTATGAGGTTGATGATCAACTTATTGGCGGCCTCCACTTGTCTGTTGCTGCGAGGATGATGCACGAAGGCGAATCGAAGATCTGTCCCCAACTGCTGGCGAAGTCCTCTAACTCCAAGTTGGCTAACTGTGGACCATTGTCGGCGACGATGGCGAGAGGAATCCCGAACCTGCAGGAAATCTCTCCCTAGATGAAATTCTTTACAATCTGAGAAGTGGTATTTGCCAGAGCTTTCGGCTCGATCCATTTGGAGAAGTAATCGATCATGATGAGGACGAACTTCCTCTGTCCGCTGGCCTGAAGGAAAGTGTCAATCAAGTCCATTCCCTAGATGACGAAGGGCCATAGAGCAGTGATTGATCGAAGGTGTTGAGCTGGTTGTAGTTGAAGAGGTGCGAAGAGCTGACATTGCGGACATTTCTTGGAGAAGGCTTTTTGCATCTTTTCGAATGGTGGGCCAGAAGTATCCATGCCTTAGAATTCTCTATTCCAGAGTACGATTCCCCGAGTGACTGCTACACTCTCCCAAATGAATTTCCTCCAGAACACGAGGGACCTCAACCTCTGACAGACACTGGGCCAGAGGGCCCGAGATAGTCTTATGATAGAGCTCTCCTTCCTGTAGTAAGTAATATGCAGCCTTGTAGCGAAAATTCCTCTGATCCCCCTTGCTGGCAGGAACCGGACCTGTTGCCAAGAAAGAAAGAAACGGATCTCTACAGGATGCCCTCTGTTCGATCTCCATAATCTCCCCCTCTTCGATGGACGGTCGGAATAGTTCGGTTACGGTCCCCCTAGCCCGGGCGTCGTACTTGGTGAGATAGTCGGCCTCTGAATTCTCTTCTCGGGGTACATGTTCGACGAAGAAAGATTGAAATCCCCCGATCAGGCCTTTCACCTTGACTAAATATTTCTGCAGGACCGGGTCATTTACTTCAAACTCGCCTCTGATCTGGGACGCGACTATCATCGAGTCGATGAAGGCCCTGATATCCCGAATTTCTAACTCCTTGGCGAGACGCAAGCCAGCCACCATAGCTTCATACTCCGCCTGATTATTTGTAACGGGGAAGAGGATCTCGACTGCCTGCTCGATCCTGGTTCCCTGGAGGCTCACCAGCACGACTCCGGCTCCCACAAAATACCTGCTCGAAGCCCCATCCACAAACATCCTCCAAGAGACTGGGATAGAAGAGCCTTCATCTCCTTCCACCTCGGCTGAGAAGTCGGCCAGGAAATCTGCCACTGCCTGCGCCTTGATCGCTACCCTTGGAGAGTAAGAAATGTCGAACTCGCTAAGCTCCATCGACCATTTTGTCAGCCTGCCTGAGTGCTCCACCCCATCCAGGATACTACGCAGAGGGTGATCGGAGATGACCCTGATGGAATGAGCCTGAAAATAAGGACGGAGCCTCCGAGCCGAAACCACCAGAGCAAACACCAACTTCTCCAGAATAGGATATCTCGTTTCCTCCTGCCGCAGCACTCTACTAACATAGTAGAGAGGGAGATGCCTCTTGCTTCCTCTCAGACCAACACCGAGCTAACTGCCTCTGCTCCTACTCCCAAATATAGCAAGAGGTCTTCATTCCCACGCGGGCCTTGGAGGATAAGAGCTTGGGTTAGTTGTTGCTTGAGCTTTCCGAAGGTCTCCTCACACTCCGCGGTCCACTCGAATTTCTGATTTCCCCGAAGTGTCTTGAAGAATAGAGAGAACTTCTCTCCTGCCTTGGATAAAAAATGAATAAGGCCTACTAGCCTTCCCGTCAACCTTTGAACCTCTTTGGGATCTCTCGGGGATGTCATCTCCAGAATGGCCTTCACTTTGTCCGGATTAGGTTCCACCCCCTGGGAGTGAGGAGGTGACCTAAGAACTTCCATCTTCCTACACTGAAGGCGCACTTTGCCGGGTTGAGTCGCATCTTATACTTCCTCAGGGTAGCGAAGGTCTCCACCAGATCCGTTATGTTATCCGCAACGCTTTTGCCCTTCATAAGGAGATCGTCCACATATACTTCCAAGTTTCGCCCCTTCTGCTCCTTGAAGATTTGATCCATCATTCTCTGGTAAGTCTCCCCCGCGTTCTTGAGTCCGAAGGGCATCATTTTGTAGTTATAGCAGCCATCGCTAGTTATGAAGGAGACGTCGCGGCAGTTGGGGGGATGCATTCGGATCTGGTGATACCCTGAAAAAAGCATCAACAAAACTCATCACAGGAAATCTGATGGTAGAATCAACCCACGCGTTGATTTGAGGCAAGGGGTAGTAATCGTTCGGGCAAGCTTTATTCAGCATAGAAAAATCGATACAAAGACGTCAGCCCCCTCCAGGCTTCTCCACTTCATCCCTGATCGGTCCAGCCAGCATGACATCGCTCTTCCCGTGCTTTTGACTGACGAGAGCCACCATGGGATCTAGGTTGAGGCGATGGCAGGCAACATCTGCGTCAACCCCTGGCATCTCGGCGGCGCTCCAAGCGAAGACGTCGATGTTGTCCTACAGGCAAGCAGCTATCTTTATCTTCCCCTCCAACGACAGGAATCCTCCAACCTTCAACAGACCAGGCTCTCCTCCTTGAGAGATCATTTCCACCTCCTCCACCTCCTCAGCAGCACACAGTCGCTCTCCTTTTTTAGCAGCTCCTCTAACCTCTCTGCGTCACCCATCCAACTGATGGTACTGACGGCATTCATGTAGCACTCCCTGGAAGCCTTGTGATCTCCCCTGATCCTAAGCTGGACATCCCCCCGGCAGTACTTCAAGCATTGATGATATGACGACGGAACGGCCTTGAAATAGTTGATGAGGGGCCGCCCGAAGATGGCGTTGTATCCGCTAGACGCATCGATGATGACAAAGCGACATCAGATCGAAGTCCTGCCGAGAGTAACCAGAAGTTCCACTGCCCCTTCCACCTCTTTCTTCTCACCTGAGAAGCCAAAGAGGGGTCCATCTGCATCCTAGACCCGAGATGCTTCCACTTGAAGCCCGATGAAGGTTCTCTTGAATATGACATTCACCGAGCTACCATTATCCGCGAGGATTCGGTGTACGGTGAAGTCTTCGATGGCAGCTTGAATTACTAGGGCGTCTTGGAAGGGGTTTTCATTCCCCAGCATGTCCTCCTCTGAGAAGGTGATCTCTTCTAACGGCGGTGGATTCTTCGACGTCGAGGCAACGTTCTTCTTATAGATCTGATGGAGGCTCCCCTTGAGGGAAGCTCCAAGCCCGGCTCCTCCGTTGATTACCCCTACATGCCCATCTCCTGTGCCATGTATCACCTCTCCACGACCTCCCAGGTCGACATGATCTTCATTCCTCCTCCTCGCCAGAGCCTGGAATGTCACTTGCCCCATCGGGGCCTCCTGCCTCTGCTGCTCCCTCTCCTCTACTCCCGCCTCCAATCTCCTCCTCGCTTCCCAGAATTTCGGGCAAGCCAACATCGTATGCCCTTCTACTCGATGGATGTCGCAGTAGAGGGGAATCTCCGCCTCCTGACGCATAACCCGTTGCTCCCTTCGGTGACGCTTATTGTCTTGACAGGCGATGGCAATTGCCTCCCTTCTTCCTCCTCTCCGGCCTCCCTTATGTCAGTTGTCATTCCCACTCTCCTCTTGGAAATGCTGTCTCACCGGTGGTCTCCACTGGGGGCGATTCTCGGGATATTGGAATCGCCTACCTTCCCCCCTTCTTGCCTGGGCCTCCGCCGGCTTCCTCTCCTCTTGCCTTCGAGGCCTCTCCTGCCTCCTTTCCTTGAACCTCCTGGGTTCTTATCTCGTCCTCCTTTCCTCCCTTCTCCTCAGCTCTTCCTTCCTTCTCTCGATATGTTTCTCTAACGTCCTCCAAGCCTTCGCCCTCGAAGCTCCTGTTCTCACCCTTTCCATCGGATCATCTCCGTCTAGCCTTGCTAAGAAATCTTTGTTCTTCTACTATCCTCGAACAAAGGTGTTCGCCCTCTCTATCATCTCCTCAAAAGACATCGGGGGATTGGACCCCATCTCCATGCTGAACAGACTTTGCTTCAACCTGAACTTCAGGGCCACCATCAAAGTGAAGCTGTCCACCTCATCCACCTCCAAGATCTCCTCCTGGAAACGATCGATGTAATGGCCTAAGCTCTCATGCTGCCCTTGAGTAATCTTGAAGAGGGTTGTTGTCTCCTTCTTCCTCTTCTTGAATGTCGCGAACCTCGCCATGAGGCCCCAATGCAGGTCGGAGAAACAGTAGACGGAGCCTGTTGGCAGCTGATGAAATCAATCCCTTATATTGCCTTTGAGGGTGATGGAGAAGAACCGGAACTTGAACGCATCGGACATGTTGCGAATGGATACAGCGTCTTCAAACCACTGAAGATGCCCGACAGGGTCATCCCTGCCAGAGTAGTAGGTGAGAACGAGCTCTCTGAACCCTTCGGGATTGGGGGCGGCGAGGATCTAGTCATAGAAGGGGCTCCTCCCTCCCTGGCAGTGACGAGTTTCATCATCGCTGGAAACATCATACTCGCTCCATTGGCGAGTATCTCGGTATCTCGCAGGCGACATTGGATCTAGAAAACGGACCCCTTGGCTGCTCGCCGGATGATGTCGCGACTGCATCGATTGCTCTTCTCTTGCCCAAGCAGGCTCCTTCCCAGCTTGTCTCGATGGCGCTTCCTCATCCAGCAGTGTCACGCGATGGGGGGAGGTCGTCGTGACATCGGTGCGATTGAAAAACCCGGCGAGGATGGTCTTCTCAATCCTCTTCGCAAACTCCTCGAACACAGCAACTGTCACGAACTCGCCACCTCGCGCGACATCTCCAACTCTTGCCGAGTTGCCGACCAACTCTCCATTCTCTCTACCGTTGGTCATCTTACTAAACCACCAAACTTTCCTCCTTGGCTGCGATCCGCGCTCACTGTACCAAATGTTGAAGCCAGGAAAATTCCCAACCTCAGAATTCTGACCAATGTCGTATAAGGTTACCGGCTCAGAGGTAAGATCAGATGACTAGGATGAAGAACGAAGGCAAACAGGACCCCAGATGTTGTGGCAGGAAGGTCCCACCACGTACCCGGATGCTCGAAAGGAGCAGCCCCTTCTCAACCAAAAGTGGTCGAACTAGGTACGAGAGAGACTAGCTGATGACTAAGTCGCAAGGTCGCGACCTGGCCTCTAAGGAAAAGGAATCCAAAGGCTCAGCTAGTATCTTGAAAGGAGAGCTCGCGAGTATCCTGCCGTGGATTTTGCGTCCCCCACCTCGTACCCCTGGGATCCTATTTATAGGAAAAATCCAAGGAGGGGGGGGGTCATATTTATACCCCACCCCCTGGTGACTAGGCGACTTACAGGGGAACTCGCATGGGCTGGGCGAGTATCTCGCCTAGTCGCCTACCTTGCGAGTATGCGAGGGGAGCTCGCCATACTCGCCTAAGCCTTCTGCGGTCTTGCGCACTATCTTTGACTTCTGTCTTGACTTGTTGACCTTAACTTCTGCTGACCTGGCTGTGGTAGGACTCATCCTCGACGAATACGGGTTGTACATGCGTTGGATCAAAAATAATCAAAAAATATTCGAGCTGAATTGTACAGCGGCTTGCAAGACTGTCTCAATGCTGAAGAAAATAGTGGAGGTATGTACAATTTTTTATCAATATCATAACATTTTGATTGTAAAAGTGTTTACTATTTTAAGTGTTTACTATTTTAAACTCATATAATATGTCATTCTATTACAGCAAATATTGGTCATCGTGACATTTTGCCGTCATCATTCATTGGAAGCCCTCGCGACATGTACCAGCATTATCAAGATGCGATGACAGTTGTCCAGCATTATGGTAGACCAGATATATTTCTAACAATGACATGCAACGCTTCTTGGCAGGAAATCACAGAAGCACTTTATCCAGGACAAACTCCACAAGACCGTCCTGATTTAGTTTCTCGAATATTTCATGCTAAATATAAAAAATTAAAGAAAGATATTTTCCACAAACATGTTTTGGGCAAAATAGTTAGTCATGTTCATGTAATTGAGTTTCGAAAAAGAGGACTGCCCCATGTTAATATGTGGGTTATGTTTGATGCGTCTGATAAAATGAATACTCCATATGACTATGACAAGATTATTAGAGCGGAGCTTCCTCATGTTGAACATGAACCCGAATTATACAACTCTGTTGTACGACATATGATTCATGGTCCATGTGCACACATAAATCCACGTGCAGCATGCATGAAGCATGGTCGTTGCAAAAAAGGTTACCCAAAAAACTTTGTTGAACATACCTTGCAAGGAGCGGATTCCTACCTAATCTATCGGCGTCGTGATACTGGGCGATGATTCACACTGCATCGTGCTCAAAATTTTGTTATTGATAATCAATGGGTTGTTCCCTACAATCCATGGCTGCTATTAAAATATGACTGTCATATTAACGTTGAAATTTGCAGCAGCATTAAAAGTATAAAATATTTATATAAATATATTCACAAATGCCCTGATTCTGTCGCATTTCAAGTTCAACGTCCTCCAGATCATAATGAGGTATCTCAATATGTAAATGGTCGATGGATATGCTCACAGGAAGCATTTTTGAAGATATTTAAATTCAATATGTACCAAACGTATCCTTCAGTTATCCGTTTACAAATTCATTTGCCCAACAAGCATCAAATACAGTTTCGCGCCACTGATTTAGTGACCAATCTTCTTGCAAATGAATGGAATTCTCGAACAATGTTAACTGAATTTTTCAGTATATATGACAACCAACAAGAAACAAAAAATTATCTGTACAGTGAATTTTCAAAACACTACACATGGAATTTAACTTCCAAGACATGGATTAAATGAAGACGCCGCCAAAAAGTTTTTGGTCGTATTTACTATGTACATCCTTCTGAAGTCGAAAGATTTTATTTGCGCATGCTTCTGAATCATATTCAAGCCCCAATATCTTTTAACATCTGATGACAGTGGGTACCACTATCTATTCAACATTTAGAGAGGCTGCTGAACAATATGGCTTACTTGAACGAGACAACAACTTACATAATTGTATGTATGAAGCCAGGGAATTTCAAATGCCATCAGCACTGCGGACTTTATTTACTACAATTTTGCTTATTGTAACCTGACAGAAGTTAGGCAATTATGGAATGATAATTATACTGCAATGACTGAAGATTATGTCTCCTCCACTTCTATTACTGATGTATATGTCCTGAACAAACTTCTTCATGAAGTAGATTACACTCTTCAACAACATAGCAAAAGTATTTCACAGTTTGATATTTCTCAAATATCTGCACTCTTTGAAAATATTAGCAACTTCTCGGGCTTAATTGAGGATGAACTCTTGATACCGATCTCATATACAGATCTGAACTCTGTTTCATCTTTAAATCCTGGCCAAAGTTATGCCTTCCATACTATTATGGAAACTATTACACAACGACGTAGTGGTTTTTTCTTCATTGATGGCCCTGACGGCACGGGAAAAACATTTTTATACAAAGCGATGCTTGCCCATTTATGACACGATGGTCATATTGTGCTTGCGACTACATCATCTGGAATTGTCGTGACTCTTCTTCCAGGTGGAATCACAGCACATTTGAAATTCAAAATTCCAATACCCGTGGAAGTAGGCTCATTTTGCAAATTTGGCAAAAACTCTGAGATACACAGACTTTTACAACAATGTTCTGCTATTTGGTGGGATGAGGCACCAATGTCACACAAACAAGTATTTGAGGCTGTTGACCGATCGTTGCAAGACATGCTAGACATACACCAGTCTTTTGGTGGTAAAGTTGTAATCATGGGAGGAGATTTTTGACAGGTTCCGCATGTTATAATTAATGGAACAAAGTCCAAAATTATCAATGCCAGCATAGTCGATTCACCTTTGCGGTCAAATGTAACATTACTTTCGTTGACTGAAAATATGTGCGCTGTAGATGATCAACATTTCTCAGAGTTTCTACTTCGAGTTGGAAATAGTGACAAACCTGTATATGACGATGATATGATTTGGGTTCCTGATTCAATGATTATACCATGGGAAGGTGAACATTCAATCAACGTGCTTATCAACATCATATTTTCTGATATTACATCCGCCAAGATTTCCTATGATTACTGGGAAAATAGAGCATTGTTGACTTCATTAAATGAAGTTGTAACTCAGCTAAATGAAAAATGTCTCAAAGAATTCCATGGAGATGACGTTACATATTACTCTTTTGATTCAGTTGATGATGATAGACATAATTTATACCCACAAGAGTTTCTCAATAGCATCTCACTGGGCAATCTTCCACCACACAAACTATCTTTGAAAAAAGGCGCCCCTATCATGCTTCTGCGGAATTTAAATCCTCGAATGGGCCTTTGCAATGGATCTCGCCTCCTCGGTCGTCACTTTTCACGAAATGTTATTGAAGCAGAAATACTTACGGGACAACATAAAGGCAAAGCAGTTTTCCTTCCCCGCATACTATTCAAAAAAGTTGGTGATTCAACGATGCCATTCGAACTAACTCAGAAGCAATTTCCAGTTCGTTTAAGCTTTGTGCTCACTATAAACAAATCTCAAGAACAAACAATCAAACAAGTTGGCATCTACCTGCCTTCTCCTGTTTTTACTCATGGTCAACTTTATGTTGCTTTATCGAGAGGTGTAACTGCATCAAATACCAATGTTTTGGTAAAAGGTGGTACTATTGGTAGACATCATGGTACTTATACAAAAGATGTTGTCTTCAAAGAGTTATTGTACAAAGCCACTGTCCGGGTATAATTCATATACCTATTTTCCATTAATTTTCAATTACAAGAGCTGTTAGAGCAAGGGTATATATGCCCAAGTATGTCACCTTGGAGCGCACCAATTATTTTTGTGAAGTCCTTAATCGCATACCTACATGGAACCCCTCACCAAAAAGGTGGACAAAGGATGGATTCATTTGGGTTGATCGGTACGATCCCCATTTAATATTGCATTAGATCCGGAAATGTAAAGTATGGAATAGGCATGTTGTATGAAGCCCATCCGGACGAGTTGCTCTGGATTGGTGATGCTTTCTTTTACGAAACGGAGAAGACACCGCATATAAATGCGTATTTTACGGAGTCTGTGGGTTATGACTGCGAATTGGAGTAACAGGAAGTGTTGTAGAGGCTCTACAGGAAAATATCCAGGTAAAATCATAGTTTTGGTAAACTGTTGATACCGCCGGGCGACAGTGGGTGTCGCCGACAATTGTGATGAACACTAGCACTAACTCCCTTTTTTATTGTGAAGCCAGTCCTTGGTGGACAGTGTGGATTTTGTGAGATGCGAGCTCTTAAAGGCCGTCGTGCCGAACGGATAAGGGGAAGCTGAATCGCGTCAGTCTAGACATTGAATCGGCAATTTGAGCAACGGGTTAAAGCTGAACTGTCTCCGCATTATGGTTGTCTAACTTGAGAGCCTGGGATATTAGCATTCGTTAGAATCACATAATGAGAGTCTTGGGATGTATGCCATCAAGACTAAAGTCTCCGATCGTAGGTCGCCGAGAATGAATGTTCAATGATTGGTGGAACCCTGGTTTTCCTGTACACTGATAATGTGCCCTGAGTGCACGGAGCGTCGGGTCGTGCGGCCGAAGTTTGTGATATATTGAAATGTGTGGTCGTGCACTTTCTTGTGATCTATCTGTTGATATTGCATTGCTTGCAGGGAAGGAGAATCACTGCCCCGAGTAAGGGGTGGGGTCGTTATAAAATTGGTCGGCTAAAGCTGACTGTTGCTTAGTTTACCATGTTTTGGTGGGCTATGTTGTGTAGGTGTTGGACCAAGCGGGAAATAGCGGGCTGAAGCCCTTGCTGCTATGCTGGTCCGTGAAGGCCGAGTGGAAATATTTTATTGTTTTCATGTGTGGTCGGCCTGCATGCCGATGTATGTAATCCATACCTATGAAGTTTCACTGAAAGGCCTTAAGGCCAAACTCTTTTGTGTATTTCTGTATACATTTCTATGATATATAAATGTTGTTGTTAATATATAGTGGACATTCATGTGTGATGAGTTCAATCTTAATCCTTAAAGCTTATGCTAGAATGCTCTGAGTTAGGATGCGGATATTGGTTTTTGATATTCATAAGTAACATCGCCGACTGTCTGCAGAATATGGCGTGAGGCCCCGGCCGGACCCTCTGTTATATTTCATGTGACGGGCGAAGGTGTTACAATTTGGTAACACAGGAAGATCTTTCGGAAACACAGCTGCGTACTCTGATACAATCGGAACATCACTCACACTGGTCTTTAGCTCAACAGCCTCAATAAGTGTGAAGAACACCTCCACGCCCTTCCGAACAGCCTTGACTACTTGGAGAGCAGACATCAGTATCTTGCTCGATCCTCACATACCAGTGAATATGGTCTTTAGCTCGGTATTCTGACCCAGTGTGATCTCCTTCATTAGCCGGTCAATGATCACCCACACAACATCGTTTCCGCTCTGTGATCTCGGCAGCACATGCACGAAATCCATAGAAATGTCATTGAACTTCCATTAAGGAATAGACAATGACTTCAGGAGACCTCTAGGCTTCTTACATTCTGCTTTCACTAAGGCACGCGTTTGACATTTTACCACATAGAAATGGCCATAGGGGCGGAGCCCCGTGTCGGGCACGGGCCGATGCTGTTATGAGGCAATCTTAAGGTATGGATTTGAGTTAGCTTGCTTTTATTAAACATTTCAGTATGTGTTACCGCATTAGTTTGTCTATATTTGACATTTTAGTTTGTTCAGTTGAATATGCCTAAGAATTATGGATATCATGATCTTTTTATTCATTGTCTTCTCTAGGATACGAGCATCTTCGCACGGGCTACGCCCATGCTCGATGCTCTTCGCATCGACAGTACCCCAGCATCGACGGCACCTCTGCCCAAACTCGTCACCTCTACGACACTCGATCAATTGATAGGGCACGGGGAGCCCCCGTGCCCCACGCGACCGTACCCCCGCCTCGATAGTGTCCCGGTGCAGCGGCGCTTCTGCAGCTCACAACCCCCCGTGCACACGATAAAATAGGTACGGGAAGAGCAACAGGGATAGGGGTCGTGTGCACGGGGATTTGCGAGCTGCAGAAATGCCGCTGCGCCAGGACACTATCGAGGCGGGGGTACTATCGCGTAGGACACGGGGGCTCCCCCATGCCCTGTCAATTGATCGAGTGTCGTAGAGGTGGCGAGTTTGGGCGGAGGTACCGTTGATGTTGGGGTACTGTCGATGCGAATAGCATCGAGCACAGGCATAGCACGTGCGAAGATGCTCGTATATATATATATATATAATATATATATATATATATACATACTAGCATCTTCGAATGGGCTTCGCTCGTTCTTGATATGGCATTGCGGGCTTCTCCCATTTGACAATGACATTGATCGTGGGCGGCAACATGTGTTGTGGATGGCGATAATGGTAGTGGGGGTGACATTTGTCGTGGGTGACTACATTGGTCATGGGCGACGATATTGGTCGTGAGGGTGACATTTACCGTGGGTGGTAACATTGCTCATGGGCAATGATATTGGTCATGGGGGTGACATTTGTCGTGAGTGGTAACATTGCTAGTGGGCAACGATATTGTTTGTGGGCGGCAACATTGTTCGTGGGCAGCGACATTGTTCGTGGGTTTCACCCGTTCTTGATGTGTCACTGCGATGCGCAGCATCGAGGCATGGTGCACCCGCATCCAGGCAGTGTGCGCCCGCATCCAGGCGGGCTGTGCCACCTTCCAGGATGGTTGCGCCCGCATCCAGGCGGGGTGTGCCCGCATCCAGGCGGGGTGCGCCCCCATTCAGGTATGGTGCGCCCGCATCCAAGCAGATCCTTCAGAAACACAGCTGCGTACTCAGATACAATCGGAACATCACTCACACTGGTCTTTAGCTCAACAACCTCAATAAGTGTGAAGAACACCACTACGCCCTTCCGAACAGCCTTGACTACTTGAAGAGCAGACATCAGTATCTTGCTCGATACTCGCATACCAGCGAATATAGTCTTTAGCTCGCTATTCTGACCCAGTGTGATCTCCTTCGTTAGCTGGTCAACGATCACCCACACAACATCGTTTTAGTTCTGTGATCTCAGCAGCACATGCACAAAATCGATAGAAATGTCATCGAACTTCCATTCCGGAATAGCCAATGACTTCAGGAGTCCTCCAGGCTTCTGGCATTCTGCTTCACTAAGGCACACGTTTGACATTTTGCCACATAGAAACGGCCAGAGGGGTGGAGCCCCGTGTCGGGCACGTGCCGATGTTGTTATGAGGCAATCCTAAGGTATGAATTTGAGTTAACTTGCTTTTATTAAACATTTCAGTATGTGTTACCACATTAGTTTGTCCACATTTGAAATTTTAGTTTGTTCAGTTGAATATGCCTAAGAATTATGGATACCGTGATCTTTTTATTCATTGTCTTCTCTAGGATACGAGCATCTTCGCACGGGCTACGCTCGTGCTCGATGCTCTTCGCATCGACAGTACCCAGCATCGACGGTACCTCCTCACAAACTCGCCACCTCTACGACACTCGATCAATTGACAAGGCACGGGGAGCCCCCGTGCCAAACGCGACAGTACCCCCGCTTCGACAGTGTCGCGGCGCAACGACGCTTCTGCAGCTCGCAACCCCCGTGCACACGATAAAATAGGTACGGGAAGAGCATCCAGGCGGGATGCGCCCGCATCCAGGAGGGGTGCACCCGCATCCAGGCGTGGTGCGCCGGCATCCATGCAGTGTGCGCCCGCATCCAAGCGGACTGCGTCGCCTTCCAGGTGGGGTGCGCACACATCCAGGCGGGTGCGCCCCCATCCAGGCAGGGTGCGCCCACATCCAGGCGCGCTGCTTGTGCCCTCTTCCAAGCACGTTGCTTGCGCTGGCTTCCAGGCGCGCTGCTTGCGCCCGCACTTAAGCAATGTAAATTCAATGTAAAGTACATAAATTCTGGCAATAGCGAAGTAAAGATCAAGTAAGTACTTGTAAAATGTATAAATAAATAATTATTTGATCTGTTTGACCAATTACCGACCAATACTACAGAGCAACCCTATTAACATCAATCACAGAGTTGTGCTTTGCTTAACCACTAGTTGACTAATACCTCAAAACACAACTAGAGTATAAGAATAAAAAAGGAAATAGAGACAAATTATAAACATATAAAACATATAAATGAAGATCTATTTGACTAATACTTTATTTGAAAGGCAAACGAAGATCTCCTTGCACTGCCTCCATCTCAAAGACTACCGGGAAGACCTTTGTTTGCCTTCCAATATTAGAATTCTACACCATTAGAAGTGCTTAATAGCTTATATTTAGAAAAATCTGAAAGCCGTCAGGTGATATCTAATGGCTTAACTGAAGTCGTGGTCGAATGATTACCGAAGCAAGAGACATAAAGCTAAAAGCAGGTCACGGAACATTCTGTGGAAGTGCTCGGCACGGCTGGAGAGCTCAAAAGGAGAAGGTGCATGTGATTGGGTAGTGCTACTTATGCTGAGAAGACAAAATAAGAGATCGGTTACAGTGAATGAGGGTTTTGAGAGAAGGAAGAAGGGGGGGGGAATATGGGTATACCGATGGAGCTTCTGTAGCTTGAAAGAGAAAGCAAGAGATGTAGGAGGTTGTGGATGGAGTTTCTGCAGCTTGAAAGAGGAAGCAAGAGATGTAGAAGGATGCCGATTGAGCTTCTTGCGAAGAAAGTAGGCCGCGGATGGAGTTTCTTGCGGCAATGGAGCCCTACTTCAAAGGATGCAACCGAACGTCGTCAATGGAGCAAACTGGAGAAGCCGACGCCGAAAGAGACCTAAAAGGATGATCGTGGAACAAAGCCATTGTGGAGGCTTCTCGCGGGAAACGAAAGCGGCATCTGCAGGGGATCGAGAGAGTAAAGAACAACAATGAGAATAGGAAGGGCGATGGAGATGCATACTTGGAGCGGCGGACGATGAGCAGCAGTGAAGAGGCGCGGGAACGGAAGCACGAGAAAGTGGATTCAGATACTTGAAGATCGGTGTTATCGAAATTGGATTCAGTCACGATCTGTGGCTTTTGCCAGAAACAATCCGTGGCTCTGGTCTAAATTGATTCGTGGCATTTGATTTAAGAATGATCGTGTAGCTAATAATGAATGTGTGATGTGCCTTAAGATATGTATATCGCTTTATATAATAAAGATATATATATTTATTATATAAATAGATATACATATCTTGAAAGCACACCGGTCTTTTGATTTGAACCATTTGATCAAAATGCTATAATGAACAACCACCGTCTGATTTATGCAAAGCACGTAATTTTGCAACCCTAACTCCTCTTCTCCGCGCCCCTAACAATCTTCCTTCTATTCCGCTGAAAGGTAAAGCAACGCTTTCAACCGGCAAGCACTACGCGCGCACTCCGCCGGCAAGAGCTCCGCTGGCAAGCGGTTTGGTGGCCGGAGAGAAGTCGTCGTCTTCCCCACCATCGCCGCCTTGGTGAATTGTTTGGGCTCTGCCGCCACCGACGGATAGCCCGGCGACCCCGACAGGTTACCTGGACTCCGGGCAGGCCGCCGGCGGCCCGAGAACATAAACAGTTTGTTGAAGTCAAGCATTTCTCCCGATGCCTAACATTAGCAAACTGTTTGGGCTCTGCCGCCGCTTAGCTTTTTAGTTTTCATTTTTTTTTAAAAGCAAAATAATTAAAATAAATAAATAAATTTTTTTTTGAAATAGAAATATAACTATGGATATTAGATCATGTACGTGTTATTTGAATGCTACACCTGTTCAATATCCACGCATCTTTAGGTAAATGTATATTATTGGATTTATACAAATAAAGGGAAAAACTCATTTTATAATTGAAAGTGAAATATTGATGCAAATATTAAGTATTGTAAATTTGTAATTGGATTCGTGCGGAGTTTAATTTTAAAACACAAAAATTTTAAATAAAATACATAATAATTTTAAATTAGCCGGGCGAAGCCTGCCGGGGGCGGAGAAAGCTTACCGTAGCCCGTAGGGGATTTGAATACTGTCGCGCGGGGCACGAGGAGAACTTCATGCACTATCACTCGTATATAACTATATTAATAATAATATATATAAATCTAAGTAATTGTAGCATATATTGTAGCCTATATTTAGGGAGATGCATGTGACTACAGACTAGACTACGTGGGTTCTTAAAAAAAATTAATAATAATATAAATCTAAGTAATTGTCGGTTACGAGAGACAACCGGCCGACCAATTAAACACTGGTTCACTCAAATGCTCCTCATTGTACGGATGCTTCTATCACGTGCTAATGCTGCCTTCTCAGCTCATGCTGGAGCGCTCATTGGCTGCAGTCGAATGTAGGGTTCAGATCGAGTTGCATTGCCGCAATTGAACCGGACAGTGGTATGTTGATGTTGTACAGATAATTATTTGATTCTACGGTCTGTAAATAATTGAATAACCCATGCTCCGGCAAATCAGTCAAGTCGAGACCTCGTTTTTAGATTAGGTTTCGGATATGCACAAGTTAGATGTCTAGTTGAGCTGCGCCTAGTAGGAGCAGGTGAGATTCAAGCCGTTCATCCTTAAATTCAACGCTTGTGCTTTACAATAATAAAAAAATCAAAAAACAACAAGCAAAACCCGTTTTTAAAGCCTCGTCGGACGAATCCAGCGCTACCTGCCCTCCTTCCTCTGGGAGCGGGTAGCGCGAGAAAAAATTATTTCGCCTAGTGGGCGTATTTTAGAAAATGGCGTGCGGGGACATGATATGTTGAGTGGTGTGTTGGGGGCACATTCAAGAGAGAGGGGCGAGGGATGAGATCAGGCAAGCGGCGCACGAGGGCGCGGTACGTTCAATGGTGCACTATGATGCATTCGGCGCACGGGAGTGATTTGGTGAGCGGAGCACGGAGGTGCGGTATGTGGAGAGGTGCGCAGCAGCGCGGGGGTGCGTTCTGGAGAGCGGCGTACAGGGAGCGATCTGGTTAGCGGCGTGTTGGGGCGCAATATGTTGAGCGGCACGCAAGGTGCGGGGTATGTTGAGTGGTGTGGGGGGGAATGTTCTGCAGAGAGGTGCGCTGGTTCGTCATCTGGTGAGTGGTGCACGGGGAGCCGTGTATTGACTGACACGCAAGCTATAGTGCTCTTCTAGCAATTATCGGACCTTTTGGTGTATGATGACAGTGGTTGGATGGTTTTTTGATATTCTCATGCAGAAGACACAAAAAAATGTGTTCTTCCTTCAATTGCTGACCCCTTTAAATGAAAGAGTGTACTCCCTTCATAGATTTTACCAGGACCTCCCCTCTAAGATTGAAATGTAAGTTTACATTTCATAAAATTCATGCACAGAAAAATTCCCTTAGAAATTTATTCCAATGGGATATTTTTGAGCATCGATGTTATGAAATGTAAATTTACACGAAAGATTTTTATAATTTCAAAAAATAGAAGGGTGCAATCTGTAATTATGCTAACTTCTAGAAAAACTTTAAATAAATAATAAGATAGATGAATATATAGCAAAATTTCTGCTTTGCCATAGCCTAGATCGGTTCATTTTATTGAGGTGTAGGTAATTACGAAGTTGAAAAAAACGGCCTAATTACACCAAACATAAATGGTGTAATGCCCCACCCTCAGAATTAGTGGTCCAACCGGAGGAGCTTGTCGTACGCTACTGCCACGCACAATGTCAAAGTGACAATATGAGAGTGGAAGTACGTCCATATCCGACCCCTCCATATGATTACTCTGATGCCACGCATCAATGGTGATGCTGAGTGAATTATCATCACACCTAATTAACAGAGTAGAGAAGCAGTTATTTAGCGAAAGACACCATTAATGTGTAATGACCTCAAACACCCTGGTGATGATTTCATCTGAGAGTCACTGCTACTTATTTGGATCTAACCCTATGTCTCTGAGGTCATTACGCACGCTCGTGAGTGGGACTTGGGCACTCTTCAAAGTTTATTTGGCGAGGATCTATGCCTTCAGGTGTTGACTATTCCTTTATCTCATAGAGTGACTATCGATAGGTTGGTGTGGGAGATGTCAGGACTAAAGCAATGGTGACTAATGAAATTTATGAGCAGTTCATCAGTGATCATGACGAGAAGGGGAGGAGAGTGACTTGGGTGTGGAGGGTCGTTCCCCGTGTGGGATGCTTCCTTTGGAAAATGGCCTTGGGGCGCCTGCCTACTCTAACTTGCCTTGTTGGGCATGGAATGGCCATCTCCCCCCAATTCCCTAGGTGTGGGCTTTCTTTGTAGGATGTTTATCATATCTTCGTTTCATGAGGGTGGGTGAAGGACCTTTGGAGTGCGGCTCACTGGTTCTTGTTGTGGATTGGGAGTGAGTTTCTATTTCACAACTAGTGCAGGTTATCCGGTCCTATGACACTAACAAAGGTACCCACACATGCTACCTTCAGGCCCTACAAGGCATTATCACTTGGGAGATTTAGAAGGCTAGAAATGCATTGATTTTTAGCATACCTCTTTATCCCTTGAGGTAATGGTCCAAAAGTGGGTCATTGTTGCGAGAGTTTTTTTTTAACCTGGCAAATGTTGTCTTTAGGATGTGCTTGCTCTTCCACCTTACTGGGGTTCTCAAGGGTGATTGTTGTGTCATCCCTTTATTACACTCTTGGCTTGGGAACCCCCAGGGATAGGATGGTGCAAACTCAACTTTGATGGAACGATCAAGATAGGCTCTGGATGAGCAAGTGATGGGTGGGTTCTGTGAAATCATAAATGACTTGTCCTTCCGGCAGGGGGTGAACTCCAGATGTTAGTCGTTGACTACACCAAAACTTCGGCCAAGCGGGAAGGCCTTCGATGTGCCATGGGCAGGTGTTGTGTGCGTGTGTGGGTGGGTGGGGGGGAGGGGGGAGGGGGATCAGACCGAGTTTTGATCCAATCTTCAATGGATCCAAAAACACCACTCACTACAATGACACTCCTGTCGGGCAAATTGATGATATAAAGGACAGGTTGCCAAACTTGTTGACTCGATCATTGTTCATATGTATAGAGTTATTAACAAAGCTACTGGTTATTGTGCTAGCCTGACGATTAAGAGAGGAGAGTTCTCCTGCACTGAGGATCTTTTCATCACACTCAATTCTGATGGATGACCGCACCAACAACGTGTATGAGAGATTCCACTAATCTCTTTGGGTCTCTCTTTCTACCAAAAAATTCTACCACGAAGCTCCTCTTGCATTATAGATAATATATAGATACATATTACCTGCATTTTGGGTAGTCTCCATCCGATCTAAAGTTGGCTTGAAATCAACTTAGAAATTAAAATCAATCATAGTTTTCCGAAGTGGCTTAGACCACCAAAGTTCGATCCAAATCAAAATACAAGTCAATTTTCAAGCTATTTTTGAGTCATGGTAATAACCATATATGATAAGATGGAGTACCAGATGTATAGAAACCTCAACGTGAATCTCTCCCAATCAGCCTATGGACAAACAAGTAAAATAAAATTTAAAATAGAATAAAGCACAAAATTATACAATGAAAAGAACAATAAGCTTAGATGCACTGATTAAAATCGTTCCTTTCCTCAGTATGGCTGGCTACAGGCTACATAAAATACCAAAAAATTCTAGTACATTATTCGCTTTCAGGATCGCCATCAACGATATCCGGCAACGAATCCATGGAACTAAAATCCGAATCATATGATAATACATCCTTGACCTTCCTCTAATTCGAATCCAAATCATACGATGATCTTTTAGGAGAAATGCCTTTTTCAACGGTGAGGTTCAATCTTGTACCCAAGGGACGGTCGCCTTTACCTGGTGCCGTCTCTGAAGCCAAAATTGGCGAACTTCTTCGCTCGAAATCCAACTTATCGTCTGAAACATCGCAAGAGCTAATCCCGCTTTTAGACCTAGACTGTTCAGCCCTTTCCCCATCCACTGCCATTTCATCTCTGCCCAAGCATTCCATTTTTGCATCAACATTTTGTGACATTTTTTTTGCATTCAACAATAGCAGCCGAAGAATTTCTTGTAATATCTTCAGGAAATTTTGATGATCGTTTAATTGTTTGAGTATATTTATCATCCGCAGAGATTTGTTCATCGTCCATATCAAGGCAATGATTTGATAGTTCTTCCTCTTCAACATCAAGGAGCCCCATATCATCTTTTGGGATAGAGGGCAAGTTTGATTTAATATCATTGTTGAAGGCCATGGTTGAAATTTTCATACTGATTCCTTCATCAAATGATGGATTTTGGGGAAGTTGATCCATCAGTGGCAGGGCGCGAGGATGTATAAGAATTTTAAGGGAAAGAAGGGTGTGAGCGCAAAAAACAGCAAACTTTGTGCCTGTTTCTTGCATTCCTGCAGTATAATAAGTTCCAAAAGAAAGAAAAATAGTGGGTATAAGCAATCATTGATTGCAAGGCTAAAAAGAGTAAGATGTCTTTGATGTTTGATGACTTAGGCTCCCTTTGATACGGCATTTTTGCTCCGGTGAGTTTGGACAAAAACGCCACCACTATAGAATGTATGTTTAGCCCGATAATAGTTATGACCGCCACCAAGGAAAAAAATAGTTTTGAACATAAAAATGGATGAAGTTCCTTGGGTGAGGTCGGGCAGTCACCAACGACAGTTCATAACCACCGTGTTTGTGACCACCGCCGCCATGCCAAATGGATCTTTTAGTGATTCATACAACCACCAGGAAATAATTGAAAACAAGAAACCGGGCACACGTCAGGGTTTCGTTGAGACCATTGAGGATATTTAGACAATTTCAATCAATCATTAAATTTTATATTCGAAAAAAAAAATCTTCATCATAGAAACTTCAGATGGATGTTTCGAAAGAACTTGTAAGATCTAAAATTGAGCAAAGAAGTAATTATTAAAGAATGTTTGGTTCATCTATTGTTATGGAGGAGCGGTGTCAGGATGCGAAGACGCCCACATGCACCGATGGGTCCAAATGATATGCGGAAAGGCAATCATTTTATGTTTTATTAGTTTGGTGTTTTCATATTATGCATTTCATGTTTTGGGTTGCCTGTATAACGGTGGAAGGCTTTTATTTTGGAACACTGATCATTAGTTTAAACTTGAGCACTAAGGCTGACCGAGAAATTTTTGGATCAGCTTTAGGGCTGAACCAGATGATAATCTGGATGATTAGTGTTAGTAAGCTGTGTTATTGTATAGCAGTATTATCTGTCATTTTTTGTTCATTTGATTTACAATCATGTTGTTGTCATCATTAAGATGTTACATAATGTCAATTGATTCTGATGACAACTAAATGCAACTAAAATTGGACATGTCAACTGATTCTTCCACCTAAATGCAGCTCAAATGAGAAGGTGTATGTTTATAAAATTTACAAATACGTAAACCGAACAAATTGAAAGCCAGACTTCTCTTAAGCACTTCAACGTAAATTCGTGTACTTCATAAAAAATCATGAAGGCACCAAAAGAGCGTGATTTGTCAATGAAGATTTGGTTATGGAGTTGTTACCTCTATGAAAAAGATCAAGACCTTGGGATAAAAATGGAGGTCGGGCCTGGGTCCCTGAAAGAGGGATGCTAGCAGCGCCTCTAATGCGGCTAACAGAAAATCAACAATAGAGGAAGAAACATCTACTGGAACAGACATGCTAACTTCATTCGCCCATCCCGCACGGCAAGCATTTGTTGCCACTGTTACCACAAGGAAATCGACGCTAGGACGCCAATCCTTCGAATTCAAAGAACCACCGTGTTAAGTATCCAAATATATTTTTCAAAACTATTGAATATTCACAAATCACTATGAAATTTGGTATTGCAACCATAATTAAATTGATAGAAAGAATGTATAACAGGAAGAGAAATGAACTAGTGATTCATATTAGACATCAGCAATTGATAAAGAAATAGTTGACGTTATGTTGCATTACATTACCAAGTCGTATTAAATCGCTCTTTTTTGTGTCGCATCTGTGTAATACCCGATAAAAGTAATTTGGTCATGCGGCTACATTTTCTCCACTCATGTATATGTCTGAGTTGGAGCCCTTGTTATTATTTATGATGCAATAATATTTTCCTCATTGCTTTCTAGTTGGTATTAGAGCACTTGAGCCATGAGTCCCCTAACCAGCTCCATTGCTTCCCCGCTTCACACAGTCGACAACCGTTCCCTCTCCTTTCTCAATCTATCAGAGCGGGCGTCTTCTCATCCCACACGAGCTTCATGTGGTGTTATGCGGGTTTGGAAATGATGTTGAACCTGTGAATGTCATAGGCAGGTGACTCCTGCCGATCTCCTGAGGATGGATCACTCGTTCCTGCTCAATCAAGTCATGGACAAAGGCCTCGTTTTTTGTGATTCATCATTGACATCCCTACGCCCTCGGCCGTTAGGCTCCGATCTACTGGTTACGAGATATCTTCTAGTCACTAGTTCCTGCCTGATCTTCACGTCATTGCTCTGTCGCTTCCAGTCATTCGTTCCCGCTCGATCCTCTCGTCGTTTCTCCTTCCAGACATTGCTCCCTCAAAACAAAACACCTTCCATTTGTTGCTCCCGCCCAGTCGCTTCTCCTCACAGCAAGCTCGTGCCTACTCCTTTCTGATTCCTTGCAACATTGATGACTGTTGCTACATTATCGTCGCCGCTTCTACGAGTTCATGGCAAGCCTCCGAGGGATGTCCTCCATTGAACCAACTAGGATCATCTCTGAAAGACACATGCTACCAATGATTTCTTGATTATCCTTTCGGTCTGATCGCTTGTTGTTTGGGTGGACATTTTTGTTTCCACCAAGTTGTGCCAACATGAACAACTCTTCTGCCTCTTCATCAAAAGTGTCTTTGTGCCACAAATGAGTGACTCTCAGCGGACTCATGGCCACACTAGCTCGTTGAAGATCACCATCGTGACACTTGACGGGACAAATTACCTTAAATTGTCATGTGCTGCTCAACATGTGAATCGTTGCCACGAGTTATTTAGATACATAGATGAGACTATTGTGGAGCCACCCAAGATTGACCCATCCTAGAAGCATTGGGATTTGGGACTCGAAAGATTCTCTAGTAGTCTCCTGGATCCTTCATTCCCCTTGTCCCCAGAGGTGTATCAGAGTCATTTGCTTATGGATTCAACTTTGGGATCCTGACTCGATCCGGTGAAAGATACTCACAGATTGGCAGGTCCACCTAGGTATATGAGCTTACCAGTCAAATTTTGGAATTGCAGCAAGGAACCATGGATGTTTCAATGTATTTTTTTGAGTTTGGGAGACTATATCAAGAATTGGGTCTTTTAACATTTCACCTCTGTATGTACTATTGATGCGGTTCGGTTGCAAAAAAAAAGTAATACATTACAAGATAAGGCTAGTGGCACAAGGATATAGTCAGACTCAAGGAATAAACTACCAGGAGACATTTGCCCTGGTAGCGAAGATGGACTCCATATGGGTTTGCTTGTCCTATGTCGCTTGTTTAAGTTGGGATCTTCATCAACTTAGACGTGAAAAATGTCTTTCTCCACGGTGAGTTGGATGAAAAGGTATACATGAAATTATCTGCTGGTATATGAGAAAGGGACAAGCGGAGCTCATCTGCCGCTTGAAGAATTCATTATATTGCCTGAAGCCATCACCCATAACATGGTTTGGTAGGTTTTGCAAGGTCATGCTCAAGTTTGGCTACAAGCAGGAGACGGTCTGATTATCATATGTTCATTAAAAGACATGAATAGAAGATCATAGTTCTCATTGTGTATATGGTTAACATAGTCACCACAAGCGATGATTTTAGGAGATCGCCAACCTCAAGGCTCAGTTATCCACAAAGTTCATGGTGAAGGATTTAGGAAATCTATGATACTTGGAATTGAAGTGGCTAAATTGAATCAAGGCATCTTAATATCGCAAAATAAGTATGTATTAGACATGCTAAAGAAAATTGGAATGCTCGGTTGTGCCCTAGCAAACACTCTCATAGAAGAGAATCACAAGATAAATGAAGACAATGACGGTGATCTGATAGATATATCAAGCTATCAGAGATTGTTCAAAAGACTCATATACCTATCCCACACACGACCCAACAATACATGTGCAGCCCAAAATGCTAAATATATTTAACTCTCATATTTAGGAAAATATATTTATCATTCTTAACTTGAAAATGTCATCCACATATCAAGTTAAGAATGATAAATATATTTTCCTAAATAGGAGAGTTAAATATATTTAGCATTTTGGGCTGCACATGTATTGTTGGGCCGTGTGTGGGATAGCTATATGAGTCTTTTCAACAATCTCTGATAGCTTGATATATCTATCAGATCACCGTCATTGTCTTCATTTATCTTGTGATTCTCTTCTATGAGAGTGTTTGCTAGGGCACAACCGAGCATTCCAATTTTCTTTAGCATGTCTAATACATACTTATTTTGCGATATTAAGATGCCTTGATTCAATTTAGCCACTTCAATTCCAAGTAAGTATCATAGATTTCCTAAATCCTTCACCATGAACTTTGTGGATAACTGAGCCTTGAGGTTGGCGAACTCCTAAAATCATCGCTTGCGGTGACTATGTTGTCCATATACACAATGAGAACTATGATCTTCTATTCATGTCTTTTAATGAACATATGATAATCAGACCGTCTCCTGCTTGTAGCCAAACTTGAGCATGACCTTGCAAAACCTACCAAACCATGTTATGGGTGATGGTTTCAGGCAATATAATGAATTCTTCAAGCGGCAGACGAGCTCCGCTTGTCCCTTTCTCATATACCAGCAGATAATTTCATGTATACCTTTTCATCCAACTCGTTGTGGAGAAAGACATTTTTCACGTCTAAGTTGATGAAGATCCCAACTTAAACAAGTGACATAGGACAAGCAAACCCATATGGAGTCCATCTTCGCTACCAGGGCAAATGTCTCCTGGTAGTTTATTCCTTGATTCTGACTATATCCTTGTGCCACTAGCCTTATCTTGTAATGTATTACTTTTTTTTTGCAACCGAACCGCATCAATAGTACATACAGAGGTGAAATGTTAAAAGACCCAATTCTTGATATAGTCTCCCAAACTCAAAAAAATGCATTGAAACATTCATGGTTCCTTGCTGCAATTCCAAAATTTGACTGGTAAGCTCATATACCTAGGTGGACCTGCCAATCTGTGAGTATCTTTCACCGGATCGAGTCAGGATCCCAAAGTTGAATCCATAAGCATATGACTCTGATACACCTCTGGGGACAAGGGGAATGAAGGGTCCAGGAGACTACTAGAGAATCTTTCGAGTCCCAAATCCCAATGCTTCTAGGATGGGTCAATCTTGGGTGGCTCCACAATAGTCTCATCTATGTATCAAAATAACTCGTGGCTACGATTCACATGTTGAGCAGCACATGACAATTTAAGGTAATTTGTCCCGTCAAGTGTCACGATGGTGATCTTCAACGAGCTAGTGTGGCCATGAGTCCGCTGAGAGTCACTCATTTGTGGAACAAAGACACTTTTGATGAAGAGGCAGAAGAGTTGTTCATGTTGGCACAACTTGGTGGAAACAAGAATGTCCACCCAAACAACAAGCGATCAGACCGAAATGATAATCAAGAAATCATTGGTAGCATGTGTCTTTCAGAGATGATCCTAGTTGGTTCAATGGAGGACATCCCTCGGAGGCTTGCTATGAACTCGTAGAAGCGGCGACGATAATGTAGCAGCAGTCATCAATGTTTCAAGGAATCAGAAAGGAGTAGGCACGAGCTTGCTGTGAGGAGCAGCGACTGGGCGGGAGCAACAAATAGAAGGTGTTTTGTTTTGAGGGAGCAATGTCTGGAAGGAGAAACGACGAGAGGATCGAGCGGGAACGAATGACTGGAAGCGACAGAGCAATGACGTGAAGATCAGGCGGGAACTAGTGACTAGAAGATATCTCGTAACCAGTAGATCGGAGCCTAACGGCCGAGGACGTAGGGGTGTCAACGATGAATCGCAAAAAATGAGGCCTTTGTCCTTGACTTGATTGAGCGGGAACGAGTGATCCATCCTCCGGAGATCGGCAGGAGTCACCTGCCTATGACATTCACAGGTTCAACATCATTTCCGAACCCGCATAACGCCACATGAAGCTCGTGTGGGAGGAGAAGACGCCCGCTCTGATAGATTGAGAAAGGAAGGGAACGGTTGTCTGCTGTATGAAGCGGGGAAGCAATGGAGCTGGTTAGGGGCCTCAGGGCTCAAGTGCTCTAATACCAACTAGAAAGCAATGAGGAAAATATTATTGCATCATAAATAATAACAAGGGCTCCAACTCAGACAAATACATGAGTGGAGAAAATGTACCCGCATGACCAAATTACTTTTATCGGGTATTACACAGATGTGACACAAAAAGGAGCGATTTAATACGACTTGGTAATGTAATGCAACATAACGTCAACTGTTTTTTTATCAATTGTTGATGTCTAATATGAATCACTAGTTCATTTCTCTTCCTGTTATACATTTTTTCTATCAATTTAATTATGGTTGCAATACCAAAGTTCATAGTGATTTGTGAATATTCAATAGTTTTGAAAAATATATTTGGATACTTAACACGGTGGTTCTTTGAATTCGAAGGATTGGCGTCCTAGCGTCGATTTCCTTGTGGTAACAGTGGCAACAAATGCTTGCCGTGCGGGATGGGTGAATGAAGTTAGCATGTCTGTCCCAGAAGATGTTTCTTCCTCTGTTGTTGATTTTCTGTTAGCCCCATTAGAGGCGCTGCTAGCATCCCTTCTTTCAGGGACCCAGGCCCGGCCTCCATTTTTATCCCAAGGTCTTGATCTTTTTCATAGAGGTAACAACTCCATGACCAAATCTTCATTGACAAATCACGCTTTTTTGGTGCCTTCATGATTCTTTATGAAGTACACGAATTTACGTTGAAGTGCTTAAGAGAAGTCTGGCTTTCAATTTGTTCGGTTTACGTATTTGTAAATTTTATAAACATACACCTTCTCATTTGAGCTGCATTTAGGTGGACGAATCAGTTGACATGTCCAATTTTAGTTGCATTTAGTTGTCATCAGAATCAATTGACATTATGTAACATCTTAATGATGAACACATCATGATTGTAAATCAAATGAACAAAAAATGACAGATAATACTGCTATACCATAACACAGCTTACTAACACTAATCATCCAGATTATCATCTGGTTCAGCCCTAAAGCTGATCCAAAAATTTCTCGGTCAGCCTTAGTGCTCAAGTTTAAACTAATGATCAGTGGTCCAAAATAAAAGTCTTCCACCTTTATACAGGCAACACAAAACATGAAATGCATAATATGAAAACACCAAACTAATAAAACATAAAATGATTGCCTTTTCTCATATCATTTGGACCCATCGGTGCATGTGGGCGTCTTCGCATCCTGACACCGCTCCTCCATAACAATAGATGAACCAAACATTCTTTAATAATTACTTCTTTGCTCAATTTTAGATCTTACAAGTTCTTTCTGAAACATCCATCTGAAGTTTCTATGATGAAGATTTTTTTTTCAAATATAAAATTTAATGATTGATTGAAATTGTCTAAATATCCTCAATGGTCTCAACGAAACCCTAACGTGTGCCCGGTTTCTTGTTTTCAATTATTTCCTGGTGGTTGTATAAATCACTAAAGGATCCGTTTGGCACGGCGGCGGTGGTCACGAACACGGTGGTTATGAACTGTCGTTGGTGACTGCCCGACCTCACCCAAGGAACTTCATCCACTTTTATGTTCAAAACTATTTTTTTCCTTGGTGGCGATCATAACTATTATCAGGCTAAACATACATTCTATAGTGGTGGCGTTTTTTTCCAAACTCACCAGAGCAAAAATGTCGTGTCAAAGGGAGCCTAAGTCATCAAACATCAAAGACATCTTACACTTTTTAGCCTTGCAATCAATGATTTCTTATACCCACTATTTTTCTTTCTTTTGGAACTTATTATACTGCAGGAAGGCAAGAAACAGGCACAGAGTTAGCTACTTTTTACGCTCACGCCCTTCTTTCCCATGAAATTCTTATACATCCTCGCGCCCTGCCACTGATGGATCAACTTCCCCAAAATCCATCATTTGATGAAGGAATCAGTATGAAAATTTCAACCATGGCCTTCAACAATGATATTAAATCAAACTTGCCCTCTATCCCAAAAGATGATATGGGGCTCCTTGATGTTGAAGAGGAAGAACTATCAAATCATTGCCTTGATATGGACGATGAACAAATCTCTGCGGATGATAAATATACTCAAACAATTAAACGATCATCAAAATTTCCTGAAGATATTACAAGAAATTCTTCGGCTGCTATTGTTGAATGCAAAAAAAATGTCACAAAATGTTGATGCAAAAATGGAATGCTTGGGCAGAGATGAAATGGCAGTGGATGGGGAAAGGGCTGAACAGTCTAGGTCTAAAAGCGGGATTAGCTCTTGCGATGTTTCAGACGATAAGTTGGATTTCGAGCGAAGAAGTTCGCCAATTTTGGCTTCAGAGACGGCACCAGGTAAAGGCGACCGTCCCTTGGGTACAAGATTGAACCTCACCGTTGAAAAAGGCATTTCTCCTAAAAGATCATCGTATGATTTGGATTCGAATTAGAGGAAGGTCAAGGATGTATTATCATATGATTCGGATTTTAGTTCCATGGATTCGTTGCCGGATATCGTTGATGGCGATCCTGAAAGCGAATAATGTACTAGAATTTTTTGGTATTTTATGTAGCCTGTAGCCAGCCATACTGAGGAAAGGAACGATTTTAATAAGTGCATCTAAGCTTATTGTTCTTTTCATTGTATAATTTTGTGCTTTATTCTATTTTAAATTTTATTTTACTTGTTTGTCCATAGGCTGATTGGGAGAGATTCACGTTGAGGTTTCTATACATCTGGTACTCCATCTTATCATATATGGTTATTACCATGACTCAAAAATAGCTTGAAAATTGACTTGTATTTTGATTTGGATCGAACTTTGGTGGTCTAAGCCACTTCGGAAAACTATGATTGATTTTAATTTCTAAGTTGATTTCAAGCCAACTTTAGATCGGATGGAGACTACCCAAAATGCAGGTAATATGTATCTATATATTATCTATAATGCAAGAGGAGCTTCGTGGTAGAATTTTTTGGTAGAAAGAGAGACCCAAAGAGATTAGTGGAATCTCTCATACACGTTGTTGGTGCGGTCATCCATCAGAATTGAGTGTGATGAAAAGATCCTCAGTGCAGGAGAACTCTCCTCTCTTAATCGTCAGGCTAGCACAATAACCAGTAGCTTTGTTAATAACTCTATACATATGAACAATGATCGAGTCAACAAGTTTGGCAACCTGTCCTTTATATCATCAATTTGCCCGACAGGAGTGTCATTGTAGTGAGTGGTGTTTTTGGATCCATTGAAGATTGGATCAAAACTCGGTCTGATCCCCCTCCCCCCTCCCCCCCACCCACCCACACACGCACACAACACCTGCCCATGGCACATCGAAGGCCTTCCCGCTTGGCCGAAGTTTTGGTGTAGGCACCGACTAACATCTAGAGTGCACCCCCAGCCGGAAGGACAAGTCATTTATGATTTCACAGAACCCACCCATCACTTGCTCATCCAGAGCCTATCTTGACTGTTCCATCAAAGTTGAGTTTGCACAATCCTATCTCTGGGGGTTCTCAAGCCAAGAGTGTAATAAAGGGATGACACAACAATCACCCTTGAGAACAACAGTAAGGTCGAAGAGCAAGCACATCCTAAAGACAACATTTGCCAGGTTAAAAAAAAACTCTCGCAACAATGACCCACTTTTGGACCATTACCTCAAGGGATAAAGAGGTATGCTAAAAATCAGTGCATTTCTGGCCTTCCAAATCTCCCTAGTGATAATGCCTTGTAGGGCCTGAAGGTAGCATGTGTGGGTACCTTTGTTAGTGCCATAGGACCGGATATCCTGCACTAGTTGTGAAATAGAAACTCACTCCCAATCCACAACAAGAACCAGTGATCCGCACTCCAAAGGTCCTTCACCCACCCTCATGAAACGAAGATATGATAAACATCCTCCAAAGAAAGCCCACACCTAGGGAATTGGGGGGAGATGGCCATTCCATGCCCAACAAGGCAAGTTAGAGTAGGCAGGCGCCCCAAGGCCATTTTCCAAAGGAAGCATCCCAAACGGGGAACGACCCTCCACACCCAAGTCACTCTCCTCCCCTTCTCGTCATGATCACTGATGAACTGCTCATAAATTTCATTAGTCACCATTGCTTTAGTCCTGACATCTCTCACACCAACCTATCGATAGTCACTCTATGAGATAAAGGAATAGTCAACACCTGAAGGCATAGATCCTCGCCAAAGAAACTTTGAAGAGTGCCAAAGTCCCACTCACGAGCGTGCGTAATGACCTCAGAGACATAGGGTTAGATCCAAATAAGTAGCAGTGACTCTCTGATGAAATCATCACCATGGTGTTTGAGGTCATTACACATTAATGGTGTCTTTCGCTAAATAACTGCTTCTCTACTCTGTTAATTAGGTGTGATGATAATTCACTCAGCATCACCATTGATGCGTGGCATCAGAGTAATCATATGGAGGGGTTGGATATGGACGTACTTCCACTCTCATATGGTCACTTTGACATCGTGCGTGGCAGTAGCGTACGACAAGCTCCTCCGGTTGGACCACTAATTCTGAGGGCGGGGCATTACACCATTTATGTTTGGTGTAATTAGGCCGCTTTTTTCAACTTGGTAATTACCTACACCTCAATAAAATGAACCGATCTAGGCTATGGCAAAGCAGAAATTTTGCTATATATTCATCTATCTTATTATTTATTTAAAGTTTTTCTAGAAGTTAGCATAATTACAGATTGCACCCTTCTATTTTTTGAAATTATAAAAATCTTTCCTGTAAATTTACATTTCATAACATCGATGCTCAAAAATATCCCATTGGAATAAATTTCTAAGGGAATATTTTTGTGCATGAATTTTATGAAATGTAAACTTACATTTCAATCTTAGAGGGGAGGTCCTGGTAAAATCTATGAAGGGAGTGCACTCTTTCATTTAAAGGGGTCAGTAATTGAAGGAAGAACACATTTTTTTTGTGTCTTCTGCATGAGAATATCAAAAAATCATCCAACCACTGTCATCATACACCAAAAGGTCCGGTAATTGCTAGAAGAGCACTCGAGCTTGCGTGTCAGTCAATACACGGCTCCCCGTGCACCACTCACCAGATGACGAACCAGCGCACCTCTCTGCAGAACATTCCCCCGCACACCACTCAACATACCCCGCACCTTGCGTGTCGCTCAACATATTGCGCCCCAACACGCCGCTAACCAGATCGCTCTCTTGTACGCCGCTCTCCTGAACGCACCCCTGCGCTGCTGCGCACCTCTCCACATACCGCACATCCGTGCTCCGCTCACCAAATCGCTCCCCATGCGCCGAATGCATCATAGTGCACCATTGAACGTACCGCGCCCTCGCACGCCGCTTGCCTGATCGCATCCCTCGCCCCTCTCTCTTGAATGTGCCCCCAACACACCACTCAACATATCATGTCCCCGCACGCGATTTTCTAAAATACGCCCACTAGGCGAAATAATTTTTTCTCGCACTACCCGCTCCCAGAGGAAGGAGCGCAGGTAGCGCTGGATCCGTCGGATGGGGCTTTAAAAATGAGTTTTGCTTGTTGTTTTTTTGATTTTTTTATTATTATAAAGCACAAGCGTTGAATTTAAGGATGAACGGCTTAAATCTCACCTGCTCCTACTAGGCGCAGCTCAACTAGACATCTAACTTGTGCATATCCGAAACCTAATCCAAAAACGAGGTCTCGACTTGACTGATTTGCCGGAGCATGGGTTATTCAATTATTTATAGACCATAGAATCAAACAATTAAGTATTTGTACAACATCAACATACCACGGTCCGGTCCAATTGCGGCAATGCAGCCCGATCTGAACCCTACATTCGACTGCAGCCAATGAGCGCTCCAGCATGAGCTGAGAAGGCAGCATTAGCACGTGATAGAAGCATCCATACAATGAGGAGCATTTGAGTGAACCAGTGTTTAATTGGTCGGCCGGTTGTCTCTCGTAACCGACAATTACTTAGATTTATATTATTATTAATTTTTTTAAGAACCCACGTAGTCTAGTCTGTAGTCACATGCATCTCCCTAAATATAGGCTACAATATATGCTACAATTACTTAGATTTATATATATTATTATTAATATAGTTATATACGAGTGATAGTGCACGAATCCAATTACAATTCTTAATATTTGCATCAATATTTCACTTTCAATTATAAAATGAGTTTTTCCCTTTATTTGTATAAATCCAATAATATACATTTACCTAAAGATGCGTGGATATTGAACAGGTGTAGCATTCAAATAACACGTACATGATCTAATATCCATAGTTATATTTCTATTTCAAAAAAAAATTTATTTATTTATTTTAATTATTTTGCTTTTAAAAAAAAATGAAAACTAAAAAGCTAAGCGGCGGCAGAGCCCAAACAGTTTGCTAATGTTAGGCATCGGGAGAAATGCTTGACTTCAACAAACTGTTTATGTTCTCGGGCCGCCGGCGGCCTGCCCGGAGTCCAGGTAACCTGTCGGGGGTCGCCGGGCTATCCGTCGGTGGCGGCAGAGCCCAAACAATTCACCAAGGCGGCGATGGCGGGGAAGACGACGACTTCACTCCGGCCACCAAACCGCTTGCCAGCGGAGCTCTTGCCGGCGGAGTGTGCGCGTAGTGCTTGCCAGAATTATTATTTGATAAAGTTTAAAATTTTTTATCTCATTTTATTCAGCTAGGTAGAGCAATATTGCTGAATTTCTGGGGCTACATTAAGAGGGTAATGGAGAATATTTTCTTCATGGAGAATATTTTTTCATCAAATAATTATTTATTTATACATTTTACACGTACTTACTTGATCTTTACTTCGCTATTGCCAGAATTTATGTACTTTACATTGAATTTACATTGCTTAAGTGCGGGCGCAAGCAGCGCACCTGGAAGCCAGCGCAAGCAACGTGCCTGGAAGCGGGCACAAGCAGCGCGCCTGGATGTGGGCGCACCCTGCCTGGATGGGGGCGCACCCGCCTGTATGTGTGCGCATCCCACCTGGAAGGCGGCGCAGTCCGCTTGGATCCGGGCGCACCCTGCCTGGATGCGGGTACACCCCGCCTGGATGCGGCGCAGCCCGCCTGGATGCTCTTCTCGTACCTATTTTATCGTATGCACGGGGGTTGCGAGCTGCCGAAGCGTCGTTGCGCCGGGACACTGTCGAGGTGGGGGTACTGTCGCGTTTGGCATGGTGGCTCCCCATGCCCTGTCAATTGATCGAGTGTCGTAGAGGTGGCGAGTTTGTGAGGAGGTACCGTCGATGCTGGGGTACTGTCGATGCGAAGAGCATCGAGCACGAGCGTAGCCCGTGCGAAGATGCTCGTATCCTAGAGAAGACAATGAATAAAAAGATCACGGTATCCATAATTCTTAGGCATATTCAACTGAACAAACTAAAATGTCAAATGTGGACAAACTAATGTGGTAACACATAGTGAAATGTTTAATAAAAGCAAGCTAACACAAATCCATACCTTAGGATTGCCTCATAACAGCATCAGCACGTGCCCGACACAGGGCTCCACCCCTTTGGCCATTTCTATGTGGCAAAATGTCAAACGTGTGCCTTAGTGAAAGCAGAATGTCAGAAGCCTGGAGGACTCCTGAATTCATTGTCTATTCCGGAATGGAAGTTCGATGACATTTCTATGGATTTCGTGCATGTGCTGCTGAGATCACAGAACGGAAACGATGTTGTGTGGGTGATCGTTGACCAGCTAACGAAGGAGATCACACTGGGTCAGAATACCGAGCTAAAGACTATATTTGCTGGTATGCGAGGATCGAGCAAGATACTGATGTCTGCTCTCCAAGTAGTCAAGGCTGTTCGGAAGGCCGTGGAGGTGTTCTTCACACTTATTGAGGCTATTGAGCTAAAGACCAGTGTGAGTGATGTTCCGATTGTATCGGAGTACGTAGCTGTGTTTCTGAAGGATCTTCCTGGGTTACCTTGTTTGTACCCAAAAGACTAGTGTATGTCTAGCACGTCTTGCAATGATCGGTCAACAGCCTCAAATACATGTTTGTGTGACATTGGTGCCTCATCCCACCAAATAGCAGAACATTGTTGTAAAAGTCTGTGTATCTCAGAGTTTTTGCCAAATTTGCAAAATGAGCCTGCTTCCGCGGGTATTGGAATTTTGAATTTCAAATGTGTTGTGCTTCCACCTGGAAGAAGAGTCGCGACAATTCCTGATGATGTAGTCGCAAGCACAATATGACCATCATGTCGTAAATGGGCAAGCATCGCTTTGTATAAAAATGTTTTTCTCGTGCCGCCAGGGTTATCAATGAAGAAAAAACCACTACATCACTGTGTAATAGTTTCCATAATAGTATGGAAGGCATAACTTTGTCCAAGATTTAAAGATGAAACAGAGTTCAGATTTGTATATGAGATCGGTATCGAGAGTTCATCCTCAATTAATCCCGTGAAGTTGCTAATATTTTCAAAGCGTACACATATTTGAGGAATATCAAACTGTGAAATACTTTTGCTATGTTGTTAAAGAGTGTAATATATTTCATGAAGAAGTTTGTTCATGACATATACATCACTGATAGAAGTGGAGGAGACATAATTTTCAGTCATTGCAGTATAATTATCATTCCATAATTGCCTAACTTCTGTCAGGTTGCAATAAAGCAAAATTGTAGTAAATAAAGTCCGCAGTGCTGATGGCATTTGAAATTCCCTGGCTTCACACATACAATTATGTAGGTTGTTGTCTCGTTCAAGTAAACCATATTGTTCAGCAGTCTCTCTAAATGTTGAATAGATAGTGGTACCCACTGTCATCAGATGCTCAAAAGATCTTGGGGCTCGAATATGATTCAGAAGCATGCTCAAATAAAATCTTTCGCCTTCAGAAGGATGTACAGAGTAAATACGACCAAGAACTTTTTGGCGGCGTCTTCGTTTAATCCATGTCCTGGAAGTTAAATTCCATGTGTAGTGTTTTGGAAATTCACTGTACAGATAATTGTCTGTTTCTTGTGGTTGTCATATACACTGAAAAATTCAGTTAACATTGTTCGAGAATTCCGTTCATTCGCAAGAAGATTGGTCACTAAATCAGTGGTGCGAAACTGTATCTGATGCTTGTTGGGCAAATGAATCTGTAAACGGATAACTGAAGGATATGTTTGGTACATATTGAATTTAAATATCTTCCAAAATACTTACTGTGGGTATATCCATCGACCATTTATATATTGAGATACCTCATTATGATCTGGAAGAGGTTGAACTTGAAATGCAACAGAATTATGGCCTTTGTTAATCTATTTATATAAATATTTTATACTTTTAATGTGCTGCAAATTTCAACGTTAATATGACAGTCATATTTTAATAGCAGCCATGGATTGTAGGGAACAACTCATCGATTATCAACAACAAAATTTTGAGCACGATGCAGTGTGAATGATCGCCCATTATCACGGCGCCGATAGATTGGGTAGGAATCCGCTCCTTGCAAGGTATGTTCAGCAAAGTTTTTTGGGTAACCTTTTTTGCAACGACTATGCTTCATGCATGGTGCACGTGGATTTATGTGTGCACATGGGTCATGAATCATATGTCGTACAATAGAGTTGTATAATTCGGGTTCATGTTGTAACATCCCAATTTTCAGAATGGCAAAATGTTGGGTGACATGGCCTGGGACACGGGCGTGTCCCAGGGCGTGTCTGTTCAGGTGAGCATTGTCGAGTGTCGAGACATTGTGCCAGGAGTGTCTGCTACCGTGTATGGTAACACGGCCTGGGACACGGGCGTGTCCCCGACCGTGTCCTTTGCGGGTTGTGCCGGGGCAATTTCAGCCTGGTGAACACGAGCTTGACACGGGAATGTCTTGGGGTACACGGCCTGTGACACGGGTGTGTCACTGGTTGTGTCCTAATCGGGCAGATTTCGATTTTTTGCCACTCCAGGTGCACGGCCACAGACACGGGCATGTCTGAAGGCATGTCGGGTGACACGGCCCATGACACGGTCGTATCACATGGGCGTGTACCGGTCTGGATAGGTCGGTTGAGCACCGCTTGGAGTACATGGCTCGTGACACGGGCGTGTTAGGTATAAAAAATGGATTTTGAGGAAAATTGTGGTCGTCCATTCCTTCAGCTGAGATCCAAGGGCTGAGCTGCCTCCCTGCTGTGTTAAGGCCGAAGAATGAGCATGAAAAGCTCATTTGGCTTTTGGCTTCCTCTTACTAAAATTCTAGAGAGAGAAAGGGAGAGGAAAAAGGAGGAGGAGGAAGGGGGCTGGCCACCGTGGTGCTGCGGTATTCCGACGAGAGATCCGAGACCGGCGTTGAAGAGGAAAAGCTGTTGCGGTCCTTGTTAGCTTGATAGAAGCTCATGGCACTGAAGCGGTCTTCAAGGGTAACGACTTTTCCTCATAGCCATGTGAAAGCTCCCTTTTAGCATATGCATAGGATTCCCCCACCAGAGGGTGGCCGGTTATGGGAATCTTTGGGTTGATTCATGAAATCCCCAATTGGTTGGCATATAGATCCGGAAATGAAAGTACGGAATAGACATGATGTGTGAAGCCCATCTGGACAGGTTGGTCTGGATTGGTGATGTTACATACGAACCAGAGAAGACTCTATAATAAACGTGTAGTTTGGGAGTCGACGGGTTGGACCTGTGAAGGGGAGTAGCCGGAAGTACTGGGGTGGTAGACCAGGAAAACACTCGTATAATGCTTGTGCTGTTGGGTTGAACCTGTGAAGGGGAGTAGCAGGAAGTACTGGATGGAAAGTCCAGGAAATACCCATTGGAATGTTTAATGTTCATTGGTGGTACCTGTGAAGGGGAGTAGCATGAAGTACTGGCGTGGTAAGCCAGAAACGACCCCTGACATTTGAAATATTGGCGGAGTCGTGTCCGTGAAGGGGAGTAACAGGAAGTACTGGTGTTCCTAGGAAAGATCCGCTAATGTGTAATATGAAATGGGTGTAAGCAAAATACCCAGGCTTGAATGCCAGAAATAGGATTGGTGAGACCGACCCGCACCTTTGATATAGCCGCGAGTACGCTGTGCTCGGTGATGGCAAAGCTATTTGAGCAACGGGGGGTGGAGGATCCGACCTGCGTTATGTCCGTCCGACGTGAGACCTGAATGTGTGGTCTGTTGGAGCGCATAGCAAGAGTCTTAGGCCTGCGCGCCATGGCACAATGGGGGCTACGGGCCAAACCCGGTGCATTAAGACTGGAACTCTGGCTGCACGCCATGGAGTAAATGCTCAAGTGATTTGTCGTTAGGTTGCAACCTTGAAACGGTGGTGGGACCCTGGTTCGCCGGTACACCAAGAATGTGTCATGTGTGCACGGACTGTCGGGCCGCGTGGCTGACGGTTATGATGAATGTATGTGCGTGAGTGCATATTGAATGAGCTATATATATATATATATATATATATATATATATATATATATATATATATATATATATATATATATATATATATATATATATATATGCTTGTGAAATGCTATGCTTGCAGGGAAGAATACCGCTGCCCCGAGAGAAGGGGTAGGGTCGTTATAAATTGGTCAACTGAACGCTAACTGTTTCCTGTTTGCCACCATTGGGTGGGTTGTCCCTGTGCAGGTGCTGGAGAGCCAAGCGGGACTCGTAAATATTGACGTCCATGCTGCTGTATTTGTTGCTGCTGCTACTGCTAGCCCTCGAAGGCTATGAAATGAAATGAAATTGTTATGTTTATTTTGATGTGGCCGGCCTGCGCGCCAATGTTGAAGCCACTTGTATGAAAGCCCTGTAAGGCCATAAGGCCAACTAGCTGTATGTGTAATGCATTCCTATTATAAATATAAAACGTGGAGTTTTATCTATTGGACATTCGGGTGTGGAGTTCAAGTGTAGTAAGATAGGCTTCCGCTAGAATGCAATGTGTTAGGGTACGCTGCGCTACTCTGGTACTCTCTGTAACTTCACCGCCTGTTTGACGGTATATGCTGTGGGGCCCCGGCCAGACCTTCTAGTATATGTCGTTTGAACGGATGGGGTTGTTACATTTTTGGTATCAACTATCTCGGTCTTTCCCTCTCGAAGTCATGGTCGACTTCTTTTGTGGGGTGGCGAGCACGTGTCTGTGCAAACCAAATGAACACGATTGAACTCCTGAATGTCCATTATAGGAATGCAAATGCATGTGTTTGAGGAACCTGCGCGTTCCTATCTTGTGGTGATTGCTTGTATACGGTCGCTAATATGTATGTCTTGTTCACCTATAGGTGACACTAAGTGGAGCTGGGCCGTCGGAGCCCCAGTGTTCTGAAGAAAGTACGGCACCAGCCGAGGTGCCTACACCTCCACCGTCTGCGAAAACCATTCGATTAGTTGCTGGGGCTTTGTTTGCCATGATCCAAGCCCAGTCAATTGGGCAGGCACAGCCGGTATTGCAACCAGACTAGGTGGTGGCAAGGCCAGAACCTGTTGCGGCGGTAGATCCTCGAGCAGCTGAACGGCGGTTGACGCGGTTTATGAGTTTCCATCCGCCTACGTTCTCGGGAGCAGGATCTCCTACGCAGGCTGAGGATTGGTTATCGTGCGTCAAGCGGATCATGACGGCGATTGGGTCGGAGGAGAATCAGAAAGTCACCTTAGCTACCTTCTTGCTTGAAGGAGAAGCTCGATTGTGGTGGGACGAGATGGAGCTTCATCACTTAGCAGGTAGACCGTTGACACAAGTGACCATGGAGGAATTCTCTAGACTCTTCCTGGCAAAGCACCTCCCGGCGGCACAGTGTATTGCCATGGAGAATGAATTCTAAAGGCTAACGCAGGGAGAAGGCAGTGTTGAAGCATACCAACATGAGTTTACTCGCTTGGGGTGGTATGCGGGTTCGATATTTACTGATGATTAGAGGAAGACAAATAGGTTCTACGAAGGATTGCGGGACGAGCTGAGGTTCCTGCTTTAGTGTTCTGTGAACTAGGGCTTCCAGGCGTTGGTCGACACTGCGTGCGCGCTGGAAAAAGATATGAAGAGGGTGCAGGGGAAGAGAGCCTTGGCTGCGGCACAGCCAGAGTTTAAGGTGCCCCGACCGGCAAAGTCATTTTATAAGAAGAAGTGGGGAAAGAGATTCAAGACGGCTGGACAAGCTCCCTCTTCTGTTGCTTCGGGAGCAACATCGGGGGCTACCTCAAGGCCGGAGACTCGTACGTGCTTTGTATGTGTATAGGTGGGGCACATAGCCCGTGATTGTCGGGTGCCGCCAAAGAATGAAAAGAAGGCGGGAGCGTCATATGTTGAGAAGGGCAAAGTAGTGGTGGAATCCTCTGCATCTCAGGCGCAGCCCCGGGTCTATAATTTTGGCATACAGGAGGCCATCAAGGAAAGTGACGTCATCACAGGTACGAGTTAAGTTTTGAGTATTGTATTGCTTGTATGCTTTGTTAGTTGCATATGTGTATGCGGCTTGTGTGTGATGCGATTACCACAGGCATTGTGCTGATTCGGAACACGCTGGCGCGAGCACTGTTTGATACGGGTGCGTCACATTCTTTTCTGTCTCGAGAGTTTATAGCGCGGCTAGGGATACTGAGACGTGTTAAGACAGATAGCGTCAGGGTGGTGTGGCTGAATGGTTGTATAATGCTTGCGGATAAAGCTTGCGATGTGGCAGTGCATATAGGAAGTCGGGATTTCTGTTTGACGGCATCTGTATTACTGATATCGGAATTTGACGTGATATTTGGAATGGATTGGCTCGCGAAGCAGCATTCCTTGATAGATTGTTAGTCCAAAGAGATCACGTTGGGCCAGAACACCGATCAGGAGACTAAGTTCGCGGGTATGCGAGGAGTTGGCGGGACGTTGATGTCTGCACTCCAAGTTCTCAAAGTTGTTCGGAAGGGCGCGGAGTTATACTTCACGCTGATTCAGGATGTTGAGCCGAAGGCCGGTGTGAGCGATGTTCCGATTGTGTTGGAGTTTGCAGATGTGTTTCCCAAAGATCTCCCTGGGTTACCACCCCAGCGGGAGATTGACTTCACAATTGAGTTGGTGCCAGGTGCGAAACCTATGGCCCGCTCGCCATATCGCGTTGTGCCAAAAGAAATGGTGGAGTTGAAGGTCCAACTGCAGGAGTTGTTGGAGCAGGGGTATATCCATCCAAGCATGTCACCTTGGAGCGCCCCTGTGCTTTTTGTGAAAAAGAAAGACGGGAGTTTGCGGTTTTGTATTGATTACCGCGAGCTGAATAAGCTGACAGAGAAGAACAAATATCTGATTCCACGGATTGATGAGTTGTTCGATCAGCTAGTGGGATCGACCGTCTATTCCAAGTTGGACTTGAAATCTGGTTACAACCAGTTGAGGATCCGGGAAGGTGACATTCCCAAAATTGCATTTGGAACGCATTATGGGCACTATGAGTTCACGGTGATGCCTTTTGAACTGTGTAATGCACCCTCGGTGTTTATGGATTTGATGCACCGTACGTTCCGAGAGTACCTGGATCTGTTTGTGATAGTGTTCATCGATGACATCCTAGTGTACTCGAAGTCGAAAGCTGAGCATGAAAATCACTTGAGATTGATCTTGAATACGTTGAGGCAGAACAAGCTCTATGTCAAGTTCTCGAAGTGCGAGTTTTGGCTTTCGTTGGTGGCTTTTCTAGTCCATGTGCTGAGTGGAGCGGACATCGCAGTGGATCCTGTGAAGATAAAGGCCATAGAGGAGTGGTCAGTGTTGTCTTCAGTGGCCGAGGTCAGGAGCTTCCTCGGACTTGCGGGTTACTACCGAAGATTTGTTGATAATTTCTCGCGGATCGCTTTGCCGCTAACCACGCTGATGAGAAAAGATCAGAAGTTCGTTTGGACGTCAGAGTGCGCACGAGCTTTTGAAGAGCTGAAGATTTGGTTGACCACGGCGCCTGTGTTATCTTCGTCATGTGGTACCGATGGATTTGTAATTTATAGCGATGCCTCAGGGAGCGGCTTAGGCTGCGTTCTTCTGCAAAATGGAAAGGTAATTGCGTATGGCTCACGCCAGCTGAAGGTGCACGAGCGAAATTATCCCGTCCATGACTTAGAGTTAGTGGCGGTGATTTTTGCACTCAAGCTATGGCGACACTATCTTTATGGAGTGAAGGTGGAGATCTATACAGATCACAAGAGCCTGAAGTACCTGTTGGAGCAGAAGGACTTGAATATGTGACAACGAAGGTGGTTGGAGTTCCTTGGGGACTACATCTTTGAGATTCACTATACTCCCGGAAAGGGGAACGTGGTCGCGGATGCTTTGAGTCGGAGAGCTCCTGCAAGGGCGAGTTGGTTGCAGAAGCACGATGAACGTCTCATCCAGGAGCTGGAAGCGCTGGATATTTCTTGTGTTGATAAGAATTCCACCGCCGATGCACGTTTGAACTGGACAAAGGTGCAATATGACCTTGCAGACCGGGTTCGATGAGCAACGAAGCTGGATGAAAATCTCCAACGCTATGCTAAAGACCGGCCAGAGGGCAAGTTCTCCAGGGACGATGGTCTTTTGAGGAAAGAAGGTCGTTTGTGCGTCCCAAGTTGGGGTAAACTACGAGAAGAACTCATGTATGAAGCACATTATACTAAGTACTCAGTTCACCCTGGGAGCACAAAGATGTTCCGAGATATGAAAAATCTGTTCTGGTGGTCAGGGCTCAAGAAAGATGTTGCTCTTTATGTGGCCAAATGTCAAACATGTGCTATGGTGAAGGCGGAATGCCAGAAGCCGGGCGGATATTTGAAATCGATGCGGATCCCAGAGTGGAAGTTCGACGATATTTCCATGGATTTCGTGCATGGGTTGCCGAGATCTCAGCGAGGGAATGATTCCATCTGGGTTATTGTTGACCGGCTAATGAAAGTAGCACATTTCCTCCCGAACAGGCGAGATGATTCGGTAGAAAGTTTGGCAAAGCTGTATGTTGACCAGATTGTGCGGCTGCACGGTGTTCCGCGGAGTATCGTAAGTGATCGAGATGGGCGGTTCACGTCAAATGATTGGCGGCGAGTTCATCAATTGTTGGACACAAAATTGAATTTCAGTACGGCCTTTCATCCCCAAACTGATGGCCAAACTGAGAGAATCAACTGAACGATGGAAGATATGCTTCGGATGTGCGCCCTAGACTTGGGCAAGAGATGGGAAGATCATCTCTTCATGGTGGAATTCACCTACAATAACAACTACCAGGCGAGCATCGGTATGGCACCGTATGAGGCTCTGTATGGACGGAAGTGTCGTACTCCATTGGCTTGGGTAGAAGCAGGTGAAGCCAAAGTCTATAATCGTAATGAAGTCGAGGAGGCAAACTCGACAATTCGTACTATTCGAGAAAGATTATTGATAGCGCAAGATCGACAAGTAAAATACTACAACGCCAAACACCGGAATGTGAAGTTCGCGGTAGGCGACTGGGTATACTTGAAGATCAAACCCTTCAAAGGTGTCTCTCGGATTCGACGTTTGAAAAATTTGAGTCCAAGATACTTGGGTCCGTTTGAAGTGGTTGAGCGAATCGGGGAAGCTGCATATCGGCCTGATCTATCGGCAGACTTGGGTGGCCTACATGATGTGTTTCATTTCTGTACTGCGGAAAGCTGTTAAAGATCCAGCTCAGGTGATCAAGAATGATCGTGTGCCGGTAGAGTACGGGCTAACGACGAAGGTTCGGCCCATTCAGATCGAGGATCAAGCCGAGAAACAGTTGCGGAATAAGACGGTCGGGATGGTCAAATTCTGGTGGGACAATTGTGGTCGTGAGGAGCTTACATGGGAGCGAGAGCAGACCATGCGAGCTGAGTTTCCCGAGCTCTTTGTGTAACTGTTATGCAGAGTGTATGTCGAGTTGTAATGAGACGATTATGGAATGAAAACACTTCTATTTGAGTTCCTTACTCTATGCAAATTTCGGGGACGAAATTTTTGTAAGGAGGGGAGGGTTGTAACAGCCCAATTTTCAGAATGGCAAAATGTTGGGTGACACGGCCTGGGACACGGGCGTGTCCCAGGGCGTGTCCTGCTTGGGTGAGCAGTGTCGAGTGTCGAGACATTGTGCTAGGCGTGTCCGCTGCCGTGTATGGGCACACGGGCGTGTCCCTGGCCGTGTCCTTTGCGGGTTGTGCCGGGGAAATTTCAGCCTGGTGAACACGGGCTTGACACGGGTATGTCTTGGGGTACACAACCTGTGACACGGGCATGTCACTGGCCGTGTCCTAATCGGGCAGATTTCAATTTTCTACCACTCCAGGTACACGGCCACAGACACGGGCTTCCCCTCCTTAGTCAAGTGCCGATCTAAGGTAACCTCAGAAAGTGCTAAAAGATTAGGGAGCAAGTGAGCATAAAAGCATGCCTTTTGAGATACCCCTTGGGTCATATTTATAGATTTCTAAAATTGGCCTGCAAATAGCCAATCTCCGCTGTTCTGAACGGCTATGGGCAGGCCAATGGGGGGAAATAGTAAAAAGTACCTCACAAATCAATGGGCGAGTATCTCTCAGCAGTCTCTGCTCGGCAGCAAGGGCAGCAAATACGAGTTTGGGTCACCCTGCTCGCGTGCTGCGAGCTCGTCCAACAGTCGGGACTCGGCGAGCTGTCTGGAGGTCGACGAAAGGTCTAGAGGACGACGAACACCGAGCTCCATTCGATGAACGCCGAGCTCCGTTCGTCGAACGCCAAGCTCGCGAGGTTGGCCCTACTCGCAGGGCATGTGCCGGGCTCACCTGGGCGAGCTGTATGTCGTAGAGCCCCGTCCCCCCTTGGTGTTCGCCAGAGTCTCAGAAAAACGGGGGGCGGGCCGGTCTGGTTCCTGGCGACCCCACTCGCCGGATATGGGGTTGTACACAATCCCTGCTCTTTTTGAGCTTGGCAGAGCTCAAAAAGAAACATCTCACCCCAAGTGTTCGGCGAGTGCGGGGGGAGCAAGAGAGAATCTTGGGGTGCTGTCCACCTGCGGCTATATATATACGCTTGCGTACCTGACTAACTCTTGTCATTCCCCTTGCTCTAGCCCTGCCGAGATGCCGATCCCGAAGGAGATCCAAGAGAGGCTTGCCCGAGTCCGCGAGCCTCAGCTCGCATAGCCGGCCTGACCGCGGTTCCGCTCACCACCCCGCAGTGTGGCTCGGCCGAGCCCAATCCCGCCGAGAGGGCGAAGCCGTTTCCCCGGGAAGCCGAGCCCATCTTTGACGGCCTGAAGACAACCCTAAAGCATGGGACTGGCTCCTCCAATCTGCCTGCCCTTGAAAAGGTCAAAAATGTTGTTGACCTCTGCGACGGCCCAGACAGCCAACTGGATGGCGTCGAAGACACCACGTCGCGAGACTCCATGCCGCGAGCCAAGAACGCACTTGGCGACTCGCGGTTCAGAACTCCTAAGAATCGTCCCCGGGACCCGTCGCCCCCCTTTGGGATCCTAGGGCTGGACTCGCAGAGGCCAAACTCGCCGGTTCGTGCCTCTTTCCCTCAACGGCCTATCGAGACTGTGGGGGCAGGTGTCAAAACCATCCCCATTTCGGGCTTCGACCTCCTCTCGCCGGGAACGCGCCACCCAGGCCGTGGCAAGGATCTGAGATTCGCCCCTCCCCGTACCTTCTTAGAGATGTCGAGCTCGTCTGGTAAGCCGGCCTTTGATTCTTACCATGTGGTTTTCCGGGACGCCTTCCCTTACTGATGTTTTTGTCTTCACAGCTCTTCCCAGTCAATCCGCGGCCGAGGAGTCTTCGCGGACAGCCCGCTATTCCCCCCCTCCCTTCCCCGACCTCACTTGAATCTTATATGGGCCCTGAAGTGGAGAACGGCGAGCTGACGAGGAGGGGGGTCAGGCTTTTCAGGAAGCTCGTGCGCGCTGTCCGCGAGGTGCAGGAGGTTAACGAGGCGCTGCAGCGCGACTACGTGTGGCTCGCGGATGAGGTGTGGGGCAGCCCGGTTGGCGAGATGGTGTCCTCTTCCCGGCTCTTGGATGAGATCGACGAGGGCCTCCTGGCAGCGCAGTGAAACTCGGGGCGGATCCGCGAGTTTCTCCGCATGCGGCAGTCTGGGGGGCGGGGGATGCGAGGCCGGGGTAGATAGAAAGCGGCTCCATTGCCGAGCCGACCGGTACTCGCCTCCCGACCCCCTTCTGCCTGCGCGCTTTGTTTCCTTTTTTTCTTCTTTCTTTGTATTTGATTCCTTCAGCCTTCCGTGCTTTGACCTGTAATAACTTCGAACAATTTTAGCCTTTAGTGCCTGGTATATGAATAATTCTATATATTCCTTTATAACTAGCTCGGCAAGCGATGGGACACGTTAGAAGTCGGCGAGCTGGGGTTGGCGAGCTGGGATGGCGAGCTGGGCCGATTGGACAGCTCGGCTTCAGGCTTATTTTTCTATAAATACCCCCCACCCCCACTAACCCCGTACCACCGTCTTAACTGCTTACTTTCTCTCTATTCCCTCGCTCTTTCTTTTCGTACTCACGCTTCAACCCCTTCCGCGAGCATGAGCAAGACTAACCCCGATGCCGACGGCCGCTCCAAATGCGCCCAGCACTTCACCGATTATTGTTTCTTTGAGTGGAATACCAGCGAGGCGGAGCTCGCCGAATTCATCAGCGACCATGTCCCGCCCGGCTTCGAGGCGCGCCGGCCAAGGGAAGGGGAGGCGATCAACACTTTCTATGACGACGAGCTGGCCTTCCCCATCTCGCATTTTGAGGTGGGGTTGCGCCTACCCCTCTGGTCGGAAATCCGCCAGATTCTGAAGTACTACGGCGCGGTGCCCGCACAGCTCAACTCGAACGTCATTGCCATGATGGTGGCGTTCGCGTGCTTCCTCCGCCGGGAGCGGATCGAGTTTAACCTTACCGTCTTCAGGAAGCTCTTCTCCTATAAGGTAACTCCGGATGGGGTCGCCTATTTTGGGGGCTCACTCATCAAGGTTCGCGAGATTGCGAACAAGCACCACAACTGGATGTCCAAGATCGCTTTCATCAAGGGCAATCTCGGCAACATCCCTTACTCCCCTCATCAAAATGGCGAGGACGTCTATCACCCACCTACCATGTTCGGCAACGATGCCGAGCTCCACAAATTCTTCCTCCACAAAGACTTTGAGGTCGCCTTCCTACGAAGGGGCCTCGACTCGCTCCGCCCCGTTCTGCCCGACGAAGGTATCCTCCTTTTTCCCATTGCTCAGTTCGCCATATCATCATGGAAATTTTCTAAGTCTTTTCATGCAGGAGAATGGATGATCCTCGTGAACCCGCCGTTTGCGGACTCGGGGTTACACGTGGACCCTCTTGCTCGCGAGAGGGCGGCGGCCTGCCGAGACGAGCCGACTTCCTCCAAGCCCTCGTCCGGCCAAAAGCGAGTTGAGCGCGCGGATTAGAGCCCGCCCCATCACCAAAAACCGTCAAAAAAGATGAAGAGAGATGTGGTGGCTCCTCGGGCGAAACAACATCAACAGCCCAAGTACATGAGCTTGCCCGAGACCATCCCAGATGGGTTGTCGGAGAGCCTGCTGAAGGAGATCACGAGCAAGGGGCAGCAGGGTGGCGAGACCTCTGCTCCCCCTATCGTGAAGAAGGCGGCTCGCAAGCCCGTCGTGCCGAAGGAACATCCCCTCTTCAGCTTTGGGGGAGGTGGAAGGACTCGGCTGGAGAGCCCATGGTCCAGTGGGACGAGCTGGCCCACCGAGTCTCCATCTCCACCCTCCACCCTTCTTGGGCTGACCACGAGCTCGCCACCGGTCACGCCTACGCGCTCGGCTTCGGCCTCTATGGCCGCGAGGATGCCGAGGCCTACAAGGTCATGACCTGCGGCAGCTCGGCCATGACGGCATGCAGGCCCACATGAGGGCCATGGAGCTTCATCATATGATGATCCGCCAGAGCTTCAATCTCAGTAACCACCTCCAGAAAGCCGAGCAGGCACGTGACGTCGCCAAGGACAAGGTCGTCGACCTGGGGAGGCAGCTCGGCATCGCTGAGAACCTTCTCGCCCAAGCCGTCGGTGGACTGGTAAGCATCGGGTTGTTCCCTCTCCTTACTTAGGATTTTCTGTCCTCTCATAAATATGTTTCCTTGCTCTTCAGGATGCCAAGGCTGCAAGGGAGTTGCGGGCTCGCGCTGCCGGTCTGGAAGAGGAGAATGGTCAGCTGCGCACCCGCCTTGCCGAGCTGGAGGGAGCGAACATGACGCTGAAGGAGGAGAACACGGGCCTCCATCGCGAGGTCCGCCGCCAAGCGGAGATCTTCTTCCCAGCTCACGACATCGAGCTCACCTTCTCGTACAAGAGCCCGAGGATCTTCGGCGAGGCCGACGTCGCAGAGAGGCTGCAGGTTAATTCGATCGAGACCGTCGAGTGCACCATCCATATGATGAAGGATGTAGGAGTGCTGGTGGAGGGTTGCGAGGAGATCTCGGTCCGGGACCTCATGCCGAGCCTGTTCCCGGCGTTGCCGCCCAGCGAGAAAGAAGACAGCCTCGACGCGCTCTTCGGGAAGGGCTTCCAGGACCTGTCCGATGAAGGGGGAGGATCGCCAGTCCGGCGAGCGGGGCAAATGCTGATCTTTTCTTTTCTTCTTTTTTCTATTTTTTGTAATCTCGCCGGTGCGAGCTCCTCTTGTAACTATCATTATATAATTGAAGATAATTTTGATATGATATGTGTCTATTTTTTCTATCTTTTTTTTCAGCTTCCTTGTCGTGACATGCCTGCACGCGAGCTCTTCCCCTAGCGACCTAGCGAAGATAGATTTTGCGATTAGGATGGTCGTTAGAACTCGTTCCCGAGAGTAGACCTTGAGAGCTCGCCAACTTCAGACGATCCAGGGATGGACTGCTCGCCGCACTGGGTACACCACCCCCAGCTTTCTCGCGAGGGGCCTACATTTTTATCAATATAAGACCAAAATGCTCAAAAAATTTCACAAGTAAAACTGAGGAGGGGTGAAGCGTCCTGCCGGAGCCCGCCTCCCCTCATCGAGAGCCGAGGGCTCGGTTCGCCAACCTTCTGCCAAGGCCGAGCTGAGCTGGCGAGTCTCGACTCGCCTGCGAAGAGTTTTTCCTCCCTGTTTTTAGAAAAAAAAAATGCCAAACTTCTTGGATAACATCTGGAGAGTATAGGACTTCCCTGAGTGACATCCAGCCCTATCAGCTAAGTGAGAGTTTGGCAGCGGGATCTGCTCGGGGTCCGGGTAGACACCATCGAGTGACATCCAGCCCAGCCAGCTAGGTGAGAGCCTGGCAGCGGGATCTTCTCGGGGTCCGGGTGTATGACCCACTTTTTTTTTCTTTCAAAACACCGGGGTCATAGGCCCAGAACCGCCTCTTTGCGGTGACAACTTCGCACCCGGGAAGGTCATCACTACAAAATGCCGATCCTGCCGCCCAAATCGATCATAACCGTAGCAATGTAACAAAAGATGAGTCCACAGAAAATCACATATAAATAGTAAATAGACTCCATAAAGGGAGCGTCCACAAAAATAATAAAGGCACTAAATCTTGGGCTCATGCCCAGTACATCAAATCATCACTACATGTCACTCATCGCGGAAGCAAAATAAATATATCTATTGGCGGTCAAGACTCACAGTCCCTGCTATCTGAACTCTGGTGCTAGACTGCCCCATCTCCAAGCGTGCCGACCTGCAGGGCTGATCCTCCATGCTGGGCTACATGGTCCCCTCAAATGATGTGTTTCGAAAACCGTTAGTCTAAAAGACTAAGTCCTATCATCCCCCGCCCCTTCCCCCATGGCAACTAGGCACCGAGCAGGGAGGAGGAAAGGAGAGGAAATGAAAGTATAGAGTAACAAGTAATCAGATGGCGGCGGAACTAGTCTAGCAGTAATATAGGTATGAAAAAAAACTGAACAAGAAGTAACCTTAACTTATATGGAAAACTACAAGCAAGGGATTTTTTGCAGTGCTCCTATCGTATAAAAAGTCTCATACCAATATATACGATAGGGTGTCGGTTTTCTATCAAGCACATATATATATATATATATATATATATATATATATATATATATATATATATATATATATATATATATATATATATATATCAACGAATAAAACCTTAACTTATAAGCACGCTCGCACGACTTGTAAACCAATGGGTCATTTTGCAGGGCCTATTGTATAAAGCGTCCCATACCACTTTATACAATAGGTGTCAGGGTTGAATGCAATTATTATGCTATGAAATACAATTATGTTATGCTGTGAACATGCAAGTGCAACACACCCACTCGACTCTGTGTACACAGACCTTTAGTTCCCCCTTTCTGGAGCCGAACCTCCCAGGATACCTCCGTAGTGGCAAACGGAAGCGGTGGGTTGGGCCTCGCCCACCTCTAAACCGGTAATTGCACTACCAGATAGACCTATCGTACGCCTCAACGCTGGTGCACAAGGCGGAGCTCCTGCGTACTCTTGTCGGCTGGCGCACCGACTTTATTTGGCCAAGTGCTAAACCACACTCGCCGAGTCAACGTGTTGGCGTCGGTGCATCGACTCTCCAACACCGAAGACCCACCACCTTGTACTTTATGCACATGCAACCTTAATGTATCACCACCGAGCTAAAGCTCCCCGGACCAACCCGTCCGTGACAACAACAACCGAGTCAAAGCTCGTCGGGCCAACCTGCCCACCATCAAATCCACTGAGCCTACCGCCCAACCTACCACCATGAGACATCGAAGTGAGTGAAGGTGAAACCCTAGATTTACTAGTTACTCTTGTAATCCATTTTTTTCCTACAGTTTAGGTTAGCCCAGGACTGCCCAAGGTATTCCCCGTGAAGGGCTCTCGAAGGCACTAGGAACTACGATAGGATTACGCCCAAAGCTCCTTTTTGCAAGGCACTTACTGTTATTAGTTGCTATCAGATTTCTCAAACCCTTACTTGTTGTACTGGATCTAACCCTAGAGTATTTGACATTTCCTCCCCACGGGAAAGACGATCTTTTGTCGATCCCGAGCACCACCTAGCACTAGCCCAACCAACACCCTACTCATCCTATCTTCCAATGGTGAACTCATTTTTAATTATCCAACCAGCAAACCTCTAACCCCAACTCATGTGCCCAAATTCATACTCCAAATCAATTTCTGCGACTTTACTGAATGCAGATCAACCTAAACTATATGAAGTGTATAAAGGGAGGTACACAAAATCATCACTCAGTACCCCTATAATAATTATTGGAGGGCTATAATGACATTTTAGCCTAAACCCAGAAATTCATAATTTTACTATTTTATCTGATAATTAATTTTTTTATTCTTAGTAATCTAGAAATCCAAGTTTGAACATGAAGTACCTATTTTAGACAAGCAATTGCTCTACAACATTTATGATAAACTCAATATTACTAATTAACATAAAATCCATTGTCTCTCAATTTTGCAGCAAGATTTGAGCCCCTAATTAATTAATTCAATATAAATACAATAAATGGAGTTAAATAGAGAAGTGTCTTAAAATATTATCCAAAAATTTGAAAAACTTTACCATGGCTTTAGTATGATCAGAAAACCTCACTGACTAAGTTTCATAACATTTAAAGCTAGTTTAACCATGATTTTATCACAATCATCCTTAGGGACAACTTAAAGAGTTTAACTTAAAGTATAAGATAATGTCTTCCAAACACCCTACAATAATTTACATAGGCTCATACTAACCCTAAGACTACTCTACCCAAGTTTCATCTCTGTTCAATGAATTTTAGTAACCTATTCTACCTCTACACATTTTGTGCCCTAAACTAGGGTTAGGGTTTAGAAGAGCCCACCCATGTCCAAATCCCTTAAGAATTTTACCAGAGGGTTTTAGCTACTCTAGTTCTCACCCTACCAAGTTTCAAGTTCATACATGGTTTTTTGATCACATGCCCTTCACAAGGCACCAAAGACCACCGAGCTAAAGCTCCCCGGACCAACCCGTCAGTCACAACAACAACTGAGCCAAAGCTCGCCAGGCCAACCTGCCCACCATCAAATCCACTGAGCCTACAGCCCAACCTACCACCCTGAGACATCGAAGTGAGTGAAGGTGAAACCCTAGATTTACTAGTTACTCTTGTAATCCAATTTTTTTCCTATAGTTTAGGTTAGCCCAGGACTGCCCAAGGTATTCCCCGTGAAGGGCTCTCGAAGGCACTAGGAACTACGATGGGATTACGCCCAAAGCTCCCTTTTGCAAGACACTTACTGTTATTGGTTGCTATCATATTTCCCAAACTCTTACTTGTCGTACTGGATCTAACCCTAGAGTATTTGGCACTTCCTCCCCACGGGAAAGACGATCTTTTGTCGATCTCAAGCACCACCTAACACTAGCACAACCAACACCCTACTCATCCTATCTTCCAATGGTGAACTCATTTTTAATTATCCAACCACCAAACCTCTAATCCCAACTCATGTGCCCAAATTCATATTCCAAATCAATTTCTGCGACTTTACTAAATGCAGACCAACCTAAGCTATATGAAGTATATAAAGGGAGGTACACAAAATAGTCACCCAGTACCCCTATAATAATTATTGGAGGGCTATAATGACATTTTTAGCCTAAACCCAGAAATTCATAATTTTAATATTTTATCTGATAATTAATTTATTTATTCTTAGTAATCTAGAAATTCAAGTTTGAACATGAAGTACCCATTTTAGACAAGCAATTTCTCTACAAAATTTATGATAAACTTAATATTACTAACTAACATAAAATCCAGTGTTTCTCAATTTTTCAGTAAGATTTAAGCCCCTAATTAATTAATTCAATATAAATACAATAAATGGAGTTAAATAGAGAAGTGCCTTAAAATATTATCCAAAACTTTGACAAACTTTACCATGGTTATAGTATGATCAGAAACCCTCACTGACTAAGTTTCATAACATTTAAAGTTAGTTTAACCATAATTTTATAACAATCATCCTTAGGGGCAACTTGAAGAGTTTAGCTACAAGTATAAGATAATGTCTTCCAAACACCCTACAATAATTTACATAGGCTCATACTAATCCTAAGACTACTCTACCCAAGTTTCATCCATGTTCAATGAGTTTTAGTAACTTATTCTATCTCTACACATTTTGTGCCCTAAACTAGGGTTAGGGTTTAGAAGGGCCTACCCATGTCCAAATCCCTTAAGAATTTTACCAGAGGATTTTAGCTACTCTAGTTCTCACCTTACCAAGTTTCAATTTCATACATGGTCTTTTGATCACATGCCCTTCACAAGGCACCAAAGACCATCCTTAGGGTTTGGTCTTGGGTCCTAGGGCAAACTCACCCCAATCCACCCCATCTTCCATGGGAAGGTGTTACAAGCTATGCCAAGTCAGTTGCCAAAATCTCAGCCTCTGTTGAGGTGATTTGACCACTCATCCTCAAGGTGCACTTTTTACTTAAGAACCCCTCATTAAGGTAAGATTAGGGTTAGGTCATTTCCCATCCAAACACATCCAAATGAGGTGAAAATTTATACAGATGCATAGAATAAGGCCAAGGACCATTCACCAAAATTTGGCAGGGTTTGGATGTAATTTGACCACCTAATTAATTTACCATAATATTATTAAATAAAAGGTAAAACTATAGACAAAGTATCTCCAAAAATTCCCATTTTTGGATAGACCCTGGACATAGCTAAGGGAGACCCCCTGCCCAAATTTTAGATCATTTGGACAAGGGATGAAGAGTGAGAACCCATTTTAATCTCAGGATAGCGCTAGGTATAGGTCCCACCAAAATGGGTGTCCTAGTCCAACCAGAGGTCCAAATTGGTCCAAATCAATTTTGAGTTAAAGTAGACCTTTAAGGCTTAAAACTTCATGTTGATGACTTTTTCAGTAGAGGGGCCTAAATAGTTTTAAAAATTAAAATCATCTACTGCAAATAGTGTGACATAAATGAAATTAAAATGAAATTAAAATGATTATAATCAAAACTAGTGCATGAATCTTGGCGCAGATCCAACAGCCCGGGCTCATCGTCTACCTCCAGCTAATTGCTGAGATAGCCCGAACCTGGGTCCGCTTCCAAACGCTACCGCCGGTGATCCGGCCACTTCCCCGGCCGGCCACCGCCACCACCACCTCCGTTGAGGTGGTGGCTGTCGCTAGGCGGCGGCACAGCCACCGGAGATGCGGATTCCGACGGTTCTACCAAGAAGTTTTCCGGCCCGAAACCATGAAAACTAGAGTTTGATTCTGGCTCAATTGAGCCCGAACCTTGAACCTAAACGTTGCTATGATCTATCCATGAGTCAAGGAGAGGAGGAGGACCTTGTCGGCGGCCTGAAGTCGAGAAGATCGTCGGGAAGCCATTTTTGAAGGCGGCGCCGCTCGGTTTTTGCAACAGCACAGTGGGGAGGCTTGATTTCTTCAGGTAAGGATTGCGAAAGGCTTCTCTCGACCCACTGATGGTGTTTAAAGCCTCAGATGGGGAGAGGAGGGGCTTGGTCATCAATGTCCAACAAAGCCATTAATGGCTAGGCTCAGCCATGGTGGAGGGGGCTGAACCAGGCCTTTAGTGGCCAGGGAAACGGCTAGAAACTTCTCCGCTTCCCTGGGGGAGTTGAATTCAGCCATTAAAGGTGGCCTTTTGCCTCCCCTTGGCTAAGCCCCTTCCTTCCCTCCTCTTTCATCATTTCTCTCTCCTCCATTAACATGAAAATTGAGCTCACCCTCTCTCCTAGTCACCAAGTTTACTTGGTCAATCTTGAGGACTATTTGCAGCCCATCCATGCACATTATTCCCTAAAGAAGCCACATGAGGAGGCTTGAGCTTGGGCTAGCTTATTTGGGCTAGGTTGACCCAAAGTAGGCTTGGGTTGACTTTGGTCTTTTTGACCTTTTGGGTTGCCCCCAATGGGTCCCTGGTGACCCATTGATCTCCCCTAAGGCCTAGGTAGGATTGGATAGGGTTGACTTGTCATCTTGGAGGTCACTTGTCCCTTGGTAAGGGCACTTTGACCACTTTGGGGCTAGAGTTGACTTAGGTCAACTTAGCCTCTAAGGTTGTCCCCAATGGGTCCTTAGTGACCCATTGACCCCACCTTAGGGTTAGTAGGGCATGGGTGGTGTCCAACTGGCTACGGGTTGGCCAATTGACCCTAAGTAGGCTAGCTTGACACATTTAATGATAGAGTTGGCCTTAGTCAACTTAACCACTTTGACAACCTTTCATGGGTCCTTAGTGTTCAAGTGAACCTTACAATGGATTGGTGAGGCCATGGTTGGGTCTTGAAGTCTTGGTGAAGGCCCATGATCATCTTGAACTAGGGTTCATAAATCTACTATTTGCAGACCATAGTGGTCTCACCTACATCCCTAGGTTTACTTGGCCTTCTTGGGCTTCCTTGGCTTTTATCATGACCTAGTCATGACAAAACCACTCCTATGGGTCTAGTTGTTTGAGGGATGTTACACCGGGTAGACACCATCGAGTGACATCCAGCCCTGCCAGCTAGGTGAGAGCCTGGCAGCGAGATCTGCTCGGGGTCCGGGTAGACACCATCGAGTGACATCCAGCCATGCCAACTAGGTGAGAGCCTGGCAGCGGGATCTGCTCGGGGTCTGGGTAGACATCATCGAGTGACATCCAGTCATGCCAGCTAGGTGAGAGCCTGGCAGCGGGATCTGCTCGGGGTCCGGGTAGACACCATTGAGCGACATCCAGCCCTGCCAGCTAGGTGAGAGCCTGGCAGCGGGATCTTCTCGGGGTCCGGGTAGACACCATCGAGTGACATCCAGCCCTGCCAGTTAGGTGAGAGCCCGGCAGTGGGATCTTCTCGGGGTCCGGGTAGACACCATCGAGTGACATCCAACCCTACCAGCTAGGTGAGAACCTAGCAGCGGGATCTGCTCGGGGTCCGAGTAGACATCATGGAGTAACATCCAGCCCTGCCAGCTAGGTGAGAGCCTGGTAGCGGGATCTTCTCGGGGTCCATCAAATGAATACTTCACCCTATTGTATGAGTTACTACAGCAGGATTAGCACATCAAGAAGCTTTATTAAGAATAAAACATCACTTACATATTCTCAAGAATAAAAGTGTTTCAGGTCGTCACCGCTCCAGGTGAGACTTAGGGTCTCGCCCTCCACATTTTGGAGTCAATACCCTCCTAATCTCAATGTTTTTTCTATAATGTATGGAGCTTCCCATTTGGGGTTGAGCTTCCCCACGGTTGCCGACCTTCCCGCTGCATCTATCTTTTTCAGGACTAAGTCTCCCTCCACAAATTGTTTGACTCTGACGCGCTTGTCAAAGTACTTAGCCATTCTTCTCTTCACTTCTTCTTGTCGGATGGCGGAAAGGTCACACAGCTCCTCCACCATGTCCAGGGAGAGCCGCAGCTCTTCCTCGTTCTCGGCCTGCCATTCTTCCCTGCCTTCCTTTGCCGTGACGACCCGAGGCGTTTGAACTTCAAATTCTACGGGGAGTACCACCTCACATCTATGGGAGAGCTTGAAAGGGTTCTCCCCTATGGCTGTGTTGGGGGTGGTCCTCAGGGCCCAGAGAACCGAGGGAAGCTGCTCCACCCAGCTCCCTTTCAGGTTCTCTACCTTCTTCTTTAAGAGGTCCACAATAATCTTATTCGCGGCCTCCACCTGCCCGTTGCTCCTGGGGTGGTGGACCGAGGCAAATCTGAGGTCAATCCCGAGCTGTTCGCAGAAGCTAGTGAATTCTGCGCTGGCGAACTGAGGCCCGTTGTCTGTGACGAGGACATGTGACAACTCATGGCGGCAGATGATCTCCCCCCAAACAAAATTCCCGATGACCTGAGAAGTTACCTTGGTCAGTGCATTCACCTCTATCCACTTAGAGAAATAGTCTATCATCACCAGCAGGAACCTTCTCTTCCCACTGGCCTGGGGGAATGGTCCTAATAAGTCCATTCCCCAAATTGCAAAGAGTAGGGGGCCGTGATAATCTTGAGTCGCTGAGCCGGCTGTAGTTGGAGGGGGCAAACAGTTGGCACTTATGACATCTCCTTGTGAATTCTGCAGCATTGCGGCCCAGGGTTGTCCAGAAGTATTCCTGTCTAACAATCCTCCATTTCAGGGTCCGACTCTCGGAATGACTCCCGCACTCTCCAGAGTGAACTTCCTCCAAGATTCTTTGTACCTCCCTCTCGGCCAGGCAACGGGCCAACATCCCTGAGAGAGCCTTCCTATACAGCTGTCTGTCCCGGAGGAGATAGTATGCCGATTTGTATCTAAGCCTCTTCTTGTACATCCCCTCCGGATACTCTCATGTGGAGAGGAAAGTCTTGATCGGGTCCATCCACGATGGGCGTTGTTCTATCTCCATCAGCTCTCCTTTTTCGATGGAAGGGTGGAATAGATCGGTGATAGTACCCCCCCCCCCCCCACACCCGGGGATCGTGCTTTGCTAGTTAATCGACTTGCTCCTTTTCTTCTCTGGGCACGTGTCGGATGGAGAAGGTTTGGAACGTGCCAATGACCCCCTTCACTTTGGCTAAATATAACCGAAAGGTAGGCTCTCTCGCCTCAAACTCCCCATTGATCTGGGAAGCCACCACCATGGAGTCAGTGAGGACCTCCACGTCCAGCACCCCTAACTCCCTGGCCAGGCGCAGCCCGGCTATCACGGCCACGTACTCGGCCTGGTTGTTGGAGATGGGGAAGTGCACCACCACCGTTTGCTCAATTCTAGTTCTCTGGGGGCTCTCTAAGATCACCCCCACCCCCAGGGAATGCCTCCCCGAAGCGCCATCCACCTTCACCTTCCACGGAGTCGGACGAGTGAGCTCTTCCTCCGCCACCTCGATTACGTAATCGGCAAAAAAGTCGGTCATCGCTTGAGCCTTGATCGAGAGGCGGGGGACGAAGGAGATGTCGAACTCGCTCAGCTCTACCGACCACTTGGCCAGTCTGCCCGAATGCTCCACCCAGGGGCACCGCCGGCGGTGGCCCTGCCCGCTCGCCACCGGACAACCCCCGGCGGGTTCGGCGGAGGCCGGCGAACCCGTCGGTGGGCGCCGGGCAGGCCGCCGGCGGCTCCGCCGCCGCCTACAGAGGAGGGGCTCTGGACGGGCGGGAGGAAGGGGAATGCGTTTTTTTTTTTTCTTTTTTATATTTAATAATTAATTTAATAATTTATATGTTTTTTCGCTCGGACACGAATTTATGTGATTTTTTCGCCAAAGCTGTTTGGGGCGACGTTTTTGCTCCGGTGAGTTTCGACAACAGCGGTTATGACCGCGGACAAGAAAAGAAAGCTAGTTTTGAACATGAAAGTGGATGAAGTTCTTAGGTGAGGTTGGGCATAGCCACTGCGTTCACTACAGCCACCGCAACCCCAAACAGAGACTAGGTGTTCGTTTCTTCCGGAAATTGAATTTCTTTTAATGGCTGATTCCCGGCACTGTTTATGATGGTGAGCATTCTTTTTTTGTTGCAGTTACAAAATACTGGAAATGACTTGTCTTCGTGCTTTAGGGTTTGCTTTAATTCAACATTGATGCTATCTTTTATTATTATTATTATTATTTTAGATTTAACAACAGGATTTGGTCTTCTCCTCCCATACTGCATTCCTTTCTTTCATTTGTGGTAAGAAAAAGGTAGAGATTTCTGTTTTCAAGCCTAAAAATGAATATTTTTGGTAGCAAAAGCAAGGGTTCATGCGTTTACTAGTAATTTCAGTGTTTTCATGTTTTTTTACTGCCATTACTTCTTCATTCATAAAGCATGATTTTTTTTTACTGTGATTTCTAGATTCATAAAAATTCCTTGTCATGTTGGTTGTAGGGTGAGATGAAATTGTAGTGTAGCAATTCATAGCTTCTAGGAATAAGTTGGAGAATGATATTTGGAGTGAAAATCTGAACCAAAGAAACATTTACCTTTGTTTTGGCTCTGATGTTGGTGCTTTGTTTAGGCTTCTTCTTCACCGGGGTATCCATTTCTTGCATTGGAAATAATGCAGCAATTGGGGGAAGTATAAGTGCTCAGATGTATGCAGAACTAAAGAATCACATGAGTTTGCTTGAGATTTTGTGTTCCTTCTTCTGCATCGATTTCGATTTTGATTCGAGTCTAACGAATTCATAGAAGGGCTGAGATGGGATGTTCGGCCTCAAAGCCGGAAGACGAAGAAGCTGTTCGGCTCTGCAAAGATCGAAAGAACTTCATTAAGCACGTGATTGAGAACAGAAGCAGATTTGCCTCCGGTCATCTGGCTTACATTCAGTCCATGATATGACATAGAGTCGTCAAAGAAGAGGTGCTCTTGTTAAAATCCAATATTGTGGATACTTTTGAACCTGCAAAAAGAATGAAGAGTCTATAAATCAGTGACATTTTTCAATAAAGGCCATAACTTTGGTGGGTACGTTTGATTTTCGATCAACTAATGTACATTTATTAGATTTGGATATTTCCTGCCAACCTATAAAAGACAATATTTTGTTGGTTCGGCATGGTTCATAAAATATTGGTTTGATTTCGTTTTTTTCAGATTAGTTGTAGCTCCAATTCTGCTAGTGACTAGGAGACCAAACCAATGTAAATTGATTAATTCTCCATAGTGAATTAGTTTGTAATGAACAGATTTACACAGAGAACTAAGTTCGTTTATAGTAAGATTTGATCCGGTTTTAAGTGAAAACTGGTACTAAATTGTTATCTTTTTTTGTATTTACTGATCGAAAGCATCCAGAAATTAACCTAAATGTATACTCATTATGAATGGTTAAGCTACTGATATGTGTGCGTTATGCCAATCAAAGGAAGATAGAATTGCAGGAAAGAACGGACCTGGTTTTAGAACACGGAAATTAAATTTCATGCAGAGCTTTCGTCCTGTCAATCAGATTACGCAGTCCATAACCAACAGTAATCGCATTGAAGCAGCCATCTTCAAAGGGTAAATTAAGTGCATCACCTTCATTAATCCACCTGCAAAATGCAGCATTCATGGATTTCAAATTTCAAGAAAAACAATATGAGGACGATAACTAACTTCAAGCAAAAAACACAAGTGTATAATGAAGCCATCCTTCCTTCCAGCCAGTAAATAAATCTTAAACATTATGGTATTCATCTTAATTGTTAGGGCACAATTAGAGGTATGGACAGGGAACGTGGCGGGAAGAGCATCGTCCGAAGCCTGGTTTTTATAAGTAGAAGCAAGGATACTTTGAGTGAGGCTTTAAGATGATATGATCGGACGGATAGAATGCATTTGTCAACATCATAATTCTATTTCTTATTATTTTAATTTATAGTTACAGTTGAGAAGAATCATTAGGCGGGGCAGACTTGAATGAGGGCGGCGGAACAGAGACGGCGGCGCAGACAGACGGCTTTTTTTGTTTCTCTTCTACTCTTACAACTCACCTCAACGCCACTTACCATTCAAGGAAAAACATTGAGGCCTTCTTTTGTTGGCCCAATATTATTTTTAGAGGAATATAAAAAAAAAAGTTAAAAGCGATGGGCTTCCAATCATGCACCTGCTGCAGTCATCTAATTATTATTAAAGCCTTCTGATTCGAATCATGCGCCTTCTGGAGTCGTGGCACCTTCTCAGTGGGAGTGGCAAAACAATAATAATTTTGAATTTACTTGGTCAATTTGGTCAAATCAAGTCCCGTCAAGCTTTATAGTGCATCCAAAAGCATGCACACACTTATATTACTTCAAAACACTATTTTTGGCTCGTCACTCGACTTTTTGGACCTATTTTGACCTTAACCCACATGGGGGGCCCACCATAAAGCTAAATTCATGCCCCAATCCGCGCACGGGCGGAAAATCCGCGCCCGGGCGGAAAATTCGCGCCCGAGCGAAAAAAATGCTTCCGTGCAAAAAATCACACCTGGGCGAAATAACCGCGCCCGAGCGAAAAACCGCGCCCGGGCGAAAAATTGGAAAGTGCTCCCCTGCGCACCCGCGCATGCAAGTCGCACCCCTATTCGGGGGATGCCATCTTCACAAGGTCAAGGCGACAGTACCGCACTGCCAACCACGGGGAGTGCCCCGCACTCCCAAAATTGGAAAGTGCTCCACACTGCTCTAATTAGGGTAGTGCGGCCCAACACACCCCAACTAGGCATGTTGTAGTTCATTTACAGATTGATGAAATCGAGAATTTTTGTCTCCCTTATAGAGTAGAGCGCTGCAGCGCGGGGTGCTAGCCTTGTACATTTTTCTGAGTTTGGTTCTCGCAACCGCGGAGAGGGAGTGAGACGGAGGGTGTGTGTGAGCAGCCGTACGGGAAGGCCATCTCGCCAGGTCCCCTCTCGCCCGCGCCACCTCGTTGGAGGCGTCTCTCCCGTACCAACTCGTCGCGGTCCTCTCGTTGTGCCCGCCTCGCCGCACCAAGGGGAGGGAGCTCGCCATGACCGTCCCGAGCCCATCTCGCCGCAGTCGTCCATCTCGCCCGGGGGTGTCTTGCGCGCTTCCAACAAGTGGTATCAAAGCCAGGTTGGACCCCCTTGGAAGAGTTAGTGACAAGTGGAGATGGCGATGGGAGGTGATATGCCGATGCAAGTCCCCAAGTTGACGAAGACCAATTATGGTAACTGGAGTATCCAGATGAAGGTGTTACTCGCCTCGAATTAGTTATGGGAGATAGTCGAGGATGGCTATAAGGAGCTTACCACAGAAGCAGAGGCGGCGTTGACTAACGCGCAAAGAACGGCGTTGAGAGAGTCGAAGAAGAGGGATAAGAAGACATTGTCCTTACTATACCAAGGCGTCAATGAGGCAACCTTTGAGAAAATCTCAGAAGCGAGGAGTTCGAAGGAGGCAAGGGAGGTGTTGCGACGCTCCATGCAAGGAGTTGATAAGGCAAAGAAGGTGAAGCTACAGTCCCTTAGAGCCGAGTATGAAGTGTTGAGAATGCAGAGTGCTGAGAAGGTTGGAGAATATGTGACTCATCTGCGGACGCTCACAAATGAGATGAAGCGCAATGGAGAGGCGATAGATGACGTGAGCCTCATGGAGAAGCTCTTGCGCTCTATGTCAAGGAAATTCTGTCACGTGGTGGTGACGATCAAAGAATCGAAGGATATCACCCAGATGTCAGTGGATGAGCTTGTTGGCTTCCTACAAGCCCATGAGTACCGAATGCTGCGGGATGAAGAAGAGTCAAGTGGCTTGGGTGAAGCACTTCAGACTCAGTTGAACTTCGGAGAGAGCTCTAGGAGAGGGGGAGGCCAACGTGGCCGAGGCTACCAAGGAAGAGGTAGAGGAAGAAGAGGAGGAAGAGATCATGGAAGAAACCATTACCACCAGAGAGAGGCGGAGCAACCTCAAGGTGGGAGGAAAGAAGTGAGAGGAAGAGGAAGAGGCCAAGGAAGAGGCCAAGAAAGAGGTCAAGGAAGAGACCGAGGTGATATGCCACATATACAGTGTTACAACTATAACAAGTTTGGGCATATGAGCTATGATTGTTGGACCCCGAGGAAGAAAGTAGAGACGAACCACTACGCAGAAGCAAGCAATACTGGTGGCGATCTGATGATGTTCCTAACCTATAGAGGAGCTGAGAGAGGAAAGAATGAAGTATGGTTCTTAGTCATAGGCGCAAGTAACCACATGTGTGGAGAGAGAGATTTGTTCACTAGCCTCGAACCAAATGGTGGTGAGGTCAGTTTTGGTGATGCTTCAAAGATCTCGGTGGAAGGAAGAGGAGTGATCGTGGTCATCTTAAATGGCAAGGAGGTGCATCTCAATGATGTGTTCTATGTTCCAGGCTTGAAGAGTAACATCTTAAGCCTTGGGCAGTTGGTCGAGAAGGGTTATTGTGTTCAGCTGAGAGATGGTACGTTGGCCATGAAGGATCATGAAGGAAGAGAGATAGTGAAGGTAAAGATGACGACGAATCGTCCCTTTACGTTGAGAATGGATGCAGAGGAGACGGTGTACCTTGCGAGAACTGAGGAAGAAGAAGAGGCGTGGCTGTGGCATGACAGGATGGGCCATCTAGGGTTCACAGGGTTGAAGCTCTTATCTCATTCCAAGATGGTGGAAGGCCTACCCATGATCTCGCCCCCACAGAAGATCTGTGAGGCATGTATGAGAGGAAAGCAGAAGAGTTTAACGTTTGAAGGTGGCAAGTCTAGAAGAGTGAGGAGACATCTGGAACTGGTCCACTCAGATATAGCTGGTCTGTTTGAGACTACCTCAGTAGGAGGAAGCAGGTACTGCATCACCTTCACCGATGATTTCAGTCGGAAGTGTTGGGTATATTTCTTAAGAGAGAAGGCTGAGGCCCTTGACAAGTTCAAGGAGTTCAAGGCGATGACGAAGAAGGAAAGCGGACAACCACTGAAGGTGTTGAGGACAGATAGAGGTGGGGAGTACACCTCAAGGCTGTTTGATGATTTCTGCAGAGAATGAGGAATCTCACATCAGTTGACGGCGGCGTACTCACCTCAGCGGAATGGTGTCGCGGAAAGGAATAATTTGACCATTATGGACATGGCAAGGAGCATGGTGAAGGACAAGGGGTTGCCAGAGATGTTCTGGGCGGAGGCGATACAGTGTACGATGTACTTGCTAAACCGATGCCCAACGAAGAGTGTGAAGTTTATGACTCCATTCAAAGCTTGGAGTGGTTGGAAGCTGAGTGTGAAGCACTTGAGGGTCTTCGGGTGTGTAGCTTATGCTCATGTCCCGGACTAGAGGAGGAAGAAGCTTGACGATAAGAGTGAGAAGTGCATCTTTGTGGGCTACGCTCTGATGAGCAAAGCTTACAAGTTGTACAACTCAGTGACAGAGAAGGCTATAATCTCAAGGGACGTTGTATTTGAGGAAGATAGTAGGTGGAGCTGGGATGATGAGGTGAGAAACACCAATAGGATGTTCTTTGATGATGATGATGATGGTGGAAAGGAAGCTGAAGCTGAGATTGGTGGAGTTGAGCCTGCATCACCCCCTAGTGGAGAGTCAGGGGGAGCTCTTACTCCCTACTATAGCGGAGCAAGTACCAGTGAAGGAAGTTCTGATGAGGCTAGCAGTAGCCGGGGCAAAGCTAATCGTCCTTAACCTAGGATGAGGATATTGGAGAAAATCTACGAGGAGACGACACTGACACTTAATAATTTTTCTTTATATTGTCTCTTAGCAGATTGTGAGCCGCACTCGTACGAGGAAGCTGCCCAAGAAAAGACCTGGAGGAAAGCTATGGATATGGAGATAACATCTATAAAGAAGAATGATACATGGAAGTTGATTGACCCACCAGCTGGCCACAAACCCCTCGGGGTGAAGTGGGTCTACAAGGTGAAGAGGAACAAGGATGGATGTGTAGAGAAGCATAAAGCAAGGCTGGTTGTGAAGGGATACAGACATGTCCAAGGAGTGGAATATAACGAAGTCTTCGCTATAGTGGCGCGGATTGACACCATTCGGTTGATCATCGCACTGGCAGCCCACTATGGGTGGAAGATCCTGTAGATGGATGTTGCGTCCGCCTATCTGAATGGTTATTTGGAGGAAGATGTGTACATCGAGCAGCCTCCCAGATATGTTGTGAAGGGTCAGGAGAGGAAGGTGTGCAAACTGGATAAAGTACTGTATGGGCTGAAGCAAGGTGCTCGTGCTTGGAATGGGAGGATAGATGCATACCTCCAAAAGCATGGATATATGAAGTGTCCTCACGAATATGCCCTCTACACGAAGGTTGACAAGAATGGTGACATGATGATCATATGTCTATATGTAGACGGCATGATATTCACTGGCAACAACCCTACTATATTTGAAGACTTTAAGATAATGATGATGAAGGAATTTGAGATGACGGGTCTGGGAGAGCTCACCTACTTCCTAGGTGTGGAGGTGCAGCAGAGAGGAGATGATATCTTCATTTCATAGAGGAAATATGAGAAGAAATTTTAAAGAAGTTCAGAATGGAGAATAACAAGTCTATCTCTACTCCTGCCGATCCTGGACTAAAGTTGAGGAAGGAGTCAAAGGAAGGAGCAGTCGACTCCACTTTATTCAAGAGCTTGGTGGGAAGTCTATGTTACCTGACTTTCACCAGACCTAACATCATGTACGCTGTTGGGGTGGTAAGCAGGTACATCGAGGAACCAAATCAGGACCACTTCACAGTTGCAAAAAGGATCCAGAGATATGTGAATGGAACGAGAGGCCATGGACTGAGGTATTTTACTAGAGAGAAGCTAACGTTGGCTGAGTACTCAGACAGTGACTATGGCAGTGACATGAATGATCGGAAGAGTACTTCCAGATACGCTTCCCATGTAGGAACAGAAGTGTTCTCATGGAGCTCGAAGAAGCAGGCAATGATTGCTTTGTCATCGTGTGAAGGGGAGTATATAGCAGCAGCGGCTTGTACCGACCAAGCGATTTGGTTAAGGAACCTTTTGGAGGAGCTACATCATATGCAGGATGGCCCTATGATGATGTATGTTGATAACATGTCAGCCATCCAGCTCGCGAAGAATCTTGTACTACATGGGCGTAGCAAGCACATCGAGACGAGGTATCACTTCCTCCGTGAGCAGGTGGAGCTGAAGACGGTTGAAGTGGTGTATTGCCCCACCGGAGAGCAGATTGCAGATATCTTCACAAAAGCTTTGAAGGTGTAGACGTTTCTAAGGCTCAAAGGCAAACTTGGCATGTGCTGTCAAGTTTGAGGGGGATGTGTTGGACTCTGACTTTGTTGACCGGGTCAATATTTATTTTTAATATTATTTTATTTATGAGTGATTAATAGGAGAGAGAGTGTGCATTAAAGAAGGGAGAAGGTGGTTGGTTTTGTTAGCCTATAAATAGGCATGTTGTAGTTCATTTACAGATTGATGAAATAGAGAATTTTTGTCTCCCTTCTAGAGTGGAGCGTTGCAGCGCTGGGTGCTAGCCATGTACGTTTTTCTGAGTTTGGTTCTCGCAACCGCGGAGAGGGAGTGAGATGGATGGTGTGTGTGAGCATCCGTACGGGAAGGCTATCTCGTCAGGTCCCCTCTCGCCTGTGCCACCTTGCCGGAGGCGTCTCGCCCGTGCCAAATCGTCGTGGTCCTCTCGTCGTGCCCGTCTCGCCGCGCCAAGGGGAGGGAGCTCGCCGTGACCGTCCCGAGCCCGTCTCGCCGGAGTCGTCCGTCTCGCCCGGGGGTGTCTCGCGCGCTTCCAACTGGGAGTTCGACCCATCTTCCCCCTATTTTGGGGAGTGCGGCCCAGCGCACCCCAATCAGGGAGTCCTTCGTATTCCCATATTAAGGCGCTTACCACATGGCAACTGCCTACAGGCCACACAACAGGTTTCATACTGGTCATGCGTCGGGTGCCGCAGTGGACGCACGATATATTTTTACCTCGTGACCCTCCCCCCACCGGGCATCGTTTTCAGTGCCTCTCGATCTCTTCTATTGCCTCCCGACCGCCGTCATCGCCTCCAGACTCTCTTATTCACCTTTCGACCTTCGTCGTCACCTTCCGACTGCCTGAAAGATCTCCTTCAAAACTCAAAAATCTCCTATGGCCTTTTAAGACAGCTCAAAGATCTCCTTCAGCCTTTTTAAGATCACCTAAAGGATCTCCTTTAGAACTCAAAGATCTCCTTAAGCCTTTAAAGATCGCCTCAAATATTTCCTTCCCCTTCAAAAATGCCTTCGAAGGTGACTTGAATAACTCACTTGACTTCAAGTTGTGAGTCAAAAACTCTAGGTGTTGTGTTCGTTATCTCAAACTGCTTTAGAGCGTGCTTCTCTATGCTCCGCTTTCGATAACCTTGGCAATCCTAAAATCTCAATGTAATGAGCGTTGTCTTGTCACCCTTGGGAAAACGATTATTTGTAACACTGTGAAAGATAGTGGATATTGGTTGGATCAATCCAGCCCCGTTGTTTTTCTTTTTCCAAGTTTTTTGACATCAAACGTCTTGTTGTCAGCTATTGGCTCTTTTATGACTATTTGTGCGCCCGAATCCCTCTCGAGATGAGACGATTCAATTTGACTGGACCGTGAAAGCATCGAATGATCCACAACAGTTTGACACCGCCTGTGAGAAGTTGTTCCCAAACTCTGTAAAGATTCTCCAAAGATAGCACTTACTTTGTAATAATACTCATGACAAACATGATGGCAAGAAAGGGAAGCCATATTATTGAGGGATTAGTCCCTGTGGGGAACGCTGATCATGCTCTCTTTCATTTACTCATCATTATACCACTCGCAGAAGAAGTCATGATCACTCAAATAACTGCCTTGGATGGGCATGCACGCCAAATGAAGTCATTTGTCTTTGGGGCGACATTTATCGTGGGGCAACATTTGTTGTGGGGGGGGGGGGGGGGGGGGCGACATTGGTCGTGGGGGCCGACATTGGTCTTGGGGGCGACATTTGTCGTTGATGCATCATTTATCGTTGGGGCGTCATTTGTCGTGAGGGGCGACATTTGTCGTGAGGGGGCAGCATTTGTCGTAGGGAGAAACATTTGTAGTGAGTGCAACATAAGTCGTGGGAGGCGACAATTGTCATGTGGGTGACATTTTTCGTAGTGGAAGACATTGGTCGGGGGAGGCGACATTGGTCGCGGGCGGCGACATTGGTTGGGGGCGGCGACATTGGTCGGGGGAGACGACATTTGGCGGGGGCTATGACATTAGGCGGGGGCTGTGACATTGGTCGGAGGTAACGACATTTGTCATGGGCGGCGTCATTTGTCGTGAGGTGCAAAATTTGTCTTAAGTGGTGACATTCGGCGGGGAAGGCGACTTTCGGCAATTCGGTGGAGGCGACGACATTCGGTAAGGGGAGGGATGTTGGGCGGGGCGGGGACAACTGTCATGATGGGGTGGCGACATTAGTCATGTGCGACGACAATTGTCATGGGGAGCAATATTTGTCGCGGACGACGACATTCAGGATGCGAGGCGAAAGTCATCGCAGACTAAAATTATTGTTAGATCATTTCAAAATAGCAGTTCATTGCAAAATAAAAATAATATTAAAATTTTTGCACAATTCATTAACAAAATGATAGTAGAATAAATTCCAATAGCAATTAGAAAAATCACTTATTCCTATCTTTTTTTGCAACAATTCTTTCACATGAAGGTTTGCAAATGTGAACCTTTGCAAAAACATATGTACCTAATTAAATTCCTATGTTGTAAACATGAACCTTTGCAAAAAAATTCACAATAAATTGCAAAAGAATGGACAATAAAGGGCAAAAAAAATACCTATGCTATTAACAAAATAATATGAGACAATTTGTGATTAAATTAAGTAATATCAAACATAATTTTTGAACTTCAATAATGCAAGTAGAGCAGATATAGGCAAAAAAGGAATACGGGTACATATGCAAATAAAAAATAATTGATTTTTTGAAATATGAAAAAATTTTGAACACACAAAAACTTTCAACATATATTTTTTTGAGCTGAGAAGGATATACTTGAGCTAAAAAGGGAAGAAGCTCTTAATACATTTTGTATTATAAAAACATCACAGAATGCACATCTTGAACATAATTGTGGATCCCATATAGTCGTAAATTATCACTGAATGCAAATCCTAAGTGTTGCAGGCTAACTCGATGTCCCGGTCGGACCGGATTCAATCGGACCGTCTTAGCTTGCGGGGCGGTCGAGCGCGCACACAGTCCGAGAAAAGGAAAGATCGACTCAAGATATGATGACGTGGAAAAACCGCTCAACCGGGTAAAAAACCACGTGACCGGATCCGTACCGGTCAAAATCCACTAGCTGCTTGCGATTACAGTGTGTTAGGAGAATCGGGGCGACAAGCCGCTCCCGTTACAACTTGAGGTGAGAGAAGAGGTCTACAGCTCCCCGCGGGCAACAGGCTGCGTCGCGGGAGCGCTTTGGGTACTAGAATGCGGGTGGCGGCTCCGGTGCTCTGTAGCTTGAGTTGCGGGTCCGCCGAGCGCCTACTTGCAAGGACCGTCTTCTTCCTCCTCTGCTCGCTCTGGGACTTGGGCGTTTTCTGGCTGGTGGTGCTCTGGTGGCTCGTAGTGGCTCAAGCTGGTTGGAGAAGGGCTCAAGGGAGGAGTCCGACAGAGCTCTGACCTGAGGAAGAAGATGATCAGGAGCCAAAATGTGTTGAATGAGGAGGTCATGAGGCTGCTTTTATAGCCTCTAGGAGAGGGTCATGGCGGGCCCCACCACCACTGTAGTGGGTTAGTGGGTGGTTACCCACCAGATCGGACGGCGGGGGAAAGCCCACCATGATCGGACGGTGGGTGGGCCGTCCGTGGGGATGGGGCGGCCATGCGCCGGTGGTGGCCGGCCAAAGGGGGCGGCCTGGGCCGCGGCCAGGCCGGCGGTGGCCAGGCCGGCGGCGCCAGGCCGGCGCCTGCGGCCAGGCCGGCGGCGGCGGCCGGCGGTGGTGGACGGTCGGTGGTTACCTCCCAATGGAAGTGGCTTTAGTGGAGAGAGAGAGAGAGAGTGGGCCCCACCGCCCATGTTTTCCTCATCATGGGAGGTGGGGTTGACTAGTGAAAGATATGGTACCTAAACACCTAGAGGGGGGGTGAATAGGTGACCTAAACCTTTTTAACTTTTGTTTGACAGCACAACAGTTTATCACAGATTATTACAGTTAACAGCAATTTCAGAAATCACACAGAAAAGCCACAACACAGCACAGCACAGCAGACACACTAATTTTATAGTGGTTCCCCAATCTTTGGGTACATCCACTTTCCCCCTTCGCCTATCTAGCAGTGTACTAGATTCGGCCAAACTTCTCCACTAGCTCAGAACCCAACAAGGTTCCTACCTCAGGCCCAAAGCCTTACACTCAGCCAAAAGGACTACACTCAGCCACCCAGGCCTACACTCAGCCAATCAAAGGCCTACACTCAGAGTTCTTCAACTCCTACACTCAGGCACCAAGCCCTACCCTCAGCCTTTATAAAATAGGCTTACAATCACTCAGATCCAATGGATCTTACAAGTTATAATAGAAATTACAAATTCTAACTCTACAACTCAGAAGGAATGAGAGGAGTTGAGAGTTTCTTGGAGAGTTCTTGGAAGAACTCAGCTTGATCCAAACTGACTTAGCTTTCTTCAAAGCTTCTTGAGTAGAACTGAATTAGTCTGAATCTTCTGCAGTTGATCCTTGATCTCTGCTTCTTGAAATCCAGATGACTCTGAATTCTTCTTCTCAGCCTTAGTTCCAAAGACTGAATCCTTGGTTGGAGCTCTCTCTCTCCAACTACTTAGATCTGCAGTTGGACTGCCTGATCTTCTTGTGTTGATCTTCTGTGTATCACTTCTTGATTTAGTCTGATCAACTACTTCAATCACACCATGTAATGTTTGTGAACTTCTTAATTATTATCTCCACTCCTTTTCTGTAGACTGTGGGTGCCTATTTATAGGCTTCCTTCATGGTAACCGGCTGATCCGGTTTATAACAGTCTTTTGACTTTGCTGACAGTTGCTGTAGACCGGCTGGATTGGCAGCTGTCATGTCAACCAGTCACTTCTTGAAATTCTAACTGTCAGTTAGTGTCGAGACTTTCTGTTCTTAAGTGTCGACACTTATAGACCAAGTGTCGACACATGTTGTGTAAGTGTCGACACAAGTCTACAAGGTGTCGACACATTCCCTTGTATGTCTCGACACAGTTTCTTCTGCATGTGTCGACACTGAAATTGAGTGTCGACACAAGCACTTGTACTTCATTCTTTCTGTATTCTTCTAAGTGTCGACACATCTCCTTTGTGTCGACACATCTTCATGTGTAGAAACTGTCAAGTGTCGACACTGCTTCTTGGTGTCGACACAAGTCTTCATTCTTGATTCTTCAGCTGAGTGTCGACACATCCCATTAGTGTCGACACTTATACTTAGAATATTTTACAAGTTTTCTGTTCTTTGCTAAGTGTCGACACAGCTCCTTGTGTCGACACTATCTTCAAGTGTTGAGTCTTCTGGTTATGTGTCGACACATTGTGCTGAGTGTCGACACATTCTTTAAGTGTTGACTTCTTTGAGTGTGTGTCGACACATTATGCTGAGTGTCGACACATTCTTCATATGTTGACTCTTTGAGTGTGTGTCGACACATTGTGCTGAGTGTCGACACATTCTTCATATGTTGACTCTTTAGATTGAGTGTCGACACATTGTGTTGAGTGTCGACACTTGTACTTAGTCTCTGCAGAATTATGCTGAGTGTCGACACAACTCCAAGTGTCGACACTGTCTGGTGTTGACTCAGCTCTTCAAGATGTCGACACTTCTGCTAAGTGTCGACACAGCTTTTCTGCATCCTTCTACACTGAGTGTCGACACAGCTCCAAGTGTCGACACTTTCTGACTGGTGTCGACTCTTCTTCCCTGGTGTCGACACAATGACTCCAAGTGTCGACACTGCATGTCTGGGTGTCGACACAAGCTTTCTCAAGTGTCGACACTTTGCCTCTGGGTGTCGACACATGGACTTAGAAATTTTCAGCTTCAGTCCAGTGTATGTCTAACCTGCACAATTAACTCAAACAAACATCAAATACATTCTGATGTATATCATTGAGTTAGGTGAGGCTTCTTCAAATCAGGTACATTTGACCAATGTACCCAACAATCTCCCCCTATTTGGAGAAGTCATAACCCTTAGTCAATGATATACACCACTCATAATTAAAAATTACAAAATGATGTAAAACATATAAATGACAACAGGGTAAACTTGAACATGTAATAAACCACACATGTATACTTATTAAACATTGCAGAACAATTAAGAAACACACATATTTCAGAACATTCAAACTATATTTATCATATACTGTTCCAATAATGTTTCTTATACATTTTCAATGAAGTATTACAATGTTTTTCTCTTAACAGATTACAATAAGCATCAAGTTAATCCCTAATCTAGTGCTGATCAGGTTCTTTGATGACAATCCCTTTTCCAGCTTTAACTTGAGCTTTCACAGCAGCAGCAGCAGCAGCAGGCTCAGCTTCAGCAGTCTTCTTCCCTTTTAGATCTTGCTTATCTGCCTTGATCTTTTGCCTTTCAAAATAATGATAGGGCTTGGGAAAGTACTTGCTAGGCTCCACAGCTGTTGGAGGTAGCTTTCCTAACTTGGCCTTCCTTCTGTGTTGGACAATGGCTTCTTGTCTAATCTCATGCTTTCTCCATTCAGCCTCTGAGAACCACTTGTTCCTCTCATGGGCATTATCCTTGGCTGCTTTCCAGGCTGTAAGAATTATGTTTCTAGAAGTAGGGCTCCATTGTTCAAAATCTGGCTTTTGCTCAGCAATTTCCCTAAACTTCTTCTTTGACAGCCTAGTTTCTTCTTCCTTGTCCAAAGCCTCTTGCATAGCAGCTGTGATAGGTTGAACAACCTTTTCCAGAATAACATTTGGCTTGCCAGCAGTTGGACTATACATAGTGCTTACATCAGCATGAATCATTTCAAAGTCTGGAGGTGGATAGATTACATCAGCCACTGCTTGTTGCTCACCTCCAAGAAATGTTCCTTGAATACCAGATTCACCTACTTCATTGTCATCACACAGGGGAGGATATCCAAGTGTAGCCCTTATAGAATTTGAAATCCATTTTGCATGCTCAGAACTGGCCTTGACTAACACTCTCTCCCCCTTTATGACTTCTTGAGCCATATGATCCCTTACATCATCTTTCTGAAATCGGATTTGGCTATCCAAATATCTTATGCCCTCTTTAAAGAAAGGTCTAAGCTTTGTAAGCTGTTCTGATATGACCTTCTGGGAATCTTTTATGGCATTTTTAACAGCAGCAATCTCTGCTTGAAATATCTTATCAAAATCAGCTTTGGCAGCAGCAGATGAAGTTGAAGGTTCATCTGACTTATTCTTGATTTCAGTGACTATGGCATTGTGAGATGCAGTCAGATTATCATTCATTCTCAACTGATTCTCCAGCACATAGCCTTGCTTGACTGCTATATCATCCACTTTCTCTTTAATTGCTTCTTGATGTTTAGCTAGATAGACCACAGCATTAGCACCCTTGGTAAAACAATCAGTCATTGCTGTTTTATTAAGGTTCATTTCAAACCTTATAGACTTGATTTCCTGGCCTAGATCAGTTTGCAGTGCCTTGTGCCCTTCATCAACATAAGTTTCTAAGGCTTTCCTTTGTTCATCCATCTTGATTTGCATTGCAAGCAGTAGAGCACTATAATCAGTGGATGGAGCTTGTTGAACTAATGAATGTTGAGCAACAGTTTGGAGAGCCTTCTTATAGCTCTGGCTCCTCCTCTTGAAAACAAAGAACTTCTTTTTCTGAGCTTGCTCAGCTTCATCATCTTCGGATTCAGATGTACTTGCTATATCCACCCTATCCTTAGGGCTGGATGGTCTTTCAGTATGCACATCTTGTGCCTTCTCAGAATCTAGCCTTATAGGCTCTTCTTGACTATCCAAAGTCTCCCCCTCAGCAACAGCATCCTTCACTGCATCAGCAGCAGTCTTTTCCATATCAAAATCATCTTGATCTAAGTTCAAAAACAGATCTTCCATGGTATACTCTGCTGGAGACTGTGCAGGAGATGTACTTGGTTCTTCAACCACTGTACCAGGTATCACAACAGATGTGTCTGGAAGAACAACATCTGGTTCTGGTGGTTTGCTGGCTGATTTTGCTGATGATCATCAGACAAATCAGAATTTGTTATACAAAAATTCAAAGTGTTAAGATCAACAAGTACCTCTTGAATGATGAGAGTAGCCTGCTCACTATCCAGTGTAGATGGATGTTCTACAGCTGGAGGCTCCCCCTGGATATCAGCTGGCTCCTGAGGAGCAGGTGACTTTGCTGCAGTCACATCTACTGGACTTTCAGGAGTGAAGACCACTGTTCTTCACTGCCTGAGCTGCTTGAGGACTCTTGAGGCACAGCAGCTGTCTTCCTTTTCTTCCTGGGAGGAGAGTCTGTTTTAGAAGTTTGTTTCTCAGGGGTGGCCAAGTCCTTTGACACCAGCACCCTTTCCCATCTTGAGAATATTCTGGAGTCCATTCTCCTCATATGATTTATCTTTGTTCCTGCAGCAGTGCTCATTACCTCTGGAATGGATCCAGCCAGGTAGAGACTTATAATCCTGCCCAGATTGGGCTTCTTCAGGCTTTCCTTCACTTTCTCAAAAACCACCATTGACCAATCTGTCTTCAGAGTGAAGATGATTCTGGTCATTACTTCAAACATGGAGGCAGACACCCTGTCATGCCCTCCTGGTTTGCACAGAATTACCTTGCCCACTACTTCTGACAAGAACTTGCCTTGATTGTTCATCCCCTTCCTATTGAAGACTGATCCCACCTTCATCTGTGAATCCAGTCCACACCAAGTAAGAGCTTCCCTGGTCTTAGAAGCAGTTACCTCCTCTTCTTCTTGAATCTTAGGTAGCTGAAGTACCTTTCTCAAAGACTTGGGGATAGTTTGACTTTGGTGCCATGCACCCTGGACTTGATTCTGAATCCAGAGTCGTCCACAGTTGCTTGAGTAAGAAATTCAATTACTTCTTTCTTCCAGATTTTCGTTGGTTCTGAAACCAAGAATTCCAGTCCTGAATCGCTGACTAGGGTAATCACCGATTTGAATTCCTGATCGCTGTCGTCAAATGCGCCTCGCACGAGCTCATAGCCCTCGTTGACGTTCTCTTCCAGCTTGGGAGCCATTAGGGTTTGAAGATTTAGTCTTGAGAAGAGAGAAATGTCGACACAAGAGTTTAGGTCTCGAAACTTTGAAAGCGTGTCGACAATCAAAGACAGAACCCTATTTATACCTTTCCTGTTTGAAGACGAACAGGCGGGAGGAATTTCTAATGATGTGTCGACACTGTCAATAAGTGTCGACACTGACCTATAATGTCTCGACACTCATGTGTCGACACAAATTTAGTTAACAGATTCTATGTGTCGACACTTGGTTAAGTGTCGACACCACTATACTCGACATGTGTCGAGACTTTATTTATAAAAATTCTGAGTAAAACTTAAGTGTCGACACCTTAGTGGATGTGTCGACACCTACTCGACATGTGTCGACACTAACATTCTGAAGTGTCGACACTTACTATTCTGTGTCGACATAGACTTGTCTATGTGTCGACACCTTTTTACTTAGCCAATTTTTGTTCTGTATACTTAGTCTAAGTTTATCATACCTAGTTCAATTTTGAACTTATTAAACTTAGCTTCATCTAAGGGCTTAGTGAACATATCAGCTATCTGATTATCTGTTTTAACATATTCAAGTGCAATATCATTTCTTTCTACATGCTCCCTAAGAAAGTGATATTTTATCTCAATATGTTTAGTTCTACTATGAGATACAGGATTATTAGCTATGGAAATAGCACTAGTAGAATCACAATAAAGTGGAGTTCTACTTACCTGACATCCATAGTCTTCTAGCTGATGTTGAATCCATAGAAGTTGAGCACAGCAACTTCCTGCAGCTATATACTCTGACTCAGCTGTGGAGATGGCCACACTGGTTTGCTTCTTACTACTCCAAGAGATAAGTCTTCCACCTAGGAATTGACAGGATCCAGTTGTGCTTTTTCTATCTTCCTTGCATCCTGCAAAGTCTGCATCTGAATAGCCTGTTAGATCAAAATCTCCATTCCTAGGGTACCAGAGGCCTAGATAAGGTGTGCCCTTTAGATATCTCAAGATTCTCTTGACTGCAGTCAAGTGAGATTCTTTGGGGCAGGCTTGATACCTGGCACAAACACATGTAGCATACATAATGTCAGGCCTACTTGCAGTCAAGTATAGTAAGGAGCCAACTATCCCTCTATACAAGGTTTCATCTACAGGTTTCCCTGCATCATCCTTGCTTAGAGACATACTTGACCCCATAGGAGTCTTCATGGTACTGGAGGAATCCATACCATATTTCCTTATGAGTTCTAGGGTGAACTTAGACTGACATATGGAAAGACCACTTTCAGTCTGTTTAACTTGGAGACCCAAGAAAAACTTCAGTTCTCCCATACTACTCATTTCAAATTGACTCTGCATAAGCTTTGCAAACTTTTTGCAAAGGCTACTTTCAGTAGACCCAAATATAATGTCATCTACATATATTTGGACAAGTATTACTTTGCCTCTAGATTCCCTAAGGAATAGAGTCTTATCTATTTTCCCCCTTGTGAACTTGTTCTCAATGAGGAAACTAGATAGGGTTTCATACCAAGCTCTAGGAGCTTGCTTTAACCCATACAATGCTTTCCTAAGTCTATAGACATAATGTGGAAAGTAGAATCAACAAAACCTGAAGGTTGCTCCACATATACTTCTTCTTTTAAATTACCATTAAGGAATGCTGACTTCACATCCATTTGGTATACTTTGAATCCTTGGTAGGTTGCATAGGCCAAGAACATCCTTATGGCTTCCAGTCTGGCTACTGGAGCAAAGGTTTGATCAAAATCAATACCTTCTTCTTGCCTATATCCTTTTGCAACCAATCTTGCCTTATTCTTAATGATGACTCCTTGTTCATCTAACTTGTTTCTGTAGATCCACTTTGTTCCTATCACATTGTGATCTTTAGGCTTAGGAACTAAGTCCCAAACCTTGCACCTCTTGAACTGGTTTAGCTCTTCCTGCATAGCTTCAGTCCACTGTGGATCTTGTATAGCTTCTTCAAATTTCTTTGGTTCTATCTGAGACAGAAAACTTGAATATATTGCAGCATTCTGATTTCTGCTCCTTGTCTGAACACCTTGTCTTGGATCTCCAATGATCAGCTCCACTGGATGATCTCTTAGATGCCTGTTGGCTGGAGGCATCCTTACTTCTGGTTGTACTTCTTCATCATCTTCATCATGCTGAGTTCCTTGAACTTCTTCAGCTCCTGGTACATGTAGTTCTCCCCCTGGACATAAGCCATCTTCTTCTACTTGCTGTCTTGCAGCAGGTACATCTTCTATGGTTAGCTTGTCCATCTTCTTAGAAAGACCTGTGGGGCTGCACACACTACTAGACAACTCATTGTTAATAAGAAGTGTCTCATCAAAAACTACATGCACAGACTCCTCTACAACTTGTGTAGTCAAGTTGTAGACTCTATAAGACTTACTATTACTGCTGTACCCAACAAACACTCCCTCTTGGGATTTGGCAGCAAACTTAGTTAAGTAAGTCTTCCCATTGTTAAGTATAAAGCATTTACAACCAAAATCCTGAAATAGGATAGGTTTGGTTTCCTGCCTTTCACTACTTCATAGGGGGTCTTGTTTAACCTTTTAGTTATGGTAGCTCTATTTATCACATGGCATGCAGTGTTTACTGCTTCAGCCCAGAAATATTCTGGTAGTGAAGAATCACTTAATAGAGTCCTACCAGCTTCTATCAAGGTTCTATTTTTCCTTTCAGCAATGCCATTTTGCTGAGGTGTTCTTGGTGAAGAGAATTCTTGAAATATCCCATAGTCTTCACATAGTTTTGTCATGCTTTCAGATTGAAACTCTGTACCATGGTCACTTCTAATTTTGACCACTGTACAGTTCAATTCATTCTGAATTTGCTTAACAAAACTGTGGAAGACACTAGGTGTTTCAGATTTCTGCTTTAAGAAGAACACCCAGGAAAACCTTGAGTAGTCATCAACAACTACAAAGGTGTAGACCTTCCTACCTAAGCTGTGAACTGGCATTGGACCAAATAGATCCATATGCAAGAGATATAAACATCTCACAGCATCCTTGTTGTCAATGCTTCTAAAGGTGGATTTAGTCTGCTTGCCCTTTTGACAAGCTGAGCAAATGCCATCTTTGACACACTTAACTTGAGGACCATTCCTCACTAACTCTTTACTAAAGAGTTTGCCAATAGTCTTGTAATTTAGATGAGCAAGCCTCTTGTGCCACTTGACACATTGAGAGACTGTCTCATCAGCTACAAGACAAACTGGAGAACTATTGTTCTCAACCATAATGTCTAAACAATAGACATTTCTCTTCCTATAACCTGTCAAAATGATCTTTTGATCACTTGACCTCTTGATATGACAACCATTTTTAACAAATGAGATGTCATACCCTACATCACTTAATTGACTTATACTAATGAGGTTATGTTTCAAACCTTTAACATAAGCCACTTGAGTAATGGTAACTAAGTTAGAAGATATGTTACCAAACCTTTGATGATTCCTTTTTCTGAACCACCAAAGGTCACCTTTGGACCATTCTTGATTGGAATGTAATCCTTCAGTAGTCCCCTAGTTCCAGTCATGTGTCTGGAACATCCACTATCCAAGTACCATGTTGGGGTATGGCCACTTGGATTCTCCTGCAAAACAAATTACTGAACCTTAGAACCCAATGGTTTCTTGGGTCCTTGGTAACTGTTACTTGCAACTTAACAAGGCTACCTACTGGCTTTCCACCAGGTATCTTGTTACTACCTTTGGCACTAACATTGTGCCAACAGTCCAAAGCAAAGTGGCCAACTTTGCCACAGCACCAACATTCAAATTTGTTGTACCTTTGCTTAGGTACAGACTTGGCTGTCTTAACTACAGCAGTCTTAGTGAATGTTGGGACTTTGCCCTTGGACTTGGACTGATTCTGAACAGTCCTTGCTGGATTAACAAATCCCAGTCCAGTCTTTCCTTTATGATGAACAAAATCATCAATCAAGGGTAGCACTGATTTAGGTTTTGAAAACCTAGCTACTAGCTCTTTCTCCTTCTGAAGATTAATCTCCAGTTTCTTAATTTGATCATTCTTAAATGTAATGGTACCCATCTGAATCACAGTAATGTGTTTCAGCCTGGCCACTTCATTTAGTTTTTGATCATAATTCTTCTCATAATCTATTGCAGCTGTCTTGAGATCAGCAATTTCCTTGGCCAAATTTTTGGCTAGGGTCTTGCTTTTCTTATAGGCTAGCAATAGTACTTGATATTCATCTAGGAGTTGATGAATATCTCCCTCAGACTCAGACATATTCTCATCACTTGATGAAGAATACTCTGACTCTGAACTTGAACTGGAATCAGAACTTTGAGTTAAGCCTTGTACCTGACTGGGTCCTGGCTGCTCCAGGTTTTTGGTACTTTCAGTCAAAGCCATCAGTCCTTGGCTTTGACAGTCTTCTTGCTCATAGATAGATTCCATGATCTGCATGAACTCTTCTTCTTCTTCAGCAAATAGCCCAATATAGGCTTCAGCATCTGTCTCTGTGTCTGAAGAAGACATATCTGAAAGAGTCTTCTCATTCTTTGCAACAAAGGACTTCTCCTTCTTTCCTTTGAAGTGTGTTTTCTTCTTGTCACTGGATTCCTTCCTTCTTTCAGGACAGTCTGCAATAACATGGCCCTGTCTATTGCAGCAGTAACAAATTATCTTGGATCCAGTTGCCTTACTTGTCTTGGTCCTTTTCTTGTCCTTCTTTGAAGGCTTCTTTTCCAGATACTGAACCTCTTTCCCTTTGGAAGATGAAGGTCTAGACCTCCACTGTTTCTTCTTAAGGAACTTCTGAAAATGTCTGGTGAATGCAGCAAAGTCTTCATCACTTTCACTGCTTGTAGATTTTGTACTTTCAGATTCTTCAGATTCTGATTCAACTACCTCAGGAGGAGGAGTTGATGACTTGGTCCTGCTCTTTCTAGGTACATCTGACTTAAAGGCAACAGTCTTTTCTCTGTATTCAGTCCTTGTTGACTTTTCTTCTTCTTTTCTTACTGACAATTGCATCTCATAGGATAACAACTTGCCAAAAGTGTGGGAGGAGGAATTTCTCCCAACTTTGCCATTTCTCTGATGGCACAAATCTTGGTGTCCCAGTCTTTGGTTAGGGACCTTAAGAATTTGTCATTCAACTCATAGTTTGTGAACTCTCTTCCATATGACATGAGTTCATTTACAATTCTATAAAATTTCTTATAGCATTCAGTGATGCTATCTCCTCTTCCTTGCCTAAAACTCTCATATTCTTGATTAAGCAAGGACTTCCTATCTTGCCTTACTTCTTCAGAACCTTCCATGTAGACAATGAGGGTATCCCACATTTCTTTTGCAGTTTTACAGTGAATAAGGTTCTGGAAGGTGGCATCATCAATTGCACTGACTATGATGTTCTGTGCCCTTTTGTCCATAGTTGCTAGGACAATCTCATCCTTGGTCATTTCAGAGAAATCCTTTGGAGTCCTCTGATTTGCATCCAAAACTGAAATCTTCATAGGCACATATGGCCCTTCTTTGACTGTGATGTATATTCTAGGGTCAGAGGCTTCCATAAACAGCCTAACCCTCTCTTTCCAGATCCCAAAGATCTCTTTTCTGCATATAGGTAGTTTCATTGAACCCAACTCCTTATGATTCTCTGAAGAACCCATGTTCTTGATTTTCTTGAAACTGTTTCCTGTTTCCTGACTTAACTGAATCTGCCAAACTGGATCTCCTCAGACAGTTAGTCCTGATTTTGAGGAACCTCCCTCTGATACCACTTGAAAGATATGGTACCTAAACACCTAGAGGGGGGGTGAATAGGTGACCTAAACCTTTTTAACTTTTGTTTGACAGCACAACAGTTTATCACAGATTATTACAGTTAACAGCAATTTCAGAAATCACACAGAAAAGCCACAACACAGCACAGCACAGCAGACACACTAATTTTATAGTGGTTCCCCAATCTTTGGGTACATCCACTTTCCCCCTTCGCCTATCTAGCAGTGTACTAGATTCGGCCAAACTTCTCCACTAGCTCAGAACCCAACAAGGTTCCTACCTCAGGCCCAAAGCCTTACACTCAGCCAAAAGGCCTACACTCAGCCACCCAGGCCTACACTCAGCCAATCAAAGGCCTACACTCAGAGTTCTTCAACTCCTACACTCAGGCACCAAGCCCTACCCTCAGCCTTTATAAAATAGGCTTACAATCACTCAGATCCAATGGATCTTACAAGTTATAATAGAAATTACAAATTCTAACTCTACAACTCAGAAGGAATGAGAGGAGTTGAGAGTTTCTTGGAGAGTTCTTGGAAGAACTCAGCTTGATCCAAACTGACTTAGCTTTCTTCAAAGCTTCTTGAGTAGAACTGAATTAGTCTGAATCTTCTGCAGTTGATCCTTGATCTCTGCTTCTTGAAATCCAGATGACTCTGAATTCTTCTTCTCAGCCTTAGTTCCAAAGACTGAATCCTTGGTTGGAGCTCTCTCTCTCCAACTACTTAGATCTGCAGTTGGACTGCCTGATCTTCTTGTGTTGATCTTCTGTGTATCACTTCTTGATTTAGTCTGATCAACTACTTCAATCACACATGTAATGTTTGTGAACTTCTTAATTATTATCTCCACTCCTTTTCTGTAGACTGTGGGTGCCTATTTATAGGCTTCCTTCATGGTAACCGGCTGATCCGGTTTATAACAGTCTTTTGACTTTGCTGACAGTTGCTGTAGACCGGCTGGATTGGCAGCTGTCATGTCAACCAGTCACTTCTTGAAATTCTAACTGTCAGTTAGTGTCGAGACTTTCTGTTCTTAAGTGTCGACACTTATAGACCAAGTGTCGACACATGTTGTGTAAGTGTCGACACAAGTCTACAAGGTGTCGACACATTCCCTTGTATGTCTCGACACAGTTTCTTCTGCATGTGTCGACACTGAAATTGAGTGTCGACACAAGCACTTGTACTTCATTCTTTCTGTATTCTTCTAAGTGTCGACACATCTCCTTTGTGTCGACACATCTTCATGTGTAGAAACTGTCAAGTGTCGACACTGCTTCTTGGTGTCGACACAAGTCTTCATTCTTGATTCTTCAGCTGAGTGTCGACACATCCCATTAGTGTCGACACTTATACTTAGAATATTTTACAAGTTTTCTGTTCTTTGCTAAGTGTCGACACAGCTCCTTGTGTCGACACTATCTTCAAGTGTTGAGTCTTCTGGTTATGTGTCGACACATTGTGCTGAGTGTCGACACATTTCTTTAAGTGTTGACTTCTTTGAGTGTGTGTCGACACATTATGCTGAGTGTCGACACATTCTTCATATGTTGACTCTTTGAGTGTGTGTCGACACATTGTGCTGAGTGTCGACACATTCTTCATATGTTGACTCTTTAGATTGAGTGTCGACACATTGTGTTGAGTGTCGACACTTGTACTTAGTCTCTGCAGAATTATGCTGAGTGTCGACACAACTCCAAGTGTCGACACTGTCTGGTGTTGACTCAGCTCTTCAAGATGTCGACACTTCTGCTAAGTGTCGACACAGCTTTTCTGCATCCTTCTACACTGAGTGTCGACACAGCTCCAAGTGTCGACACTTTCTGACTGGTGTCGACTCTTCTTCCCAGGTGTCGACACAATGACTCCAAGTGTCGACACTGCATGTCTGGGTGTCGACACAAGCTTTCTCAAGTGTCGACACTTTGCCTCTGGGTGTCGACACATGGACTTAGAAATTTTCAGCTTCAGTCCAGTGTATGTCTAACCTGCACAATTAACTCAAACAAACATCAAATACATTCTGATGTATATCATTGAGTTAGGTGAGGCTTCTTCAAATCAGGTACATTTGACCAATGTACCCAACAACTAGTCAACCCCATGATCTCCCATCATGGGGGGAGATCATGGGAGAGGATGCACTATAAATGATGGTGTAACCCATCGCTAAGATTCTCAAATCCTGAGTTCACCAAATCCTATAATCTTAATGCAAAACTCATAGATGCTCCAATCACAAAATACCAAAAAACTTTAAAAATGATTGTTATTATCAAAGATTTGTTGAATTTCAACAATCTCATTATTACCATACACACAAATAAACTGATCCAGCAACAAAATAGCTTGCAAATTTGGAAAAAATTCTGATTATTACACTGCTAGAAAACAGACTTTTAGACACTGGCAGATTGTCGTGCTAAAAGTCCAAAAATCGTGGCTAAGACTTTTAGCCACTGCCTACCCACGGCAAATGGCGTGGGGCAATGCGAGCGTGACTAATAGTATTAGCCACATGAATCCGTGGCAATAAGTTTGAGCCACGACTTTTAGCAACGAATTAAATCGTGGCTAAATGGTCTGTTTCAGCAATAGACACGGTTCAAGTTCGTCGTGGCTAAAAGTCCTTTGTTGTCACGGTTCAATTGTCGTGTGGCTAAAAGTCTCTTCTTTCCTCACATTGAAAAAGAATCCGCCAGCGCGGCCGGCCGTACGGCCGCCGCCCGCCGCCGACCCGCCCCGTGAGCCCAACTTAATTCAAACTTATGTCAAAATATGGGCAAATAAAACCCGAAAAAAAAGTTTTAACTTGCGGTGTGGACTAAAAAATACCCATTTTTGCCACGATAGGCTCTGGACTATAGACACAGAATAGGCAAATCGTGGCAAAAAACTATATTTATTTGTCACGGATTAGTAATCCGTGGCTAATACTAACTTATTAGCCACGGAATAGGTACCGTGCTAATACTTCATTATTAGCCAAAGTTTTCCCCCGTGACAAAAAATATCGTGGGTAAAGGTCTGTTTTCTATTAGTGTTAGTAACAATTACTATAACTTTAATTTTGAACAAAATATATAGCTTGCATTATAGTCGGATAGTGCTCACAACATGTACATGAAGAAACGCAATAACGCAGGCTGAAATTGCTATAATGTGGACAGAAATCGCAGGTACAAATAGCTCATACAGGAAGAAATTGGAGACAAAAATCGTAAGTAGAAATCGCAGGCAGAAAAACAAATTGAGAAACGGGGAAAGACGCACTGTGGAGGTTTGACGAAAAGTAAAATTAGTGCATCAGAATACATGAAGAAGATTTAGGAATGAGAAAATATGGAATAACCGTTCCATGGATTGATAATTCTACAACCGTCAGATATGTTTATATTAAATAAATGAAAAAGAGTAGCTCTCGTAAAGCTATTTCAGTGGAAATTAGGACGCAGAGAAGAAAGAGAGGAGGAGAGCTCCTTAGAGATAAGAAATATATATATATAATTTATTATATAAACATCCAAACACGAAAAACAAAAGCACGGTGAGATTCGCAAAACATCCCAAGCGCGCCGTCAACGACTCCGCTGGCCTCTTAAAACACGAAAAACTCTGCCCCTACTTATGACCTCTCTCTTCCTCTCCCCTCTCCCCCCTCCCCCCTCCCATGCCCTACCATCTTCTTCCCGCCGATCTACCGCCGATCTCTCTTCCTTCTGCCTTTCTCTGCGATTTACGCAGATCTACCAAAACGGCTCTACCACTGATCTCTTTTTCCTCCCGCCTTTCTCCTTCTTTGATAGGGCGACGGCAAACGCGCAAAAAAACGACGCAGGATCGCTCTTCCTTCTGCTTCCATTGTTCAACGTTCATGCCAGCAAGTCAACTTCCTCCTCACCATTCAGTCGGTCAGCAGCTCCATAGGTATCATCCTCTCTTTCACTGTGTTTCCTTCTGCCTTTCCTGGGTTGCATTTGTAAGCTGCACATTCATTTTTGCCTCATTTTTGCTTCAG